>VTGB01000023.1:600000-920626 GCA_013403855.1 Calonectria honghensis
ACGATGATGCAGCTGAGTAAGCCACCATGTTCAAAAGTCCGTCAAATCAGAGATGAATCGAACCAAATCTAGTTCTAAGAATCAATCACATTTTGACGAGAATTTATTTTCTCAACATTTATGAAATATGATACTACGAAAATTATGTCTCAATGCATGACGGGCCTTTGGTCCAAGTTGGACCGCTTTCTGGCACAGCCAATGGAACACTCTTATTGAAGTGGCCCACCTTGAAGTGAAGCCTTTGATGCTTCCTTGCAAGTCCAATCAATATAGAATGACCCAGCTTTGTTTCATACGAATACGAACAGCATGGCATGTAAAATTAAACAATCGTCCGAAGATAACCCAATTGCCGCCGTTCAAATCTCCGGCAGGCAATGAGGTAGTCGCTTTAAATTCCCAGTACAACCAACAGTGGCTTCAAAGAAAACGACACAGGATATACAAGGTTGGTTCGCCTTTCGATTTGTGTGCTTCCCTTGGGATTTCGCTGTTGCCTGGCTATGCATGTTGGGGCGCGGGGATATTCACGTGCGGCACCAAAATGCAGGGGGGAGTGGACATCGACCACCGCCCCCAAAAAATGTCCCCAATCACAACTTCTTCCATTAAGAGATGTGTGAATAGGTCAATCAGATGCAGACACTAGTTTCGAGCGCCAAGAATCCCGAGGATGACCCGTATGCATTCAATGTCGGTTGGTAATACGGCCCGCACGGCTTAGCTGCGAGGAACGGATCCGCCAGCAGGCCATTCGCTGCATGAACAGAACCAACACGCAACTAACTCCTCACTGCTATTGGACAGTGGCTAATGAAATAGAGGGGCTTGGAGGAAAGGATGTTCACGGAATCCTTAGCAACATCAAGAACAATGGCTGTGCGTCATCGTTCGCCTTGTTAAAGTGGGTACGGCCGCTGCGTTTCGCCAGGACAAGTTAATGGAACACAAGCTTGTTGGTTATCACACAAGTTGCAGGGCTGGTTTCACTTTGGAATGAGGCTGGCTTGATCAGTTGGACAAGCGGCCTTTTACGGGCGCCATGGTCCGACGAGAAACCCACCCTAAAATTGGAAATGCGGACCACCATCAACAAGGCCAAGTTGCCAATCAGAACATCCAATGCCTTTGTATTCGGGGAAGGCTGGCTAAATCATGCCGTCGCCAAGGTAAACGCGGTTGGGAGAAATGCCTATTGCTTCCTAGAAAGGAAAACACCGAGACTGGAAACTTCTCACAGCCACTTTGATAGGCAATATCTCTCAATGTGCTATTTGGTAATATCTATATAAAGCATGTCAACACGGCCCATTCTGATTTCGCATTAAAAAAATCACCAACATTCAATACACTACATTTAATATCCCCAATTCAACAATGTGTGACACAATCCTCTCGCTCCCAACTGAGCTGCCTCATGCCCATCGCTTTAGCGATAAGGAAGTCCAAGAGAATGGCGCATTCACTCTTCTGCCGGTTTACCGCAATCCTGCCCATCAGAATGTTGAACGAGTCGCACTTCAACTGAGCAAGGATTGGGCAGACATAATGGCTGACAATACCTCCAGCGGCTTCAATGGCACTGAAAATGCAATCTGTGGAGCCTGGGATGCTTTGATCTTGCCTGAAGGTCATCAAGAAAGATTGGAGCTTACATCTTGGTTTACCCAGTTCTTTTTTCTGATTGACGGTATGTTCTGAGCCCACAATTGAAGTCTTGCCCCCATCTCTGACAATGCATAGACAAAGCTGAAGCGTTGCCAAGAGAGATTGTAAGCCCCGACTATCTCTGCAGAGGATTGAATAGTTGAAACTCATATTAACAACATTCCCACAGGTTCACGGAAAGTTGAATGTCGAGATCGCCAACATCCTGGCTGACTCGGGCAAAAACGAGCCTACAACCGCTCTAGGGAGGCTCCTTGTACCCCAGATTCGAAAGATTCTCAGCTGTGACAGGCATCGAGGAATTTCATATCTCGAGGCCTTGCGTAAATGGGTCTTGGAGGTAGAGGCGCGGGGAGCTGACGAAGTTGCTGATATTGATGATTATATTGATCTCCGTGTAGTCAATTGCGGTATCATGTGAGTAACATCCTCTTATTTGAACTCAAGTACTGACCAGTGTTGGACAGGCCATACTCATACGCTATTGAGTACACTATGGAGCTGTGCCTTACCGTTGAAGAAAGAGAGTCGGTCGGGTCCTTTCGGTTTCTGGCAACCGCAGTGATCGGCCTTAGCAATGACTGGTGGACCTGGCGAAAGGAATTTACCGCCATGGTATCCAGCTCATCTAGGCTCACAAATGCTGTTACTATTTTGATGAAGCAACACAACTTATCGACCCACAAGGCTCTTGCTCTTCTCAAGGAGATCATCCTTGATAAGCAACAAAAGCTGATTGATATGCGCCAAACGCTTTTATCGTCGAACAATATTTCACAAAGCCTACGACGCTACATTGATGCCCATATGTGGATGGTTGCTGGAAATGCTTTGTGGGAAACTACTTGTCCTCGATATCACAAGGAACTCCACTTTACTCTGCCTGTGTAAAGTGGATTCTAGTCCAGCCTGTTGATAGTCTTTGCATTTGTAGTGGCTAGGAAATTAACTACTAATACCATCCAAAGCATTCTATTTAGCACCATTTACCATTGGTGGGTTTAATTATTGCTTTTTGTGTTGTCTCTGTGTCAAGCTCTTGCGCACTTTGGATTTGGCCTCTATTCCCCCGAGCCGGCTGAAAATCCTTGGCCATATCTACAGGCATGTAAGTAGTGAACCAATCGGATATAAGGCTACACTCTGGTTTTGAACCAAATAAGCTTGCCTTTATTAAAATTTAAGGCATTTCTTTCATTGGTAGTTTGATTGTGCTGTCGCGTATGCCGTGGCCGGGCACGGCTGTGCAATGCTACATTGAAGCGTCTTTTTCTTTCTTACGTGCATACATGTAAGATGTGCATCTTAAATATCGCGACTTCCAACACAAGGCAGAAATGCAGCAACAAGTCACAACTCGGAAGTGACCAGTGGGCGAACCACACAGTGAGTAATCGAACGGCCCCGAAACGGGCTCTACACAGATATCCTTAGACGAATTGTTTCTCGGATGCATCGACTCTCCGTATAAATAAAGCCACAGCATTCCATTGCCTTATCGTAATGGATGGCGAAGAAAGATAAACCTATGGTGATCTTCAACTCAGCCTTATTCACTTACTTCAATTTACTATAATTTACTCCTTATTTATTACTGCAATATATTTGGCTACAAAAGATAACAGCATAGCGGGCAACAACAAAGTGAAAGAGATAACTGCCAATAATTCCAAGGTGCATGTTGGCCATATATTAGTTTATCTGCAAGGCATTGCAAAAGTCTCTAGTGAAGAGTCTCATGTTCATTTTATAGATTGGGCAGGGGTTCCTTTCGTTTGGGACTGTGGTAGTGACTTACCATGCTGCCTATATCATGTTGTCAAGGTATTCTTCGAAAAGCCCACCCAAAATGCTTTTATATAATATTGCAAAGGCACAATGGATTGCCTTACCTGTTGCTCTGATTGATGCTCTGCATTGATTTTCACTATTGCCATGATAAAAATACATCTCGATCACAGTTACATGGGCTCATTCCTGTATACATCCGGCTCTAACCTTTATAGTGAGCAGATGGAAAGAAAAAAGGGTTTTATGGATTAATTTAAATAATTACGGCCACATGCTGCTTCCGAACCTTCTTATGAGAGTACAAACAATCAAGATCTTATCATTTGCGACGGTATTTTCGCTTCAGCTACTGAATAGCACTCTCTCTATTATCCGCATTTGATATGCTAACCAGTGGATGATGCTCAGCGCTAGTCTTATGGCTTATGATCTTTGTACTGATCACATCGCCTAACACTTCGCCACTTGCCAGCCTTAAACACCCCTCACAATAGTTTGCAGTTGGTTCCCGCCTTGTTAGGTACATTTCAGCTAGAAGCTTATATGCTTGCCATACCGCTTGAAGCAACACAAGATCTGCCACCAGGATCGCAATTATCATGCTACCTACCGACTTAAGCTGCGGTACTTGGCAAAGGTATTTCGTTGAGATAACGGATGGGGTCGTGCCCAATGGGCCAGTAGATGCCTTTAGTAATTGGTAACTTGAATTAGCAGGTCCAGGCATGAAGTTTGCGTGTGATGTGTTGCCCAAGTCTGATGTGAAACTTGACAATAGTTTGCTATCGGTCAGCATATTGTGTGTATTTGTGATTTGGCCCAAATCTATCAAAATAGTTGAGTAGACCGATTTTGCCAAAGTGTCCGCTTGAGTCCAAATATTTGGATATTTGTTTTCTTCAATTAGCGTTGTTATAGTCAATGGTACAGGCATTACAGGCCCATAGTAGACTATTTCAGGGGCGCCGCCACCTTTATCGATTAAAAACTGATAATTAATGTCGAAGAATGAAAGGCTCGTGATGTCGGAAGAATTTCCGTATGGTGTGAATGATACAGTTCCTTTACGTAGAGCTTGTTCGCCAGAATTGGTTTTATTCAATCGCTCCAGCTGCATCTGATATGTCAACGCGCCGTAGTACGCCGACATGAGGGATTCGCCCCACCAGAGGCTGGCTCGTGCTGTTTCGTTACGACTTAAAAACCCAGACCCAAGGAACTGGTAGAGCTGGGCGAAAGCAACTGTATCCGGAATATAATCGTAAGTCTGTGTCAGATTGAAAAAGACCACACCATCTGTATTGACTATTTGGCAAGTAACATAAGATCGTACTGAAGCGCCCCATTCAGCGAAGGCAAATTGAGAACTAGATCGGTCCATTGCCTCCATATCTATTACCAGCGAGGTAATGAAGCATTGTTGCAGAATATTATTGAAATAAGTAAGCGATGGCCAAATTGCCATGTCGCCATTTATCCCATTTTCTTGCCACACCCCAGTCAATGTGTATGTGAGGGCAGTTTGGTTGGTGAAGAATTGACTGTTTATAGGAACATCGACAGGTTGGCATGTTGGCCTGACCTTAGTGGTTAGGAAGGATGGCCAGTGCTTGGTTAAATATCCATTGGAAACAGTGTCGTTGGGATTTGAGGACGACTGTACTATTAGGTTGTAGCCGCTTGAAGCAAAGTTCAAGAAAGTAAATAGCGTGGCGAATATAATCCCACCAGCCACAGCACCTGCAGTGAACCATCTGAATGGGAATGGCCGAGATACTGCATAAGTGAAGGATGACTTGTGTTGCCAACTAGGACTCATTTTGCCAGGGAGGTACTGAATATTACACTTGAAAATGTAATTTAACCATTCCCCGCGTTGTACAATTTGATGTAGGTGCTAGACTTGAGGGAAAAGCGAGAAAATAGGTTATGAAAATAAAGGGTAGGAGCTGATAAAGTGTTGTTGGAACACGGCAGGGGTAATTCGATCACGGGGTTCTCCTTCAAATGAAGGTGGATCAGGATGTTTGTAACGGTCTGGTCCAAACCTTACTATGGAGTAGTCCGGTCTGAGGTATCCAGCAAGGTAAACCGTAGGGTTTATGTCGCAGGATGGATTAGGCACATTGGGTTCGAGCAATACAAAAGATAACAAGTAAAAGAGAATATTACGTCTGGTAATAGGTCAATTGGTCAAGTGAATAATTGAAGGTAATTAAGTTGTATTGAAAGCTAAGTTATGCCCTAATGGCATTAACTCCTAAAGTCTTATATATTAAGTAAAGTATTAGTCCCGATAACTTAGGGTAGTCTTGATATATTAGGATAATTATACCTTGTTGGGATAGTCCTATTAAGTAAGTCTTCCTTGTCTAATGGTAGACCTAGTTATAGAGATAAGGGTAGATCCTACCCGGGGTTCTACTGATAATAATATTATTGTAGGGTAGCTAGGCTTAGATTATAATATAATATTTCCCTTCTTAAGATCTTATCCTTAAGACTATATAATTTTAGTCTAGGTAGATTATTTCTTTTCTTTTGCTCTTTTTATTCTTTATACTTATACTAATATAATAGGTAAAAGAAAGAATTATATAGTATATATTAATGTATAAGTAAATATAATATTATTAGATGGTTTTATTGTATTTTTTCTTTATTTTTCTTTATTAGATTAGTAATAAGCTATATATAATGCTAAAGGCTAAAGGTATTTATAAAGGGTATACTAAGAGTAAAAAGGCTTATAGCTATATTAAGGATTAGTAAGTAGTATTCTTAAGTAAAAGTAGGTAAAGAATATAAAATGATATAAGAATATACTAATAGGTTTTTCTTTAGTAAATAGCTATCTTTCCGAAAAGAATTAGCTTGCTATTATAGAGGAGTAAATAGTAATTGAGTTAGAATCCCTCTTCTAAGAGTTAGAGGAGTATTAAAAGTAGATTAAGAAGTATTAGGGGTAAGTTAAGGAGTGGTATGCCTATTTGGCTTGGCTTTATTGTTAGTAGAATTAATTGTAAATGTAGAGTAAGGAAATATTTTATTATGGGTTTAAGATATTAGATGAGCTTAATGAGGCGGAGGCTATAGAGGTAGGGTTATTGGAGGTTTTTGGTAATCTAGACCTTAGGGCAATTGATTGGTTTACTATTAACCTTGGTAAGTTTTCTTTTGGCATTCTAGGCAAAGAAAGTCCTTTAGTTTCTTTGAACAATGGGTAAGGTTCCCTAGGGGTTCCTATATTTCTTTATTATATTTAGTTTATTTTATATAATAATATATTTTCTTATTAATAATATCTTTTTCTAGGATTTTCTTAATAGTATATTTTTCTTATGGTTTAATAGCTAGTTTAATGTAAGAGCTAATATTAACTAAGATTATATTTACTATTGGTTTAAAAAAGGAAATATAAAAGATTAAATAAATCTTAATATTTACTAAGAGATTAAGTTTATAGTTATTTATTAAGATTTTCTTTTTAATAGGGTAAGGGCTAAGATACTTAAGGTTAAGTTTTTTGTTTTATTGTTTTATGGTAATATTTTTGGTAGCTAAGAGGACTATGTCTTTTTCCTCAAAGGATAGTCTTATTATTTATTTAGGATTATAGTATTTTTTTATTTGTATATAAATAAACTTAAGTTTTATTTTTATTTTGGTATATAGTTATTTTATTTGGTTAAATTATAGTATTACTTTAATACTAAGTAATTTATTTATCTTGGTATAGAATATATTAGGAGTAAAGTTAAAGTTAGTAAATATAAGGATAGTTTTAATACTTACTTGGTATAATATATTAAGGGCTAACTAAGTAATAAGAAGCTTCTTAATCTAATTAGTTTACTTATAATTAATATAATACTATAAATAGTATTTAATCTCTTAATTCTACCTCTTAGTCTATCTATTAACCTAGGGTTAAAAGGCAATAATTAACTTATAATATAGTTCTATTAAAGCTATTAATCCTTGCTAGAATTTAGATATAAATAGCTATTTATAGTTAGATATAATCTCTACCAAAAGCCTATAAGTTATAATAATATATCTAAAAAAAAGGTATATAAATTATTCTTTGCTTATTGCCTTTTTATAAGATATATAATAAGTAAATTTAATAAAATAATTAATAATAATAAAAATAATATTATAGTATTTATTGGTAATAAAATCTATAGATAGTAATAAGTCTATAATAAAATCTATAGTAATTAATTCCTAAGGTCTTAAAGCAATTAAAATAAATTATAGTTTACTATATAGTTTATACTAAGGTAACTTTATCTATTAGTAAAGTAAATATTACTTAATAATTATTTTTACTTTTTTCTTTATATAACTAAAGGAAAATATCTATTTAATATACTTAAGGGTTTTATTAACTTCTTTATATTTATTTAGAGGATATTTATAAATCTCTTTAATTAGATTATCTTATAGTTTATTTAGAATCTATAATTAAAGTATTTATTTATCTTTAGGTAATAACTTATTATACTCTTAGATCTTCTAGAGTAATAGATTTTCCTATTCTACTATATAAGTATCCCTAAAGGTATTATTTCCTTCTTGGGAGGATAAGGTACTAAGGAGTAAGCCTTAAGGGGCAGCTTTAAGGGGTTATAATTACTTAGGCTTTTATAAGGTAACTTTAGCTTTTTTCCTTTGCCGAAAACTATATCTAAGGATAGTATAATTTGCAATTTATTATGCTTTCTAGATTATAATAATAACCTTTTTAGTCTTAATTATTATCTTACTAATAGGCACCTACTCTAGGTAGCCTTTAGGGGTAAACTATAATAGCTTTTTTATAGTAATTATCTTATTATTTTAGTAGTTAATATATTAACTAATAATATTAGCTTAAGTATTCTTAATTCCTTTAATATATATAATATAATAATTAAACTTAGATAGGTATTTAGTATATTATAATTATTATTTACTTAGCTTTTAGGTAATAGTAAAGTAAGTAATATTTTTGTAATTAGTAAATACTATAATCTTATAATAGCTTTTAAGGAAATATTATTAAAATTCCTTAAAGGTATTAATAATAGCTAGGAATTCTTTATTATAAATAGGGTAATTAAGTTTAATATTATATAGTTTATATAAGTAGAATATAATAGGATATAGTTTCTTATTATTATCCCTTTATTTAATTTAGGCTCTTAGAGTAAAGTCTAAAGAATTTATTTTTAATTTAATAGGCTAATTAAGATTAAATATTATAAGTATAGGTTTAATAGTAATTATATTCTTTAATTAATTAAAGGCCTTTTGTACTTTTAATCCCTAAATAAACGGTATCCCTTTCTTTATAAAAATAATAAGGGGTATAGCTATTTGTCTAAAGTTCTTAATAAACTTATAGTAATAATTAGTAAATCTAAGGAAAGATTATATATCCTTAAGATTAGTAGGCAATTCCTATTCTTTAATTATAGCAATCTTCTTTAGGTTTATTTAGATCTTATTATATAAGATAATATATCCTAGAAATTTTACTTTAGTAGTATAGAAAATACTCTTTTTCGGTTTAACTAGTAGATTAGTATCTTAAAGTACTTTTAAAACCTAATAGATATATTACTTATATTCTTTTTTGTTCTTAGAGAAGATAAGTATATTATCTAGATAGTAAATAA
This sequence comes from Calonectria honghensis, assembly GCA_013403855.1. Classification (NCBI taxonomy): domain Eukaryota; kingdom Fungi; phylum Ascomycota; class Sordariomycetes; order Hypocreales; family Nectriaceae; genus Calonectria; species Calonectria honghensis. Next base: position 609,129 of record VTGB01000023.1, read on the forward strand.
TAAAGATATCTAAGTATTTATATAATATATTATTAATTATTTATTAGAATAATATAAGTATATTAATAAGTCTAAAGGGTATTACTAAATACTTAAATAGCCTAAATTTTATTCTAAAAATAATCTTTTATTTATTTCCCTTCTTAATCTATATTAAATTATAAGCTCTCTTTAGATTAAGTATAGTAAATACCCTTATACTATATAGCCTATCCTTTATCTTATCAATAAAAGGCAAAGGTATATAGTTCTTAATAGTAATATTATTAAGCTATTAGTAGTCTATACAAAGATAAAGTTTTTTGTTCTTCTTCGGAATAAATATTATTAGATATTTAGCTTTAGAATTTAAGATTTATATATATCCCCTTTATAGTATATTCTTAATATACTCCTTTAGAGTATTAAGTTCTACTTAATTAAGATTATATATTAGGAAAAAATAAGTATTTACTTTATCCTTTAATATAATCTTATAATCTTAATAATTAGGCTTAGGGAGTCTTATTATAAGCTCTTTAGTAAATAACTATTTATAAATATAATATTATTTAAATATATTCTTTAGATAATTGTTAGTAGGATTTTCCTTTATTTTCTTAAGGTCCTAATTAAGCTATTAGAATTATACACAGAGATAGGCAATTATTCTTTGCTATTATTTCTTTTAATTAGCCTTATACTTATACTATATTCCTTTAAATAGCAAAGTATTTATTATATTATTATATAAACCCTTTATATAGTTAGTACTAAAGGTATAAGATCTTAAATTATTATCTATATTATTAGCTATATTATACTTAGAGAATACTTATATTTAGTTAATATATTAATTAATATATAGATTATAATAGTATAACTATAGGTATTCTAGGACTAAATTATATATCTTTATATTAATAATATTAAAAGAAATACCTTAATTCTTTTTATTAATAAAGACCTTAAGATAATTAATCTTATAGCTAATAACTTTACTATTATAATTAAATATAATATTTTCTAAATTAAAGATAATATAAAGATTTACTTTATCCCTTTATAGGATCTTAAGTAAATTTATAAGCCTTAGATATATATAGTTTATTTTTACTCTAAAATTAATTAATATAATATACTATATTCCTTTAATATATATTTTAATTATAAATTACTATAGCTTTCTGCTATTAATAGTATATAGAGACTTAATAGAAAGTTCTTTTAGTAACTTTAATATCCTATAGTCTTAAATATAAATTAAGCTTAGACTATAATTTTCTAAGGCTACTTTAGGCACTATTTTTTCTAGGTAATATTACTCTTATTGCTTTAATATAAAGGGCAAAACTTATTTTTTCGGCTACTCTTAGTAGCCTTATACTAAGTATCTATCTTAGCCTAGAAATAGACTTAGTAGTCTTCTATCTTATATAAATATAGGTCTTTAGGATAATAATAATAGTACTTAGATAGCTATTCTAATTAATATTTAATAATAATAATACTTTAGTCTTTTTATCTTATTACTTAGTAATACTTATAAGTATTATAGTATAAGATATTATAAATAGGATTATTATTTTATAGTAAAAAGTAATTATTAATAATCTTTTTTAATTTATAAAAAGAATAATAATAGTAAAAATAATATAATTATAAGATATTCTAATAATCTTAGTAATTAGATTAGGTATTATAATTATTACTAGATATCCTAATACTCTTTAAATAATATTTATAAGTTATTATATTCTTTACTTAAAGTATAATAACCTTTATTCTATAAGGAATATTAGTCTTTGCTTTTGGCTATTATCGGTAGATCAGTTTATAAGTAAATAGGGAAAGGTCTTTTATTTTAATTGTCCTCTTCGGAGGGGCTAATCTGGCTCGAATGCGCCTCTCCTTGTTGTGCTCTGATAATCATTGTTTTTCCCTGCTAAAGGGTTCCCTAGTACTATTGCAAGAGTAGGAATAGGTAATAATAGTAAGGACTCTTCCTTCTATATCTCCCTTTATTCCTTTTGGCATAGGGGCCTAAGTAATTATCTTCTTACTAGGTATAGGGGATTTCTTACTATTAATGGATAAACTATTTGATAGTAAAGTATTCTATAGCTCTTATACTTAAGTAGTACTTAGTTACTTCTTGCTATAGGGCATAGATTTAAACTTCTAGTTAAAGTCTAACTTAGAGTACCTATAGAAGGTATACTTTAGCTTATTATAGTTCTAGTAAATAGTCTTAAAGAAATCTTTTTTTTATATATCTTTTAATTCTATAGGGCTTAAATTAATCCTATAAAAGATAAATATAAATTATCTTTGCCTTAAATTAATATTAAAGTAATTATATTTATTTTTATTATTAGTATTAGGGTTTAATCTCTTATACTATAAGAATTATTTATTATTAATCTTAATAGCTATATTAATATAATTAATAAAAATAGCTAATTAAATCTCTTTATAGAGCTTTTCTTAGATTATTTTCTTTAGTTTATTAAAAAAAAGTAATATAAAGGTATTTTATTCCTATAATAGCTTAATAATATATTAGGTAAAAAGGGTATTATAATTAGATATAAAGCCTATTTACTTTAAAGCCTTAATTTACTATTTAACCTTAGATTTCTTATTAATAATATTAAAGGCTTTTTTTAGCTTTTTCTTTAAGTATATATAATTAATATAGATTTCTATAGTATAAAGATTATAATTAGACTTAGATTTATTATTCTAATTATTTATTATTAGTTAGAACTAGGTTTTAGTATTTCTAGAGAGCCTTTTTATTATATATTTAACTTTTACTTTTTTAAAGTAAAATAAAATAGAAAAATCAAGGAAATAATCTCTTATCTTAGTAAAAAAGGTAAAGAGCTTATAAGAATCTTTACTAAACTTATTAGGGGGCATAGGCCTTAAGATCTTTCTTAGGTCCTTAGTATAAGGAATAAAGGTACTAGGGTCTTATTGGTACTAAAGGGAGGCCTATAGTGGTATAGATTATTTATCCCTTAGCTGGTCATTTCCTGGCGGCATTAACCTTGCTTAGCTAATAGGCTATGGATTGGCCGGTGGAATAATTAGTACATTAAGGAGTCATCGAAATATCTCCTTTATGTCTATAAGGTATTAATTGCTTACATTAATATGGTATTAACTTTCTTTATTATAGTATTAAGAGTCTATGGCAAGCTAGTATATAGTAGCTTAGAGATATATATTCTCTTATTATAGTGCTCTTAGTTGCTTATTATCCCCTTTATTAGAGGATTTAACCTCTTTTATACTCTTATTATCTATAGGGGCCTTAAAAGTAAAGGTCTCTTTGCCCTTAGGTTAAAAAGGTCTTAATATAGTAAATTGGGATACTATTATAGTAATATTACTTAAGGTTAATATAAATAATCCTCTAAATAAAAGCTTTTAATATATAATAATCTAGTTTAAATCTTACTATAGAATAGTCTAGTCTAAGGTATTTAGTAAGGTAAATTATAGGGTTTATATTATAGGATAGATTAAGTATATTGGGTTTAAGTAATATAAAAGATAATAAGTAAAAGAAAATATTATATTTAATAATAGATTAATTAATTAAGTAAATAATTAAAGGTAATTAAATTATATTAAAAGCTAAGTTATACCTTAATAGTATTAACTTTTAAAGTCTTATATATTAAGTAAAGTATTAGTCCCAATAACTTAGGATAATCCCAATATATCGGGATAATTGCACCTTGTCGGGATAGTCCTACTAAGTGGGTTTTCCTTGTCCAATGGTAAACCTGGCTGTGGAGATAAGGGTAGATCCTACCCGGGGTTCTACCGACGATAATGTCACTATAGGGTAGCCAGGCCTGGGTCGTAACAATGTTGATGGAACCACTATCGGGTCTTTCGATTATAAGGTCTTTATTTAACTGAAGGTAGATTGATTCCTATTGATTCTATTGATCAGGGCTGACGCTGACGACCCCTCTTTTCTTGGAAGGGGATATATCGTCAGACCCGGTCATAAAGATATTATTATATAAGAGATTATACACATTTGACCCCCTCCGCTTAAGTCGGTACAGGGGTCTGCTCTAATATACCTTCCCAGATGAGCCCGTATAGGGTAAGACTGCTAGTCCTTAAGGAGTTATAGAGCATCTTCTCTATCCATAATATCATTTTCACACAATTCTTTTAATTCCCATTAGTTCAAATATTATAAAATATCTTCTAGTCCAATCTACTCAACAAACTAACAAAATATTATATTACTTGTTACTTTTATAAGCCCATTGGCAATTATCTCTATTATAGGTATATATTCTACCTTAATTTGGTTTTTCTTGGCTTTTTGCCTTAACTAATAATTATATATATTAATGTATTTAAGCTTAGTTTATAGTTTATTAATATCTTGAGTTATAAGTTAAATTATTTATTGGTTATTATATAATAGTTATATTTATTTACTATTGAGTTTAATTTTAAGTTCTTAGAGTAAGCAAAAAATAAATTAAGCTTTCTTTACTACTTGCAATAGTACTAATAGTTCAACTTCTATTATTAATATAGTAATAGTTAATTATTTATTTGCTCGCCATCCGATTATACTGCCAAAGAGTTTTATTATATATGCTTATAAACTCTTATAGTCAATAGTATTATCTACAAATAATATATTACTAGATACTATAAATTCATTATTTCCTCTAAAGCAAAGAATAAGAGACTTTATTTTCTTAAGGTAAAGAAGTACTCTGTCTACTGCATCGGAGTATTTTGGCCTTAGGTTTCTATTGAATCATGCTAACCTAGACACTGCAAATGCCACATCCAATCGGATTATAACTATAGTATAGAATATTAACCTAATTTTTCTTTGGTAATATTAGATAAAGGCAAGACTCACTTGTCTGTCATATGGTAATAACTCTTCTTATCCCATTGGATTATTATGTCGTTGGGTAGTATTCTTAGCTAGATTAGCAATCTTGTCTATATAATCTAACTAGGATAACTAAATTAGTTACTTCTCTTGGTCTTAAATAACCTTAATTCCAAGGAACCAATATAGTAATTCTCCTTTAGTAAGCTAAAAGTTCTTTTATAGTTCTATTATATCTTCTTTTATGTTTTTCTTTTGCCTTTTCTTATATATAATAATAATATTATTAATATAAAAGAAGATAATTATTTTATTTTTTATAAGATAGTATAGTTTATAAGGAATAGCTTTATATCTAAGTTTCTTTAAAGTCTCTATAAGTTTTCTTTGCCATAATAGCAGGGATTATTATAAGCTATAGAGTGCCTTTTGTAATAGAAAGAGTATTCTAGGTTTATAATATCTTAGCAGTATTTATATAAATATTTTTTCTCTTAGATTAATATAGATAAATATATTAATTATATTATATTAGATTAGCTTAAGATTAAAGTATATAGATAGTATAATTAGTATTTTAAATAATCTTTTAGCAAAGGTAAAGGTATATATCTCCTTAAAATTATCTTATAGTTATTAGTCCCCTCTTACTATTAGTCTAGCCTTATATTTAAGGAATCTCCTATATTTATTAAACTTATAGATATATATCTATATATAGTCTAAGATTAATTTATCCTTAGTATATAAATTATTCTTTAATATTTTTACCTAGGATTTTATTTTATTATAATTATATAAGTAAATAGCCTTTATTTCTTTAAATTAAATATATATAGGATAAGTATATAAGTCTCTATGACTTTATAGTAGGGGTAATATTTAGTATCTATAGAGTTATTTTAGGTTTCTAAGTAGCCTTTAAAGTTTAGCCTTATTAATCTTATGGCCTTTAAATACTCTAAGTGGCTAGGCTATGTGGCCGGCGGTAAATGCTACCTTTTATACTTCTGTGCAATTGGTATTATTATTTATTAGGTAATTTACTAAATTTTACTAATCTTTCCTTATAGTAATAGCAAAAAGTACTATTAATAGGAAAGATATAGGGATAGGATAATATAGTATTTAGGGATTAATTTTTTTGATTAGACTTTCTATGCCTTTATAAGGCTATTTCTCTTTAGTACTAATTAGTTTGCTATTACCTATTTATTTACCCTTTTAAGATCTAGAATATTTATTAATACCAGCTAATTAATTAGTCTTAGCCTTTAAAGGAATTATTCCTATATCTTTGCCTATAGTTTAGATAATAGGATTTTCCCTATTCTTATGGGTATTATCCTTATCTTCTCTAAATTACTCTTTCTAATCTTCTTGGGTATTAGATTCTATAGTTATTTTATTCCCTTGTGCTATATATTTAGGTACTTTTAATATATTTGCCCTTTTTAATAAATTAATTAGCTTCTATTTATTAATATATAAGAGATTATCTTTAAAGAATTAATTAATATTACTACTAAATATCTCCTTCTTATTAAATATTATATCTCTTGTAGATATTATCCTCTTAGTATAAGGGTTCTAGATTTAATAAATATTTATTAATTAATAGCCAACTAAATATCTAATCTAAGCTCTTAGGTTAAGCTTTTGTTTAGATAAAAGGTATTATATTACTTTTATTATTATAGCATAAGCTTTATATCTATAAACTCATAAATGCCCCTAGTATAGCTATCTTTCTTGCATAGCTGCTTTATTATCTCTTTGTACTATAAATATAAATAGATTACTATATAGTATTTGCTAGTTTTATTGGTACTATAGTGTTTTATTGTGGAGGTAAATTATTATTTTGTATATTTAAATCTATAAATAAGATAGTAGCTATGCTCTTGCTTATATAGCTTAGCTCTTATACTTAATAATATATCTAGAAACTTTGGTATCCCTATTTTGGGCTTATATATATAGGGTATATAATTTAATAATAATATTTATACTATAAAAGAACCTTATTAGGTATAATCTATTTTGGGTATTTATTATCTTTAATTGGATTCCTATAATCTTATTATTATACTTAAAAACCTTTAGCTTAAATCTATACTATCAAAGAAAAAAGCTTAGGAATTTTATTAATACTATTATAAGTTTAGGGCCCTTTTGTAATTTAAGATAATAATCCCATATAAATCCAAACCATTAATCTATAATTAGCATAAGATAAATTCATTTATTAGGATCTCTAATAAGATTATAAAAATCAATACAAAAGCATATACCTAGTTAGGTTTCAATATTCCTAGGATAATAGCTTACTTAGCATATTATCTTACCTAACCTATATCCTTTATATTTAACTATTAGTATTTCTTTGATTTGGGTACCTATTAATTTATTAACTAAATATTCAAGAGCCCATAGGCCTAGATAACCTAGCCTTAAGTACTACTTATATATATTGACTTTAGATAGTTTTTTTATTATTCTATTGGGTTATATACTTTATATAAAAGGATTAATTATTATAAATATTATTAAATATTATTTATCTTTAATAATAAATTAATTATATTATATAGTAAGATTATATACTATTAAGTTATTTTTTCTTTATATACAATTAAACTTTAAATATATATCCTACTAATAGCCTCTCTCTAGAAGTTTTTGTATAGAGACTAGGTTATATGGAAAGTTTTTATATAATATAATATCACTTAGGTAGATAATTTAGGTCCCATTAGGACCTCTTATTTCAATATTAATATTTCCATATCCTTATATTCATATATATTATTGTCCGGCCAATATAAAGTCATTTAGTCTATTAGGTCGAAAGTAATTAAATTGTTAAATATTATTAAAAATATAGATAGATACTCTAGAATTTAATAGAGCTAGAAGCTTAAGTAAGTAATAAGTGATAGAAAATAGGTTTCTTAATTTAATATATTATAGCTATTCTCTAATACTTCTCCCTAGTCAAGCTATATTAGTTATAGGCTAACCTAGTACTTTAAGGGCTTTAATAATATCTTTTAAGTCTTAGTTATACCTTTGGCAGTAAGTAACCATATTCTATATTAGCTTATTAGGTTTAAAGTAAGCTAGGATATTAGCTAGATTAAGATAATAGCATTTTGGGAGTAGGTATCTTTCTTTATAGGCTAAGTATAAATCTTTATCTAAGTATAATTTTATAATTTGTTTCCAAGGCGGTTTAGAAGGTTAATTAGCATTTTCTTCTTCTTGCTATTTATCTACCTTTCGTTTTTATCCGCTTTTTGCCTTGCCTTTCCTATTTGGTTATGGTTCTTAAGGTTTTATAGCCATAGTATTTTCTTTTTCTTAGCTTAGTTTAGCTTTATTGTATTTATCTTGACCAAAAGTTAGACCAAAGGTTCCATGTATATATAGTCCTTTGCCTATCTTTAGCATTTCTGCTTGGTCTTCTAGTTCTTTACAAAGATCCTTGGCAATTTCCCTAATGGTAAGTATTTTATTGTAAAGTTAGGGTTTATAGTATTTATAGCTTACTAAAATCTAATATATTATGACTAGGTATAATACTTTGTATAGATCTAAGAACTATATATTTAGGTCTTTAGTACCTTAAGTCTACTTTTATTATATATAGGTCATAGTAACTTCCTATCTTGTAACCTAAGTAGGGAAATCCTTTGGGGGCTTTATTAAAATAGTTATTGCCTTTTTATATTCTTTTCGGGCTATAATACTCTATTCTAGCTTATTTACTCCTATACTTTGCTATAGTTTTATATACTATATTTGTAAATCCTAAGTAAGATTATTATAATGATCTGGCCGATTTCCCAAGGGATAAACCAATTAGAAGGCAGGGTTTATATTGGCAGAAGGATCAGAGCGCGTAGCAGTGTACTAAGCAATATAAAGATATTTATAAGTATTATGTCTAGTAATAGTTAATTGGTGATTAAGGTAATTAAGTTATATTAAAAGCTAATTAAGACTATTCTTTATGGTTAGGCTTAATCTGTCTATATACTTTTAATTATATGGCTCTATATTTGCAGATATCGAATGGGGTCGGTTTAATATTGTTCGATTGCGATGATCGGAGAAATTGAATAGGATCCGTTTGATTTTTTCTTATTGGTAGGGTATATAGGTATAGGGTAGCTTGTTTATGTAAGTAAGGGTTTTACCGATTGTAATTGCCTTGACTTATTATAGATTATAATATAATATTTCCTTTTTGTTGGTCTTATTTCTAAGGCTAAGATATTAGGCTATATTTTTATAAACTTTTACTATATACTTAACTTAATTCTTTAAATATTTTTTGTGCTAATAGGATATTAGATTATATTTCTAAAATATTATTATATCCTAAAGTAATAAAATCTTATTATTAGGATATTATAAAGTTAATTAGTAAATTTAGTTTTAAGATATCTTAGTATTCTATATACTTTTATACTAGAAATCTTTCTTATATTATAACAAAGGAAAAAAATAAATATAAATTCTATATATTAAAAAAGTATTTAGGATATAATTATAGTAGTATTTCTATATAAGCCTATTTATAGTACTTTGGTTTTATTGGTATCCTTTTAGTTAACTTTTTTATATAATTAAGTATATATTTAGCAAAAAGGACTATATTAAGGAGAAGAAGGAGAAAGTAGAGGTAGATTTGCTAGATATTATATTGTGTTTATAGTATTTATATACTTAGGAATATTATTTATAGGAAAAGGTAAAAGAAATAATTACTTATAGTTATAAAGACCTAAATAAGCTTAAGAAAAAGGAATATAAGGAGTCTTTGGTATTATTAGAGATATAATTATTAGAGGATATAGGGATTATTAATTAAAGTATTATTAATTTTTTCTTTGGTTCTTTTGAAGGAATACCTTTAGTATCTTTAAATAGTATATTAGGTTCTTAGTAAGTTCTTAGGTTATTTCCTTATAATTTTTTTATTTTATCTTAAAGTATTTATCTTTTTATTATTATAATATTTATTTTACTTTTTATTATTTTTTAATATTTTTAATTTAAGACTTATATTTTAGTCCTATATTAATTTAGATTTTATTATTAGGTTTTAGAAGTAAGATATAAAAGATAGAGTAGACTTATATATTATCCGGTAAGTTAAGTTTATAGTTATTTTTTGAAATTTTCTTTTTAATTAGGTAAGATTTAATTTATATAAAGTTAATTTTTTTATTTTATTATTTTATTAAAAGATTTTTTATTACTAGGTAGATTATATCTTCCTCCAAAAAGGATAATCCCTTTAGCCTTTTAAGGTTATAATATTATCTTATTATATTATATATAAATTTGAGTTTTATTTTTATTTCTTTATATAATTTCTATAGATTATTGGATTTAATTATAGCTTTAGCTTAAATTATGCCTTTTAAGGGGGCTCTATAAGTATTAAGGGTAAAGCTAAAGTTAGCTTTAGTAGGAGTTATCTTAATACTTTTATTATATAATATATTATATATTAGTTATATAATTAATAGTTTCTTTACTTAATCTATTTATTTATAATTAATATAGTATTATAGGTATTATTTAATCTCTTGGTTTTATTATTCTATTTATCTATCTATCTATAGGTAGAATACTATGCTTAGCTTATGGTTTAATTCTATTAAGCTTATAAGGCTTTACTAGAATTTAAATATAAATAGCTATTTTTTATTAAATGTAATCTCTATAGAGAGTCTATAGATTATAATAATATATTAAAAGAATAGGTAAATAAATTTATTTTTATTAGTTACTTTTTTATAAGGAATATAATATATTACTTTAGTAAAGTAATTAATAATAATAAAAATACTATTATAGTATTAGCTTATTATAGGATCTATAGATAGGAGAAGATCTATAATAAAGTCTATAGTAATTAATTCCTATGGTTAGAATATAATTAGGATTAGTTAGAGTAATTTATAGGGTTTATATCTAGGTTTCTTTGAGTATTAGCAAAGACTATACTTCTTATATATTATCTTTACTTTCTTTTTTATCTTACTAAAGGAAAATATTTATTTAATATATTTAAGGGTTTTATTGATTCCTTTATATTTATATAAAGGGTATTTATAGATTTCTCTAAGGAGGTTTATTTAGTATTCCTTAGGTACTTAAAGTAAATCTATATATTTTTCTTTAAGGAGATTAAGATTATATTTTTTGATCTTTTATAGTAGTAGATTTCCTTATTCTACTTACTATAAGGGGATTTCTACTTTGCTAATATACCTTATTCTTAGGTATCTTTTTACTTAGATAATAGCAATAAGTTTCTTTATTTTAATTATTATTTTGCTAATAGGTATTTATTTATAGGCTCCTTTAGGGGATAATTAGAATAACTATTTCTTAGTTTAGGGCTTTTCTTTATAGTAGTTAGGATATTGGCTAATAGTATTAGCTTAATTATTCTTAGTTTCTTAGATATAGATAATTTAGTAATTAAATTTAAAAAGATATTTAGTATATTAGAGTTATTTTCTATTAAGCTCTTAGGTTATTATAAAGTAAAAGATATTCTTATGGTCTATATATACTATAATTTTATACTTTTTTTTAAGTAGGTAATAGTAAAATTTCTTAAAGGTATTAACTATTATAAGGAATTCTTTATTGTATATAGGATAATTAAGTTTTATACTATTAAGTTTATATAAGTAAAATATAATTAGGTATAGTTAGTTATTATTATTTCTTTGTTTGATTTAGGCTCTTAGGGCAAAGTCTAAAGAGTTTATTTTTAATTTAATTGGTTATTTTGGGTTAAATATAATAAGTATAGATTCTAAGATAATTGCTTTTTATATAGCTTTAAAGGTAGTTTATGCTTAATTTCCCTATATAAAGTCTTTTTTTTTCTTTGTAAATTTTAATAAAAGGATTATAATTTTGCTAAAGTCTTAGATAAATTTATAATAGTAATTTATAAATCTAAGAAAAGCTTATACCTTTTTAATATTTATTAGTACCTTTTATTCCTTAATAATAGTAATCTTCTTTAGGTCTATATAAATTTTATTAAGTAAGATAATATATCCTAAAAATTTAACTTTTATAGTATAGAACTTACTTTTTTCTAGTTTAATAAGTAGTTTATTATCCTAGAGGGCTTTTAAGACCTTATAAATATATTCCTTATATTCTTCTTTGTTCTTAGAAAAGATAAGAATATTATCTAGGTAATAGATAATAAAGATATTAAGGTACTCTTAAAGTATATAGTTAATTATTTATTAGAATAATATAAGTATATTTATAAATTTAAAAGGTATAATAAGGTATTTAAAGAGTTTAAATTTTATTTGAAATATAGTTTTTTATTTATATTTTTCTTTAATATAAATAAGATTATAGGCTCTTTTGAGATTTAAGGTAATAAAGATATTTATACTATATAATTAATCTTTTATTTCTATAATTAAAGATAAAGGGATTTAATCCTTAATAATATTTTTATTAAATTATTAATAATTAATTATAAAATATAGCTTTTTATTCTTTTTTAGTATAAATATAATAAAATATTTAGCTTTAGAGTTTAAGATATAAATATATTCTTTCTTAAGTATATCTTTAATATATTCCTTTAGGGTATTTAATTATACTTAGTTAAGGTTATAAATAGGGTAAAACTAGGTATTAGTTCCTTTTTTGAGGATAATTTTATAGTCTTACTAGCTAAACTCTAGTAGTTTAATTTTTAATTCTTTAGCAAATAACTATTTATAAATTTAGTATTTAGGTAGTATATTTTATAGTCTATCTTAGGCTACTTTTATCTTTATCCTTTTAAGGTTAAAGTTTAGATATTAAAGCTATATATATATATAGGTAATTTTATATTATTATTATTATTTTTAATTATTTTTATACTTATGCTTTGTTCTTATTGGTAGTAGTATTTTTGTTGTATTACTATGTATACTTTTTGCTTGGTTAGAGTTAAGAGTTTAAAATCTCTTATTATTAGAAATATTACTGGCTATATTATACTTAGAGAGTACTTATACCTAGCCAGTATACTAGTTGATATTAGGATTATATTAGTATAATTATAGATATCCTAAAATAATATTATATTCTTTAGTATTTATAATATTAAAGTTAATTTCTTGGTTTTTTCTATAGATAAAGACTTTAAGATAATTAAGCTCTTTATTTATTATATTATTATTATACTTAAATATAGTACCTTTAAGGTTATATATAATATAAGGATTTAATTTTATTTTTTATAGTAGCCTTAACTTATTAACTAACTTAAGGCTAATATAATTAAGCTATACTTTACTATCTACCATTATAATATACTAAATTCTATAAATCTAGATTTTTAATTTTAATTATTCTAGGGGCTTTTCTATTAAAGCTATATATAGAGCCTTTTATAGGAGTTCTTTTGGTAACTTTATAAGCTTTTACTTAGGCTATTCTTAGGGCTCTAGTTCTTTAAGGGGTATTATAGGTTTTTTGGCAATAGTATGATTATTTAGTACTAATTCTATGCTTTTTTGCTTTTATAAAGATTATATATAGGATCTAGGTAATTATACTATTCTTTATCTTTACAGTTTAATAGATCTATTAGGAGAAAGAAAATGGTAATATTATTAAATTCTTTTATCTATTTTATAATAAGATAGTTATTGTAGTTAGATCTATAGGCATAGTATATTAGGATATTTAATATTTATATAAAAAAATATTTATTTTATTTTTTGTATTTAAGGTATCTTATGTAAGAGTAATTAAAGTAGTTGAACTATATGAGCTTATAGTAGGCTAAGTAGTTTTTTATTAATCTTAGATTATTATATTTAAATATTATAACTTTTAGCTAAATAAGGTATATTTCTTTTTTTATTATAAGGTAAATGTTTTTATTATATTTAATAGTATTTTATAGGAGCTAGTTGTATTTTTCTTTTTCTGTAATTTAATAGGGTCCTTTGTTTTTATTATATTTTACTATATTTTACTATTTTAGGATTTTTCTATTGTATTTTATATTACTAAAGCCTATAGGTAGGCCTATTTTTTTTACTCTTTCTAGATTACTAAGTTATAAGAATAGCTTATAGTCCTATTGCTTAAGGTAGCTGATTCATAGATAGTAATCTCTTTTTTCTTTAGGTATTCTGGAAAGGTCTTATATATATTAGTATATATTATATCTTTGTATTATAGCTATGGTTTTGCTATTGTATTTCTAAGGGTTTCCTTTTGGCATTAGTTACTAGGTTAATTCTATAGGTTATGGTTTTTGGATTATTACTCTTAGTTTCTTACCTTTTGGTATATTACTAAAATGTACTTTTTTCGGGGCATAGTATTATTATATAATATATTTGGGTTTTCTATAATTATAGCAAAGGATTTTATAGGAGAATTTTCATTTACCTCTTTATATAGCTCTAATGTCTATAGCTCTTAAGTAGATACTATAAAAGGTAAAGATATAAGGTTTTTTGTTTTTTGTAATATTATTTTTGGTATACTCTTAATAATTATTAGTTATAGTTAACTTTCTATTACCTTATTTCTATTATTATCTTTTGTATTGCTTATTATTGATCTTAACTATATAGATAGTATATATAGTAAAAGTAATAGGGGATTCCAAAAGTTAGTATATTTTATTTTAAATAGGTTCCTTAAGTTATTAGTAGAACTTATAAATAAGGGTTTCTTTGGTCTAAGAGAGTTTATTTATATAGTAGTAGAAGTCGAAGAGGAAATTAGTATAAGAGCCCTTTTAGTAGAGCTTCTTAAGTTCTCTAAGCACTACTTACTTTTTATTAATAATTCTATAAAGAATAATAAGTTTATTCTTAAATCCTTTAAAGAAAGAGAAAAGAGTCTTAGTAGATTCTATGGTTTTTTCCTAGGGATTTATAATATAGTCCTTAAGTAGCTTTTCTACTACTCTTATAGGTCTTCCTTCTAATTATCTAATAGTATATTAAACCTTAAGGGGTTTATTATTAGTAAAGGTGGTTAGGTATAGGGAGTAGTAACTCTTAATTTGAGTTAACTATTCTTAGAGGGTACTATTATTACCTTTCTAAGTAGGTAGTTCCTTAGGCTTAATGATCTTACTAGGGTCCTTAGTATAAACTAAGAATTATCTAAGTTCTTTAATATACTATTTATAGCTTTTTATAGTATTAATATAGCTTTTTCCTAAGGTATTAATAATATTATAAAGTTCTTTAATATTATTATATTTATTTATATAGGTTTTTATTATATTAATTTTATTATTAAAAAAGTTAAATTTTTTAATTAATATATTATTTTTAGCTTAAAGTTCCTTAATCTAATTATTTAAGTTATTATTATTATCTTTCTTATTTTCTTTTCCTTTTTCTAAGGAGTTTATATCTTTATCTCTATCTAGGTTAACTAATTGGGAAATAGCTAGAATCCTAGGGCTAGCTATAGGTTTTCCTATAATAGGGGGTTTAGCTAAGTTGCCAGACAAGGAAGGTATAGCTAATACTATTACAATATATTGCTTAGTAATTAATGCAAATAGTCTACTAAATAAAAGCTTTTAATATATAATAATCTAGCTAATTTCCTAAGAGATAAATTAATTAGAAGATAAGGTTTATATTAGTAAAAGGATTAAAGTATATAATAATATACTAAGTAATATAAAGATATTTATAAGTATTATATCTAGTAATAGTCAATTGGTAATTAAGGTAACTAAGTTATATTAAAAGCTAATTAAGACTATTTCTTATGATCGGGCTTAATCTATCTATATACTTTTAATTATATAGCTCTATATTCACAGATGTCGAACGGGGTTGGTTTAATACTGTTCGACTGCGATAATCAGAGAAGTCAAACGGGATCCGTTTGATTCTTTCTTATTGGCGGGGCATATGGGTATAGGGTAGCTTGTTTATGTAAGCGAGGGTTCTGCCGGTTGTGACCGCCTTGACTTGTCATGGGTCATAATAATTATAGAAATTATATTATAATTTTATATTAACTAATTTTATTATCTATAACCTTAGCTCTTTAATATTATATATCTATTTCTTATAATCCTTTTTCTTTAATTTATATATCTTTTACTTAAATATATATTGGAAATAGTCTGCCGATATAAGATCAATAATATCCCTTGCTCGATGGATTAGGTTAGTGGTTTTGGTGTTTGGTATAGTAGTGTCTTGGGATATAGTTTAAGTAAAGCTTTGATTGTCTATCTATATTCTATAACTCCTTCTTGGGGGATTGGTCTTTTTATTATATCTACCGATAGGTGGTTCCTTAGGTTTCTCAAGGAACTGCTCGGTGCTTTCTGGATTGATAAAATCCTAGAGCTTAAGACCTATTGCTTTTGTTTTAAATTAATAGTCCCAGAGGCTTTAGTCTCTAGTATTTCTCAGGAGAACTGCCGACATAGGAAGGTTTTCTATAGTTATTGTAATTATATATTTATTTAATTGCTTATTAGAGCAGCTTAAGACTCTTAATTAATGGAACTACTATTGGGTCTTTCGATTATGAGGTCTTCATTTAACTAAAGGTGGATTGATTCCTGTTGATTCTATTGATCAGGGCTGATGCTAATGACCCCTCTTTTCTTGGAAGGGGGTGTGTCGTCAGACCCGGTCATAAAGATATTGTTATATAAGAGATTATGTACATTTGACCCCCTCCGCTTAAGTCGGTACAGGGGTCCGCTCCAACAGATGTTGATGATTCTATTGATTGAGGTCAGAAATTGACCCCGCTCTGAGAGGCAGTTATTTCCGCCTCTTTTCGCGCTTTTAGAATATCTATCTAGCAGAGCGGGGGAGGGGCTTGCAACGCTGTACCCCCCTGCTATGGGGTCAATCCAACAGTATCCACAGCTAGATTAGGCTTAGCGCAGCCTAGCCCCGCCTTAAGACCACAAAGATAGCAAAAGAGCAGCGTCTTCGTAGCCGGGTACTTGGGTATTTCTGCGTCAGGATAAAAGCCACGCCGCTGCTAGAATGTGTTCGCAGAATAAGCCAGCTGCAGTTCCCAGTGTTCGGATTATTGAGGATCCTACTCAAAGACCAAAAACATTCCATTCGGGTAGATCTAATTCTGATTATCCAATGGGTGCTTCGAATGAGCAAATCGCAAGGGCAATGGCGGCCAGCATTAGCATGTCCACTCTTCCCAATGTATGTCTTGCTGGCGATGATTGGACTGGAATCACCAGCAGGGCGGAGAGAAAGAAGAGGCAGAACCGATTGAACCAAAGAGCTTGGAGTAAGCCTCGGTGGCCTCCCGCCTTTTGAAATTTGATCCGCTAACTGTTGCCTCGAAGGGAAAAGAAAGAACGCTCTGCTGCTCTCTGATGGTAACCATGGCGAAGCCGCTGGATCTATTCGAATGCCATCAGCGAGAGATGATGTGGATTTGGAAGAGACAGATCGGACCTACAGCTACCCTAGTACGGTTGTTGCTGTCGTTGACCTTCAAAGAAACTCCTTATACCAGGGCGCCTTGCTACTCACGAAGCCCGAACACAAACCACAAGTTCTAGACTTAATAAAGAAAACATACCAGGACTATACGCTGCAGACTCCGCGCATAGAGAGCCTACCTATGTTGGTCAGACTAAATACTCTCAACGCTTTTGCGCGCAATGCTGAATGTATTGGATTACCATGGGAGGGCCTTTGCACAGAAGACCTGGTATCGCCTTTCAACAAGCAAGGCCCCTATCCTTCGGACTGTCTTCCGACATAACCAACATGCCCCAAGTCTCTACAGCCAACGGACTTGCAGGGAAAAATCATCCATCATCCCTGGATCGATCTCATCCCATTTCCACAAATGAGGGATAATATTCTTCTTGCTATAAAGGCGGGTCTACTGGATGAAGATGATCTTTGCGACGACATCTTAGAGGTTTGGCTGGCAGATCAAGAACAAAGACCCACGCTTATTATCTGGAGTGAGTCTTCGGATAAAATGGCCTGGGAGATTTCCATGTCATTCTTACACAAATGGCGATGGCTGCTGGTGGGCTGTTATAGTTTATTTGAGGCGACAAATTACTGGCGAGACCGCCGGGGTCAAATGAGAATTGACTTTGATGTGGTTAACCAAGGAAGCTACCAAACCTGATATGTTGCTAAAAGCAAATATTTTTCTTTTTGGTCAATTTGGAAATTAAAGCCCACCTTTTTCTTGACTGAAGCCCCAGTCGCGTAGAATTCTAGGTTGCTATATGTTGAGCTAACGAGCAAAGAATTGAGAGAGGAATCAATCTGGGTTTGGCCATGTGTCTACATATTGTTCAAACTGTCTCTACATTTCACAATTGAATCAAATCCATGATGTAAACTATCATAAATTAGACGCGGAAAATTCCAGGTAGATGGCATCCCCTCTTTCATGCGGTTTTCACGATTTGCCTGCCAGGGTAGTTCATGCTATTTACTGCTTTCTCAGACTATAGTGTATGATTATGGAAAGTTCTCTTCAAAAAAGTCTTAATGCAAAATGTGCAGAGTGCTTTCTTTTTTAGGAGATCGCATCAAGCTTTCAACACTATCCGGTTCTGACTGCCGTGGTATGCTGACTCGAATTCCCATTGGCGATGCCGAGAACACGATCCTAGCGTTGCAGCATTCACAAATTGCCAAATTCTACAATCAGGATTCTGTCATGAACTCAGCAGCAAAACATTGGTTAAAATGATGCGCCATATTGCGGGCTACGGTAAAGGTGAACTGAACCCAGTCCACTCATGCGCTGTGCAATTGTGGCGTGTATCCCGTTTGACGGAATCCAAGCAACCAGGAGAGTCGGGTTTACTCATGACGAATGCTGTTCCACCACAACTTGGGCGACAAATCTCATTCGTCGCGCCAAGAAAGAAATTCAACGGCTCGCGCTGGATTCTAAATTACGCATACCCCGCGCGTAATAGTTTGATCAAATCTCAAGATCTTCGCAGTGTGCTCGGGCCGGTTAAAACGAGCCAGCACTGCCCTGTCCCGATTCGTGCAAAATATCTCAAGTTCGGTGCCATTTCACCCGATACTCTATCATCGAAAAAGTTATTTATTTCGTCATCTATCAGTGGGATTGAAACTAGTGTTCAGCGAAGCTCAAGCCGGATCATCTCTACAATGCGTTTCCTTGCTGATTGGTCTTTTTTCTTCTGCTTGTCGCTTTTCTTCGCCTCCGTCAACGGGGCGAATAATCGCAAGATTTGTGTGGTTCAGGCAAGCGGAAGCAATCAAACTGACGATGTCCCAGCGATTAGGCAAGCATTTAAACAATGCAACCACGGCGGGAGAGTTTTGTTTGAACCCACAACATATTATGTCAACTCAATTCTGAATATCACTGATCTTGACGATATCCATGTTGATATTCATGGGTACTTGTTGGTACGAAGATTCATCCTTTCGCTTAGGTCAAATAGTGACTGATGTGTCTGCAGTGGAGTACTGACATACAATATTGGTTGAATAACTCGCTTGACGTCGGGTTTCAGAACCAATCTACAGCCTTCGTGCTTGGAGGACGCAACGTTCTCATTGATGGCCATGGAAGTGGAACATTTGATGGGAATGGCGATTATTGGTATGAGTGGATTGCGCAGCAAGAGAACACTTCAAACTACCCTGGCAGACCCCACGCCATAACTTTCAACGGATTGAAGAATTCTCTCGTGCGAGGGCTCAACTTCCTAAGGAGTCAAATGTGGTATGTTTTTCACCAGCTAGCTTATTGATACCTCTGTTAAGCAATATCTAGGACCATGTCAATCATCTACTCTCACGATGTCGAATTCAACGATATATTTGTCAACAATACTGGAAACCGCCGGCAAAGCTGTAAGAAGATGTCCAAAATCACCAATTCGCTGGTTTAAAATGGCTAACAGTTTTCACCAAGCTAACACCGACGGAGCCGACACAATTCGATCATCGCGCATAAAATTTGACAATTGGACGGTCTACAACGGGGATGACAGTATTGCAATGAAAGGAAACAGCACTGATATCAGCATCACGAACAGCAAGTTCTATAATGGTCTTGGTATCGCATTTGGAAGTCTCGCGCAGTATTACAACGAGTTTGAAACGGTCGAGAACGTGCAAATAGAAAACATCAGCTTCTATAAAACCCTACATGCCTTATACTTCAAGACATGGACAGGCGACCAGAATGGATATCCTCCAAATGGAGGTGGCGGGGGCTTGGGATGTAAGTTTCCCCACGTGCACTTCTATGCAGAGCTAACCAACCTCTTGGATAGATGCATCTGGCTTAGTGGCCAAGAATCTAAAATCGAGTAATATGCGTGGCACAGCTTTGACCATTTCTCAATGCACTCGCTTTAGTGGTGCTCCAGGAGATGGAAATTGCACAAACTCCAAGTTCCAGATACGAGATTTGGAGCTGAATGGTTTGGAGGGTACAACAACCTCGACAAAGGTTGCGAGCTTCCAATGTAGCGCTGTGGCCCCGTGCACCAACATCTCACTCTTTGACATTGATCTGAAACTAAGCAATGGCACACAAGCCTACCAGTATCTCTGCGGGAATGTTGAGGGGGAGTCAGGGTTTGAGTGTACCGGGAAAGCTTGTGAAGGCGGAAGCTCAACCGGAGGGTGCTGAACAGGATTTAGGCTAGGATGATGGTATGCCTTGATTCGATTGTGAGGACACGCTACATTGTCTCGGAGGGCATGGGTGAAGTAACTAAATCTCAGGGGGGGGGTTCTGGGTGGTTTCGGTAACTTATCGTTAATACTACCTGTCACCAGCATCCCCTGAACTGCTATAATGACCCTTGTTCACTAAACCTAGTGGGAACTCCAGAGGCTGTCACAAGGCGTGCGTGTTTTCAACGCCAAGAAATAATGCACTTATATATAGTTCGTAAAGGGCTTCCTTCGGTAATATTGAATGCGACTGCAACTACATATCGGAGCCTATCCTCCCCACTGTGACTTATTTCATGGTCGGGGTCTCTTTGAGGTCCGTTCTGCGATGTTACTGTAGTCGATTTCCCGTCTACCTTGACGCTAAACACCCATTAGGTTGGCCTACGCTCTAATGATGAATCACTTCGGCTCGATATAGACGCCAAAATATCTCTTTCTGCTTTCGTTGCGGGCTCCTTAGGCAAAAATCGGAACAAGATGGGCATCACTCCAGCCAGAATCGACGCGGTACCACAGAGCGCAGCCATGGCAGTGAACCCGATGAGATGACGGGGCGCATCAGAGCTCGGCCACAAGTAACTTCCATAAATCATGGAGAGGTTACAAAACGAGTTGATAAAGGCGATTGCCACCGAGCGCTTCTTGGTGGGGAATGAGATGCACTCACTTGCCCAATTCAGAATCAGAGGCAAAGCTGTATACAGGCCTCCAATGAATGCGCACATCATCAGATATTTGGCCACATAATTTGAGACAAATATGGACACGAGACAGGCGGTAACAGGGACCAGGTGAAGGCAGGTAAGGTGCCAGCGTCTGTCTTGAAGCTTGTCTGATGACCAAGAAAAGATGAGCATCGAAATGGCTCCGGTGACGTAGATGGGCGCTGTCATCCACTGAGCCGTGACCTTGGTGTAGCCCAACGTCTTCAAAATTGTGGGGATAAAGTAAGATATGGTAGTGCAGGTCCCGTTCAGATTGTACAGGACCAAAAATAGCCATGTCTTGGGATCTGCCACGACAGCTTTGAAGGCTTGCCACGAGGTGAGGGTGCTGTTGTCGAGTGACACGTTGATCTTTTGGTCGTATAGGATTCGCACATGAGCCAATCGACGCTCTTCGGTAGTGAACTTTCGCGTGTTCCGGGGATAATCAGGGATGATGAAAAAGAGGCAGAAGGAGCAGAATACAGTGATGAGGCCTTCGACCAATAGCAGCCAGCGCCATCCAGCCATACCCTTTGCGCCATCTAGACTTTTAATAATGGCGCCCGCCATGATACCACCGAGGGCTGGGGCAATGCAGCCTGACGTGTAAAATATGCAGAAACGTTTACCTGGGAGTAGCAAGTCAGCCAAGAGTACCAGATACGCAACTGGATAAACATACCAACTTCCTTCTTCGTGTACCAGCATGTCAATACGAACAAGGCGCCGGGGAACATGCCTGCCTCGACGCAACCAAGGAAGAAACGGCCTACAAGAAAACCGCTTAGGGATTTTGATTGGGACATTCCACTGACGATGCAACCCCAAAAGAATACAATGACGGATAGGTACACGGAGGGTCTAATTTTAACCATGACTAAATTAGAGGGGACCTCGAAGACGAAGTAGCCAACAAAGAAGACGGAAATAAAGAGGGAGTATTCTGCGTCTGTTAGCGCCACTCGTTTCTGATTGCATTGAGAAGTGCCCACTCACGATTGTCGGAGAGACCAAGGTCCTCACTTAATCCAGCTGCATTGGCATTTGCCTAGCACAGGAGCATGTTAGACACGGCACATGCGAGCAGCGAGAGACCAGGTGCCAAAAGCGACTCACAATGTTTCCCTTGTCCAGGTAGGCCAAGATGTACATCCACCAGAGCGTTGGCAGGAGGATAAAGTCAATCTTGCGGACCAGGCGCTTTTCCTCGGGCGTGTCTGGGACGTAATTCTGGAGAGCAAGCTCCAGCTCGGCTTCCTCTGTGCCAATGACGGGCTTTGGAGCGTCGGCCTCGGTGGCCACCACCTCCACCACGCTGGACCCAGCCGGCTTCTTGTTGGGTGCGTCAGCCATTTGGGGATTGTCGCCGCTAGTTGGATCGCGTTCTAATTAACCTGAGGAGTTGTACCCAAAAAGCTATTAAACTCAGCAAACCCATGCGCTACAGGGCAAGCGAAAAAAACTAATGAGAAGAACGAAAAAATAAGAGGCCGGGCGACATTTTCCAACAAATGCAGCAAACATCAGTTGCCAAGACTCCGCAGAATCCTAGTCGTTATCGTTAATTGCGCTACCTCCATTGGTCCACCAAGGGCGTGGGGAGAGGGGCCACTAAAAATTTGCGCTACTTGGCTTTGGAGGCTCATGCGAGCCAAATTAACCATCAAGGTGCCTAAAACGAAACTCTAAAGAAGAATATTGCCTTTGGTTATTCTTATTCTTTTCTTCTTATTTTGTTTTTTTCTGCCTTTTTCCAAGACACCTTGAATCCAGGAAACCAACCATCTCAAGTTTGCACATCAAGTCGTATGACGTTCTATCAACCGTTATCACTGAAAGCAACGCTCTAATCGCCAAGTTAAGCCTAAATAGCCGCCTGCATTCATTATCAATCACATCTAGCTGCCAAGACACGTATCAATCAGTCGTATCAATCAGTCCAGGATCTCCCCCTCACTTGCTTACGCTTAAGCCGCCTATTTTCTTTTATTCCGCTCTCCTCCTCTGCTACCTGTTCAACGTGATGCATTTCTCAAACTGCACACCGTCATACAAACCATCTTTGGACGAGACACTGGAAAAAAACGCACCGCTTCTCGAGTGGGCTCACGAATCCCAGACCACATCTCCTTGCCATAGCCGGGTACAGTGTGGCGGTAACTATCAAAGAAACATCAAGCATAACTGTTTATTGGGTCATGGGTACAGACGGTAATCTTTCCACCAGAGTCTCCACCCGCAGCATGTCAAGATAAGGTCAGGCTAGTCATATAGCTGAGTTCGAATCATGTCATGCAGGAATCACCAGGACGAAGGCGCTTGAACACATCCGGTTTGAATCAAGTGTTCTTTCTGCCACTCCCATTGCCACCACGTATGATAAGCATCAACCCTAGCGTCCATATCGCCTTTGGACGGCAAAAACTCTCGGCTGGACTGATACAGTTCAGCTTTGCGCCCGCAATATGGCTATCGTGATTTACCAACCTGCCGTAGCGTTGACCGCGGATAACATTACCCTTGGATAGATCTCTGCATCTCATTGAAGCCGGTATTTTTCCGCACTCAGTACCAAAAACAACCTTATCAAAGGTGAGCACCCAGCTCCCATTCAGCCCCATGATGTGAATGTCCGATTTGCAATCCTTCTTGGTGCGACGAACTGTTTGAAGAGCTCTATTGAACCGCATGTATTTTCCCAAATCATAATGGTGTGCATATGTCTGCAAGTGCTCTGCTACTTGAGCGCGGGTCAAGCACCGTTAGTACTCTTGAACAAGGCACAGTGCATGATTATTGGTTATAGGGCTAGCTAGTTTTGACTGAGATTCTGACCATCAGATATGGGGAATTCACTGAATCCATACTATAAATTTTAGTTATAGCGATGAATCAATGGGAGGCTATAGATTGCCTGAAGATAACCTCACTTATGTTGACCACTATGTTCTTGTGAACTGATGTCAAGTTTAGGTTGTCAGTGTGTAACCATAGCCTGTCAGCCTCATGTCACCTTTCAAGTGGAAGTCAAAAAAAGCTCTCTTCTCGGAGAGAATTTACGAACACCGAGTCCCCCTGGACCTTGACATCACAATCGATCCCCGCCAGAACGCTGCTCAGATAGAATATGGTATTCAGTCACATCAATGGCGGCAACTTGAACTTATTCTATGGGTATATTAACGCTACACACGTTTCGGTGTCAGTCTTGAATGAGCTCGAGCATCCCACAAGTTTATGTGGTGGCTGCTGACACCTTGTTAATCAATAAGCGGAGGCATCGCGCTTGACTCATCAGCCTACCCTATACCATTCCTCCAAGCCACGACATCTCCATTCTTCTGTAGTCATAAGTAGTAACTAGTGATTTATGCGATTTTATCCATATGATCATATATTTAAATAACTCAACTTTATGTCAATGCACGGAGTAAGAGTAAGCCGTGCCAAACATGAGACACAAAATATCAAACTTTCTTTGCAAATATTACCCTAATTAACCGGAAGATGCCTTATATGGCCCCGATTCCCAACCATAGGCCACCGTTGGCAATTTGAACTTTTTTAGGTCCGACATGGTTCAACATTCCCGATTGGGCGCCTGAGAGTTTTTCGCATTGAGCGCGTTTCTCGGGTCCGAGAAAACTTCCAGCACCGAAGCCAAGACGCGCCCACGGATGCCTCGTATATCCGGGCCTTATTTCCGCCGTACCGAGAGAAATTTCCTTGATGGACTGAGCCCTGTGCTTTTTGCCTTTCCTGGTAAGCACCTTGTCGCTCTCCATGCATCGAGAATTTTCGATGCTATCCCCAGCATTAACATGATATTATAATCTAGATAGACCATTTTAAGTTAGGCTCTTCAATTAAGTTTCTTGATTGGCACGCGGTTTCCACAGTGGGCAGTCTGGCCTTGACATTCTGGCTCACCTTCTAGCAATGAATCGTGCCATGGCAAAACTAGGAAGAGACAAACCAGATGGCCTCGTACTCTTCATTTCCGAAAGTGCCGACTATGGATGACCGAGGAGCCTGTTCTTAGAATGTGTTGAATATTTATAGTCTTCCAGCGTCCGCCTGTGTTATACCTAAGGAGTAGCTTAACTCCACCAACCATCAGCTTCTGCCTGAACAACAGGCCTTTCCAAGATGGCAATCCTTAAATTACATTTAGTCTCTTTCCTTTGCTGCTATCTCTCTTTGGGAGCTGCTAATCCCCTGGAAACTCAGGATCAATATGAGTTGGACACGCTAGCTGCGGCACTTCATTATCAGAAGCCCTACGAGGACCTCAAGCTAGACGCTACCGAGGCTTTCAAAGCAACAGCTCAAAAATATGGGTACGAAACCGAATCTCAGGCCATGAAAGACTCCCTGGCCGAGACCATAGAGGAGTTGGCATTTAGTGCCATGCAAAAGGCGATTAACCGGGATTACGCCCGCCCAAGAGTTTACCGCTTACTCAACCCTCCGAGAACGCGAGTCGCGGACGGCCTGCAAATCCCAGGGGGGAGATTTGCATACGACAACCCAGATGCAATATACCGAACCATCCCGATCAATGGAAACTATAGCTACATCATCCATGGTCAGCGAAAAGGCGCCGGTCCCTCAGATGCGACTTTTTCGCTGAACCGAGGCATCAATGATGCGCAAACTCTGGGAGTGCTGGCCAATGACGATCTTGAGGTGCAACCGGATGGCTCCTTCACAATCACTGTGAACTCCACTGCTTCCAGTTCATCCAACCATATTCAGAGCAATTCGGATGTTATTGAGCTATTTATTCGCAACAATATTGGTGACTGGCTGGCCGAAACACCCGATAGACTGGAAGTTGAATTAGTTGAACCGGACAGCTTGCCGGATGCATTGTCGAACGACACCATCATCGAGCTAGCGAGGGGGTATTTTTCGACATCTATTCCGCTTTTCGCTGATTTTCTACTGGGTGACATGACAATGTCTAATCCTGTCAACACCGTGGTAACTCCTGTCCAGTCACTCACATTGGGAACACTCACCACTCAAGCGAGCTCGTTTAACCACTTCAACTTGACCAGCTCCGAGGCACTCGTCGTGCGCCTAAACCCCGGCCCTGCGACCTACTGGGTCATCCCTAGGTACACGCCCTGGATGATCACTGAAAATACTCGCGACCAATTGGAGAGCTGGAACAGCAAGCAGGCTGTGGCGAACGCTGATGGAACATTCACAATTGTCCTGAGCATTGTGGACCCCGGTGTTGCCAACTGGGTGAATGCCACTGCGTATGGCCAAGGAACCATTATGGCACGATTCCAGGGACTCCCGCTCACCACAGAAGACGCGAGTAAAATCAACGTTACGTCGCAGCTCACAACTTTGGACAAGATCTCTGAGATTCTGGGGGATGAGTTCCACGCAGTGTTGGCGGAGGAGAGGGCTGCTCAGGTCAAGGCTCGACAGGACGGCTATGATGCGATCAACTCCCACTAGAACTTTGGGTTGAAGTACTCAAGAGGCTCCCGATTCTGGACAATAAAATTTGGAGAAAATTGACGTGGGTTGGTGGCGTCCTGGGAATTGAGCCATCCATCTGCAGACTCCATTACTTTCTTCTGTGCTTTTTTAGGTTACCCAGGCAAAGTCTTTCGAGATTTCATATTTTTCTATGTAGACTAGCATACTATAATTTTTCAATTGTAAATTTTATTTCGCTGTCTGCTCGCCAGTTTGATATTTAAAAGCCAATCAAATATTTCCTGGCCGCCCACACAGCTTGGCAATGGTTTGGAGCCGCTTTTGCTTTCTCTCATCCACTGCGAGTGGGACCTGCGCTGGCTTGGGCAGTCGACCCTGGGACGTCTGTGCTGTCATGTCGTCATAGTGAAGATGACAATGTCCAGAGTGCCACAACAGGCAGGGGTATGAGAACGCCGTCGAGAGTTTATTTGGAGGAGTCGTTCGCCTGAGAAAAATGGCAACACCATGGCGCCCTCAAACCATGACGACCAGACACATATCGGAGGTCAACTAGAATCGTGATGGAACATTTTGACAGTCATTGCGGGGGATGCGCCCGAGATTTGCACACATGCTTTGATGCTCGAACTTTGTTCCTCATGGCGTAAACGGTCGCGTGAGTGGGCGGCGCTCTTGCTTCGCCGCCCCTGCTGTCTTCTCCGCTACCCTTGCAAGTGATATTCATTAGGCGCATCGCGGTTTGTGCTTCACTGCGTACGCGTTTGCAACCCAGGGTTCCTCGTATCGTGATTGATGAACTCCAGGCCGAACCCCGGCTTTCGCAGTGGCACAGCGCTTCCGAGGATGCCCTCAGCCACCATGCATACGCTAGAAGGTGGGGAACCCTTGGCGCCTAGCATAGCAAGGCTGATTTTGCGTTACAAGGCGCGGGAGAATGCTCGAGAAGGACGGATGAATGAAATGATTGGAGCGCAGTCGGTAGGCTTGCCGAGTGGACAAATAACGTGCCTCCAGATCATGCGGCGAGGCCCCATCGTGTTGGTTCTTCCGGCCTCATCTGCTATTATTAGGACGCTGCCAGATGCTACCCAGAGGATGAGCCCACTCTCCCCCCAGTAGGGATGGATATCCTGCACCTACGCCCCAGGCGCAGTATGGCCAGTGCCAACCATGCGCAACAGTCACGTCCAACAACTTATCTCATTCGGCTTGGCCGAATGAGATAATATAAAGACTTGACCTTCTCTTGGTGTTTCGTACCCTGGCATTTTTGGTTCCATCAATTGACATATTAAACGACACAATCGCCCATACGATCAGTGACGCCCAGCACTTATAACTCATCCATTCATACACCAAACCACAACAACACTTCGAGTTTTGACTCACCACAGAACCAGCCAAAATGGGTAACAGTTCTTCAAAAACCGGCGGGATGCAGGTCCCGGACCATGTCGCTCGCGTCGGATTCCCCCACAGCCTTCATTTCACCTGGGCAAAGTCATGGTCTAAGCAGGTGCTGCTCATTTCCACCCACAAAGGAGGACACCCGCTGTACGCCGCCGCCATGCCCGGCGGTTTCCCTGGCCCGACTGACTTTTACGGTGGCGACAACATTGAGGCTCCTCCGATGGCCCACGTCAAGCGAAAGCACAACAAGTTCACAATTGACCTGCCGGGCGTCCCCATGTACGGACTCCAGCCCTCGCAAGCAGCCATGAAGTGCGAAAACCCGCACTCGAGAACACGCTACGAATTCACCATGCCCGTCGGCCATGGCAAGAAGCAGGACTTTGAGTCCTTTGAGTGGCGGCACAGCAGCGGCAAAGAAGTCCAGCGCCTCGGTCTGTCAAGCTCTGGTTGGAAGCTGGTCCGGACAAGTCCCGGCAAGCACAGCGGCAGCTCCAAAGGAAAAGGCCTCGGATACACAAGTGACGGCAAGGAAGTCGTTGCTGTATTCGCCCAAGTGAAAACCATGACCATGTCCGTGAGCGACTTTGGAGGCTTTCAGTTCCTTGGCAGCGGAGCTTCGCCCGAGATGGGCTACCACTGGGCTCTCATGGCTGTCCTGTCGGCAACCGCGCTTATCCAGCACCAGTGCGCAAAGGAGAATGACCAGACCGGGTCGGGAGCGGTTGCAAATGCAGCTGTCAGCGCCGCCACAGCGTGATGAAGTTGGGAAACGACAGAACCTAGGACCGGAGATTTCATGTATTAATATCATGGCGCGGAAATGAATAGGCAAGGGATGGTATTTTGATGTTTGTACGAATATGAGGGTAATGTGGGGAATTTTGTATGATGGGATGACCAACGCGGAATCAAAGCTAAGGCTTAGCCATTGCAATAGGCAATGTACTTGTATATAATTGCTCAAATTTATCGCACACGAGCCTGCCTGGATCACAACATCACCCTCGTTCTCAGGTGAATAATGACGTTGTGTTAACCAGGGTATCTAGACGGAATTTTCGAGCGGATGGTCGTCTAGCATCAAAGTTTGACATGTATTGTGAATAGATATGCTTGAGGAGACAATAGTTATCTTTGGTAGAATCAAAATGTTTTAGTCAGTGAGACACATTCTAGTCTCCTTCAGGTATGTAAAAATTCCATCTTTTGTAAAGCAATAGATCTTGACGCCGGTCTCTCAACAAGTTGTCTTTTACTGAAAAGATATACAGAGAATAACCGTCGATTTTACGCCTTTCTAGCTACTACTACAACAAAGTTAGGATTCTCAACATAGTCAGTCCAGAATCTCAAGTCATCCCTCACTAGGTCAGTCTCCTCTGGCGGGACAACCTGAAAGTCGATCAGCCCAAGCTCGTGAGCAATGCCGTCAGAAAGCGAATATGTCGACTCCATCGAGGTCGCTTCAAATGAAAACGGTGGTTGAGTCAGGCACCCGACTTTGTATTTAAGGCCGCCAGGGATCTCTTCAATCTCGGTAAACGTGACGCCGTACTTGCCGTAACTCATGAAATCGGCACGAATACTCCTCGATCTCACCCCAATAAACCGCCCCCCGGGCTTCAGGCCCGCAAAAACATTTAGCCACATGCCCCTCAGGTCCGAGATAGATGTCGCATGGTCGAACACCCAGTTTGCCATCACGATGTCGTATGCCCCCAGTTTCAAGACTCTATCCTCCACTTGCTCAGCCAGTGGCCGCGTTGCGTCGGCCTCGAACCAGCGGATGCGGCCTTGCCTGCCCAGCCGTTTCTCAAAGTCCTGCCCAGCGTGCATCATCTCGGGCGAGACATCAACGACATCCACGAAGGCGGCACCAGCATCAACGGCGCGCCGGGCGTGGAGGCCGCTGCCACCGCCGATGTCGAGAACCTTGAGGCCGCTGCAGTCGCCCAGTGCGATACAGACAAGCTCAGCCTCAAGCTTTGAGCAGGGGAGCTCCTCGATGGAAGCATATTTTGGGGCGAAGGTATCATACTGCGTTTTCTCGACGGTCGCCATTATGAGAGGGTGTACATGCAAGCAACAGATTTGGCTTGCATCGCCATTCGCCTAAGTAGCCCGTCGTTGTGCGGCTTTTTTTGCCATGGGGAACCCCGCTCAATGTGAACGTCTGCCATCGACAAATGAGGTTTCGTTTTTTGACCCGGTCGCTTGGCTGCCTACCTTTGGTCGGCAACCCCAAAATTAGAGTGGGAGTGCCTTACGTCAATATATGCTACCTCTTTTTATCTACAATTATAAACTTGCGATAATTACACGCTGTAAATGCTGTATTTATATCTCCATCATGTGCAATTAGCTCTCATATTTTGTCTAGTCGGATACGTAATTAATGTAGCTCTTTAGTCTAGCTGCGGAGAAGGTAGTGAGCTTTCGATATAATCAAAGTTTTTTTGGCCCTTTCAAATTCAAATACCAGTGTATCTAGTTCCAGCGAAATTGACGGAGTATCGGAATCATCAAAATATTCACTTGCAAGTGCCGAGGCTGGTGAGGTGGCTGAATTACTAGCTGAACGCCACCACGGAAACGAGCTTCAACAAGCACTACCAGCCCCTATTGACTGCTCCTTTATTCATAGAAAAACAAGGCTCTTTCAATTATCAATTCCACATCCCGATGTCACCGATCCAAGGAATGTGACAATCTACCAGTCGCCTAAGAAGTCAACCCTGAGGAAATCACTATGGCACCTCGGGGTTTCACTCAGCCTCAACTGATCCACAATTGTGCTGGATTGCCTTGTCACACTCAGTAGATAGCCTCTATAGCCCTGTATGACACTTAGGGTAATGACAAGATCCAACGGGCCTGCCGCCAACGGCCTCGGCCCCAAAATCACATACAAATACCGTTAATTACGGTAGACAGACCATCTAACGGCTACGGACCAACCATTGCCCACAGCTAGCTACATCCGGCAGCGGTCACCAAACTAGCGGCCGTTAGTTCGAGATAGCTTCAATCCTGGACTACAGTCACGGACCGACCAACAGGCCGGCGGACCGAGGCCGCCTTCCACAGCTAGCAACAGCAGCTATAAGAGCCACAGATATATCCCTTCCATAGTGAAAAGACAAGTGCTTCTATATGCATCTGGATTCATAGCTAGTGATATGCCTGACTATTGGCATGCAGTTTCCATGTCGGTCCAACACGATTCATCACTACTGCAGGTCGCCGGACGGCACAACAACTACCTGCAGGTCTCAAGTGAAGACAGCAAGCACGTTGTTGAGTAGGGCATCATCATCGATTCTGGTTAGGCTAATACCGGACACCTGCAACACGGTATTTTCGGCATAAGCTAGGCGCGAAGCACCCCTATGTCTTTGATCATCTTGTCAGGTGAGAAATATGAATGCAATGCACGATACCGGGTGTGGGCCAAAACTAGTGCTTAGCTTTAGTACAAATGCACTTGGCACTTCCTGATTGGAAACTATCCCAACTCGCTCAAAGGGGCTTGCATCGGTAAGAACAATGTCTCGGAGTAATAAAAGTGCAACTAGTATACAATACGTAAAGATCGACAACAATTTCACCACTGCTGCAAAGACGAAACTGACTCGATAAATCGTGGAAAACGTGTAGATGGCCAATTAACAGTCTACCATTTGAGTAGAAAAAGCAAAGGTGGTATCCATCACAGTTGTGGATGTCGCATTTTTACGATATTCTTCACTCTAATAAATCCTTATGGGTGGGATAAATGCCAATTGACTGATTGAATGTTACCTGCATTTACTGTTCTAAATGCTAAATTAGACGTTCACTACCAGAGAAAACATATTCCATCTACAAGGTTTTCTAGACCAAACCCTGCTCAATCGGGCGGTTGGTGATTACCACTCGCTAGGAATGGTGCAGCTGGTTAGCTTCAGCGCTACAGAACCCACCCATTGCTAGTGGACCAAGACACGGCTGGCTAGCTTCGGCGCTACAGGATCGGCTCACCGCCCAGAGACATTGTATTATACTTGCTTCTAATCCATCAGTGTATTTAGCTAATGCCCTCTTGACACTTTCAAGCTACTCACAAGAGCCAACATCACCATTTGTGGCAACTTTCCTCCTCATATCTCAAGTTTGTCAAACTCTCTACGGGAAGATGGTTCGCTCATCAATTTATATCACCAGCTGTCTTGTTGCTGCTGTTGCTGCAAGTCTGCTGCCCAGGCAACTTATCAATCCCGACTCCATTGCGGAACGGCCAACTGTTGATTTTGACTGCCCAGCTGGAGACAACTGCATTGAAACTGGCTGTTCTTGGAACTATAATAACAACGAATGTACGAAATGGGTCTTTTGTGACCCAAAATTACCTCCAGGGAAGGCATATCTTCATACTTGCCAAGCTGGTTTGGAATTCAATGAGCGTATCAGACTGTGCGACTGGCCATCATCCTCTACATGCGGTAAGGACACACCGCGCGCATAAATAGACGATTCTACCAAGGTTAGTCTCTAATTCTGTAAATAATTGCGTGCAGTTGCTGATATCAAAAATAGTAGCTAAATTGTATCCTAAATCGACGCGCTTACGCTTGTCATTATATTGCGGTTGGGAGCTGTAGCTACAGCTGCCGCTGCCTGCCGGAGCTGAAGCTGCAGCTGTTCGGTTGTAATAGTTGCTGAAGGAGGAAGGTGAGCTTGGGGAAGATTGGCCGTGTGTCCCTATCGGGTTTGAAGGCTGGGGATTGGGTTGGGTGCGCCTTGGTAGTGTCGTAGATCGGGTGGGGGTGGAGGGTTGCTCAGAAACTTAGTGCGCTGGATTCAAAACAAAACGTGCCTGAGAAGGCACCTAGCACAAAACGACCAGCAACTCGACCATCCTTATCCAAGCCACTGTTGGATAGAACCCCCGAGCCTTCGAGGCCTGCGGCACCTTGTCGGCTGATAAGCCTTAGGAGAGGTTTAGTGAAGGTAAATAGTGTAATGACTTGTCGGCAACCCTGATCAAGTGTTTGCCTTCAACTGTAGGTGCAAATGTTTAGAGAGACATTTCAATATTTCTGACGAGCAAACGATAAAAGCATAGATGCATGTGTGTGTGAAAAATGACTGTGAATTGTGCACCGTACCCGTGTCAGTTTTCTTGATCATATCATGCCTGTCTGTCCGAATAAGGCACCCTCCTCTTTCCACCAACAACATCGGCAATGAACTGGGAAAACGGAGTGGGCTTCAAATCTGAATACAGCTCAGTTGCTACGACATACCCCAAAGCCGAGGCCCCCTCGGGACCGTTATCGCCATTGATGAATGACGATATATAATATTCCAACCAGAACTTTCCCACGAGAAGCATATAGTTCTCCGGTTCTAGTTCAATTCGACTGTTAATGCCTGCAATCATATCTTGCAGGCCGCCCTCAGTGATCTAGGAAGATAGGTCAGTTAATGCCATATTATGAACGGCTGTGGATCTCTTACATATTTTCGCTCTGTCTTATCGCCAATCAGATCTTCAGCCACATCAAACATCTCGTTGAAAGAAGTGACTGCCCCCGAGGCCATAACCCTCTTGTTGATTGTTTCGGGGTCCGCTAGAATACGAGCAACAAATCTTCCAATATCGTCAGGATCCACAACATGTGTTTTCGTGTTTCCATCTCCCGGGATCAAGTTCTGCATGAAGTCCGGAATAGCTATCGCATAATCCGTTTTCCCGGAGGGCACCTTTGGAATAAATCCGTTGTACCACCAGCCAACATCAATGATGGTGTGGGGCAGGTCCATGGCAGACAACTCGGCATAAATATTCTCTTTCTATTATCTCATTAGTGATTGTGGCGTGGGCGGCGGTGGAGGAAGAAGCAGATTTCTTACCATAGTTTGAACCGTAGAAACACCATTTGGAGCTATCGCCATTGCAAAAGAGCTGGGGACGAACCGTTTCACAACAGCCAGCTTCGCAGCTCGAGCGAGCGGAAGCTGTGACGCCAGTGCTTGGGGGGTTGGAGGAACCGATGCGATTACCACATCAAAACCTTGCAGTGCTTCAGCGATCTCGGTTTCGGCGCCGTCCAGATCCACCGAGACGACTTTGACACCCCGATCAGAGATCTTCTTGTATGTCGGCTTGGAAATTGATGATGGACGAACCAGTGCTGTCACGTCCTGTATGGCTCCAAGTCTGATTAGATCCGTGGTGAATATAAAAGAAATGGCGGGGGTAGATTTACATATCGTGTGGTCTCTGATTCGAGCAGGCCATTTAGTACCAGGCCGCCTGATTCGCCGGCAGCGCCTAGTATGGCAACCTTGATTGTTTGGGCCATGGTCAAGTCGGGATTTTAATGCGGTTTTCAACTGAGTATTGTGTGCAGGTGGAGGTAATGGATTGATGCATCGCAAGTCATATACGGCAGCTTATAAGCCAGATCTGGTGGCGTTACGCACCGACTTCATTGCATTATGGTGATTACTAAGACCGGGGTCTCGGCCATCGGAACAAGTGTGGGTCCCATCGGAGCGGGGGGGAAATCATCAGTCCGCTCAAACTCTTTCACAGCACGAATAGTTAATGTTCGACATTAAAAATTTCAATCTCCGCATACCACTTGTTCCGAATTGCTGGCAATGTCCGGCACGGCGGAACCTGGACTGGATCGACCGAAGCCCCTTGCCCAAGAGCGCGCGCGCTGGGCCTGTACAACGTGCCGAACCCGGAAGGCTAGTGGTCACACATTCCGTCCCGACTGTGTCCAGCTGCTCATCCAATTCTTTAGGTTAGATGCGATTCCGCCTCGCCGTCGTGTTCTCAATGTAGGAGGCGGGGCTCTCAGTGTGTTTATCCCCACGCTCGGACGCGGGCACCCACCAGAAGAAGGTATCTATACAAAACCACAAGTATATTCAATTTGCTAAGAGCACTTAAATACAGACCTGCTGCTAGTAACTTCAGAGAGAGGTTGGCCATCTTGGAAGATGCCATCGATAGACAACTCCCGGTCGTCCCTATCGCAACGGGGTCACACAACCCTCCCAACGGCTTAACATTCATCACAGATGCCCACATTCTCTACAGTCTAATGCGCCTTGATGCGTTGCCCATAGCAACTGCGTGGGAGTTGGATAGAAATGATACGAGGCCAAGTTATCAAAGTAGGTTTGACTTTCAGTCCCACATTGGTATCTTCAAGAGATCGTAGCTAACAGGGCCCAGGCTCTTGTGAGATCTTTGCGATCAGAAACATGGGATGTATAGATCGTATTATAGGGGACCACAGTTTCAGCAGCATATCACACAGTATTCTTCGATCACAGCCTAAGATGCCGAGATTTGGGTTCGGGCCTATCCACTCCCTGCCTCGACCCGAAATCATGGTCAAGTGTCTGAATGGTTTGCACCCTATCACTGGCATGGGTTGTGTACAGCTACTAACGTTTTCTAGTTTTTCTCTCATGTGTTAATAAACATTTGGGACTGTTCCAAGATGCAGAGATTGTCGGCATCTTTCAGAATTACATTCAGGGGCATATCTGCCCACAGCCCAGTTGGTATGTCGCTTTAAATGCAATTTGCGCGTACTCACTCAGTGTTATTATCGGATTCCAAAATGAGGAATCTCCGCGTTATCTACAAAATTGTTTCAAGGCATTGCCAGCAATTATTTCAGAGCCAGCTGATGCCATTGCCATTAGTTCCATGCTTTTGTTGGTAAGCTCTAATTCCTGCCGGTCACACCTGGCTAGTCACTGAACATGAGAGACAACACATGTCATGAGAACGTCGAGAACATCCGCCGCTACCACAATACTGGGAATGGCTTCGCAGATGATAATTCTGGCTGGCTACCATGATGCCACGACGTCCTCCTCCGAGGTTAATCACACGACGGCGAAGCAACTACATCAGAAGCGACTCTTCTGGTATGCATATGTGATTGACCAAGATCTTTCCCTGCGGCTTAATAAACCACCGCTCTTTTCCAGCGACCTAGTTTCTGATGTACCGGATCTACACCCACCTGACCACTACGGACTCATTTACCTTTTAGATGGTTCAATGTTGAACTATTTTCGAGAGCATGTTGCTCTAGCAAAGATTCAGAGCCGTTCATACCGCAAACTCAGGTCACCTCTCGCTTCGAAGCAGTCAAGCCAGAATTTTCTGACTGCACAATCTACGTTGCTGGCAGACCTTGAAGAGTGGGAAAACAATTTACATCCATCAGTAAGGAGACTCGATACGCTGCCGCAGCTGGACAGTGGACAGTTGGCGCCCATCACTATCCTCCGATCAGCTTACTATCAAACCTTTATTTCTATTCATTCTGCAATCTTTTTACATAATTCCTTGTTTGACAGCTCCGAATATCGCAATCGTGTGCCCTCAGTCATCAATTTCTGTGCCAATGCAGGGAGGGAATTACTTCTATTGATTAGTTGTTATCATCAAGCGCACCCATTTATGTTGTAAGTTATGTCTCGATTTCTACTCATCATACTGACAACTATCCCAGATACTCTCAGGATTTTGTTACTTGGAATATGGATGGGCTGTTTCTGTACATGGTTCAGAACAAACATCAGCCGCAACCGCACCATGACATCCAAATCCTAAAAGACGTTCTCGATCACGGCCGGGCAAATTCTCCACCACAAAACGGTGATATGGGATCCGACATGTTGAGAATTACATATGAAGTAGCTTCCCTCACACTTAAAACTCCATAGTCTGGCAGGAATCATAGAGGCTGCAGCACTCAGTTGCCACTATATCCCGCATGCTGAAGCTCAGGAGGCGGTAGTAGCCGTCTAGGATAGCCACGCCAAGAATCTCTTTCCAGCCTTCCCTCCAGTCTCCTTGTCAGTGAAAGGTTCATGCCCATACAGTGGCTACAATTGTCGTGGTCGTCTGACTCATGATTATACAAATGCATCGCTAAGATGATCACACGCTCAATTGGCATGAATTCATGCAGAGCTTATTTCTAAGACGGTTGCTCCACCATACCAATGCGGACTTTCGAACCCCTCAGTGGACTAGGATAGAGACAACAGCTTCCCTTAACTAACAGATGGCATTCCCTAGAGCCAGGGCCGGAAATACATGTGAAACAGTGGAGGTGTGAACATTGCGGAGACGAACAGTGAAACCATACGCACTAGGTGGATTGTGGATGAGACACCAGATACTATTTTTGATGTGGATGAAACCAGCTCACGCAACCTGTATGCGGTGCCTCGCTTTTAGCTCGTTTCGACATTGGGTTTTATGCATCGCCAATTTACAAATTGACAAGGAAGCCGAATACAGGCTCATTCAAACCGTTCCAAAACAATTGCAAGATTTGGCATGAGTTCAAGGGCTGGATTTGATACAGGGTCGTGAAGATCACACTCCTGAATTAACCAATAGGACAGACCAACCACGGAAAAGAAGAAGCAACTAGTATTGATCTGCATTTATTCTTATGCCCTCCGACTATATAATCTCAATACCTTCAACATTCTCAATACCTTCAACATTCTCAATATTCTCAATATTCTCAATATTCTCAAGCTTTTTAACACTTTTAACATTCCAACATCTCATTACCAATCATTTTAGCCGGCCTGAACAACTTTGAATTCGTCTCTCTACCATGTACAGCAAAACCACCTTCTCTATTGCTCTTCTGGCGCTCCTCTCGAGCGCCGTGGCTATCCCAGCTGGAGGCTCCTCCAACGGCGGACAAAGGGGACAGTCCCAGGCAGCAACCGGCACTCCCGGCGCGCCCTGTAAGGGCCAGAACGGGACACCGGCTGGGGGTAGAAACGGTCTGAACTGTGTCTGTGTCTCGGGTAGCACTGTGTGTTCGGATGCTTCTGGTGCTACTGTTACCAAGTGTATGATCACCTGTCTTGATAATAAACGGATTCTAGTCTAACCTGATTTACGTGCACTTAGAAATTACTACGGCTTCGTCTCATATGTTGACTTAACTGAGGCTCGGTCACACTACTCAGCTTGCTCAGAAAAGTGCGGGGAGGGGAGGGATTTGCTTCAGGTAGCTAGAAATAAGGCTTTGTCTTAGACTTAATTTACACTAGGTCAGGTCTGATAATGCCAATATTGGGCAAGTTGTATGTTGGCTGCTGTTGTCTGTCCGTGACCCTCGCCGTCCAAATCCATGGGTCCCTAACAAATATTTTCTTCAAAATTTTATCGGCGGCGGCGGGCAAAATCGAAATAGCCGTGGTTTTGGAGCGGCCGCGACGCGCATCTACCAAATCGACACCGTCATCCTCTTTACTCACTGTGAAGTTCAGACCTGGCCCATTATGCTTTCTGGGCATGGATGTAGCGCCGCCGCCCCACGTGGCGGTGTCCTGGACCAATTTGGAATTGAAATTGCGCTGGATTCGGTCTCGCTTTCGGGCTCGGATAGGATGGGATTTTTCAGGACAGACGGCAACAAACATCAGACTTGACCCTAGTTGCGAAAGACAGCCTGAGTATGCAAATGTTTACAACAAACGCAAAGGTCTATCTCGGCTCTAGATAACCCATACTCTGAAATATTTAAATTCACTTCTATTACCCCGAGTATCCCAATGATGAAGTGTTGAATTTCTATTTACATTTTACGATGTTCCCAACAGCGATTAAAAAAAAACTAATATAAAACAATGTGTCGGCCAAGTACGGAAGTGGTAGTGTCTATGAACATTGAATTTGCACACACAGGATCCCGACGAAGTCAGGAGGGCCCGTCAGCTCAAGGCAACCACAGGAAAACAACTCACTAAAATCAACACCCTTCTCGGGTTGACGGAAAGATCCACTTGACCCAAACATTAAATCTCAATGGGCTAGTTCCCATATCGAGAATGGGCCATTGCTAGAATACTGGCTATTTTTAGTTGGAAAGAAAACCTTTGCTTGGATGGCCGGCCCCCTGTTGGTCGTATGAGATGTGGGGCTCACTGTTGATCAGTCGGATGAGCTATTGGACAGGATTATGAATACGAGGGCTTAACGCGTATCAACTCCCCACTGCGTATTGGAAATGTGGCTGAACAGTTAAGGTCTAAGGTCTCCTCCGTCAGGGCGTCTGGACTTCGCATCCAAATATATGTGGGGGTAGGTCCAATTTATGCGAGATGATGCAAGGTCCTACCGTCTTTCGACTCCATCAAGCACGATTCAAACAAGATCAGCAGTTCCATCTTATTTTGATTGTCTTTTTGGCCACATGTTGCTAACCACTACCGCCCTCGGCCACGACTTGTGCGACAAATATCATCAAATTTGCAGTGAACCATCTGACTAAATCATTAATTTCGTACCATGATCGATACCTGATACTCAATGCCTCGACTAGGACACAAAAAATCGCGGGGGGGTTGCCTCAGATGCAAACAAAGGCGCGTGAAGGTATCATATCTTGTCACCATAACAACACTTCATCCCCTAATTGACCTCATAAGTGTGACGAAACACGACCATGCTCAGCGTGCATCAAGCATGGGCGGGAGTGTGAGTTTGCAGAGCAAACGCAACAGAGAAAGAGCATGAAGCAGGCGGTGAAAGACATGTCAACGGTTTCCACAGCTATTCCCGCTACAAAAGTCCTTATGCAGAGTGTACGAGCTCCAAGAGAACGCTTATCAAACATTCAGGATCAATTGCACTGACACACTCAGAATGGCAAAATCTCTGATTCAACACAACGGGATCAACCCAAAAGCAGCAGTCTCAAGCCTATCATTGGAGGCGCTGCAAATACTGTCTCTGATTGCCTGAGCACCGCATTTCCAACATCGGCGCTAGACCCGTTTCCATACCTTGCCAAGTTCACCCAAGGTCCCAAATCTATAGACCAAGATGTATGGTTGACAGATCTAGAACTGATGCACCACTATACCTCATCAACATGCAAAACACTCCCCCGGGCGACTGAGCTTCAGCAAGTATGGCAGTCCGAAGTACCCAAGTTGGCTGTATCGCACCTATTTCTGCTGCACCAGATTTTAGCCGTCTCCGCCCACCACCAGAGCTTTTTACAACCAGAGCAGTATAATCGTTATACTATTGCTGCTTCTCAACACCAGAATAAGGCTGTTACTGGTCTACAAACTTGCCTGACGCAAATAAATCAAGAAACATGTCAAGAAGTCTTCATCACATCATCATTACTTGCGATTAGTGCATTCGCTGCCTTCTCAGATAACGGTCAAACGAATAACCTGCCCCAAATCGATAATTTGATTGACATATTCCATCTTGTCCGTGGTATGGGCAATGTGCTTGAGTCATATGCAGATGGGCTGAATCAAGGCTCGTTGAGCAGGCTATTTCTCCAGGAAAGAAATAACGGCCCAGTCCCACTCCTGACATTGATAACCGGGGAATTAAGAAAAATTGAGATTCCTAGTATGATGGAAGAGGCTTCTACCTATCGCCATTCAATAGAGCAAGCGATTAATTGGATTGAGAGATCAATAAACCGGACTGACCTTCCAAGTCTGAGAGTTTCTTTAACCTTCCCGATATGCCTGACGGAAGAATTCATGGAACTCATTCGACAACACGACCCTGTTTCTTTGGTTATTATCTCCTACTACTGTGTCATCTTACACAATTCAGGCCTGGACAATTGGTATCTAAGAGGGTGGGGGAGCAGTATTATCGTGGGAATCGGGAACATATTAGACTCGAATTGGAGAATGGCTATCCAATGGCCATTGATGATGGTCCATGGTGGCTATTGATGGTACCCAAGTGAAAGGCGAGTAATGAACCATGTTTAAATGCAGACTTGGTTTTAGACAGCCATAATATTCCGTATTTTACCTCATTTTATACGTTGATCAAACCTATCGATGCCATATACAGCAATTTATCGTGCTATCTATTTGCAAAAATCACTCGCTCATCAACGGACTATTCGCACTTTAATTAAAAGGTTTTCTCAATATCCTGATCCAATAGAGGACTTCTGGTCGACTGTGCTAAGAAACAGGGGGAATTATCGAGATTTTCAACATAATATTTTGGGCTATTTTAAAGAAATTGTATTTGAATGCAGCTTGATTATGATTGCTTTCTTTTTTCCTTTTCTAAATGGCGTCTCCTATTCTCTTCCGTCACTTAAAATATGTAGACATAACAGTATCGCCGATGCGTACAAGAGGGGCATGAAGGCGCGGGAAGCGCTATGGTGCTGGTTGAGAACCTTGCCTACGGTCGGCGTCACGAGGCATGTGACGCAGCCATCCTTTTGGGCTCGTCTAGTTAGCACCTTTCACCGGATCTCATGGTGTTGGGTAATGCCGCCGTAGCGGCTACCAGTTCTTAGCCTTATTATCTCTGAACTTTTACGGTGATCTCGTTGTGTGAACTCGATCTTTCGATCCGGACATAGCTCCACTGACACATCACGACTTAGCTTTCTTGGTTCTGAGGAGTACATTGAGCGTAGGGAACAGATCACGGTTGTGGAATATGATGCGACTATGCCATGCAGCATGGATATCTCGTTGGAGGGGGGGGGGTTTGCCTACCCTATAGTCGTCGCTCAACATCCAAATATGAGACCGTGACGCCATAATTGAGGCCAAATAACCTCGTAAAAAGAATATTCATGATTTTTGTTACGTTGGATGTTGGCCTTTTTATCTGCTAAGCTCATAAAACTAGGAGCTTTTGATAGACCTGCATCCAAAACTCAGACACCAATGGCATCACCATGCTGATACGCATTTCTTTTTTGCAGCAATAATGGTTATATTGACAAGGTATTACGTATGAGCTACTTCTATGATGTCCGGGATTCAACAACTACCCCGCATGCTGATCCCGCATATGCCTTTCGAGGTTTAGCTTGCGGGCTGTGCCATGCTTCGCCAACTTGGACGGGCACCCTGGTTCGATGCAGTACCACCTCTGTTGTCCATGCTTGTCATTTTTGTGGCGAAGAAGATCTTTGCGGTAGACAAAGCCCTGATTACAGTTGGGCTCATCACACTTGTGGGGGCGGGTGTGAGTCTTTACGTGTGTGCTTCAAAACGCGTCAGTACCAATCCCAAAAAACAAAGATATGTACACACATACGTAAGAGCCTTTTTCTTAGGAAAACTGGCATTGCAAAAAGTGCATTGATGGGGGTGTGAAGTAGCCAAGGCTTGTTCATCATTGCTGCGTGATTGATCAGGTAAGGGATTGGCTGGCCTTGACTCATCCTCCGCTTGCTCGTCCTGTCCAGCAGGCTCTGCGTTGCTTTCAACTCCCCAATAATACTGAGGAAGAGGGCCCTCATTTCCGGAAATGACCCAACTGGGGTCGACGGACTGGAACGCTCGAGACTGATTTGTTTGTAGATAGAATTGATCGTCTAGTCCGGACGGCCCTGCCGAGTGCTGACTAGAGATAAAAGCTCCCTACCAGTAAAGGGGATGGAGGAAGCCCACTGAACTGGGAAAGGTGGACGAGGCAGAAGAAGGAGTGCGAAGGCCGATAAACGTAGCCTAAAAGGAGCGAAACGAGTTGGTGTTGGTGGGTAAAGAGCGATGACAGGTTCACCACCAGGGCCAACCGTGGGAGAAAAGAAAAGAAGAAAAAGATTTGGATACAGATGGCGAGAGATGGGATTCTTATACTCAGAACCTCGTGTGAATCGACCCTGCGGGGTTGTACCTTCGTTGATAACGTACCCAGACTTACTCGGCCATGATTGGCCAAATGGCGAGGGTAGGCCTCAAATGCCACCCCCAGCCCCATAATCATTCCGGACCAATTACATCCGTAGGAATCTTTGCAGTGCTTAAAATTCTATTATTGTCATGGCGGAATTCTATGGCCATGAAAAGAAGCGAAAGGTCCAAATTCGTGTTGCTGATTCCCAACCTTTCTTGACTTCTTCACACACCCGTACGTCGACAGCCTATATACCAAGGGTCACACCACACCACAATGTCTTCTCTATTTTGTTGTGCCAATACTAGACCTTACCGCTCTCAGCGCCTCTCTCACGAAGAAAAGTTCTCCAAGTTCATGGCATGGGCTTCATTCCCCAAAGCTGCTTCTCCAAGTAGCGGGAACGGCGGAGGCTCCAATCTCGTTGAACGGGGCACTCCTTTTGCCGTACAACTTGTCCAACAAGTCAACTATGGTCCACTTGAGTCGAAAAGGTACTTTGTTCCTATCGATGGGCAAGGAGTTGACTTCATGGAGGTTGCCGAAATGGACTTGATTCAGGCCAATTTCAAGAAGCTGAACACGTATGTCCATCCTACAATCTGACTTCTTTCATGGAAAGAAACATGCAGATTTGAATAACCACTGATGGCTTGGCTTAGGTACAAGAATTACAAGTGCGTTTCGCACAACAAATTCTTTGAGGTAAACATTTACCAAAAGAACCCAGTCAATGACCACCACTGGCGAGCCGATATCAGTCGCCCTGCTGGTTTGATTGACTTGTAAAGGTGTCCAATTTATTTTGTTGGAATCTCGATTGAGGAATCGGTATCAATTCTTTTTCCGTTGCACACCAAGATTGTTATGAAGAGGCTTCTGTTGGTACGGTTTTGTTTTGAATGTATTTATTTCGCACATGATTAAATCGAATGACTATGAGATATTTTTCGAACCGCAAAAGTGATGAGATGATGCGTGTTGCACTCGATGTCATCACAGCGCTTGACAATGCCAGTTCTCACCGCTGAGTCAGCATTTTTACGCCGGAATCAAGCACTCCGACAGCACGAAAGGTAAGGTAGTAGGCAATCACCTTCATAGATGTCAAGCACGAGTCTTTCTTCATTAGATCTAATATATATTGGTACAGCTCGAAGATTCCGAGGTTGCTATTCGCAAACCTGGCACACAATCACAATTTCCTCATATACTCATACTGGCAAATCGTTTGATGAAGTCATTGACTTCACCCATGCAGTCTTGGTCCAACTCTCCTCCTCCACGGATCTTTGGCGCGCTTTCCTCAAGGAAGAGTTTAGCCAACCACCAATATTCCTCTGCGTACTGAAAGAAGCCGAGGGAGCTATCATGAACTTGCGATAGACGCTTGATGTTGACATCCCAGAGAACTTTCCATCGAACAAGAGCCTCACGCAACGTGGGCTTTGCGCACGCGAAAGAGCAAGCCCCACTGGCATTGAAGATTATTTCATGTAGACCTTGGTCAATTTGTTAGCATCGCACGGAGACTAGACTTTGGGGATGAAACACGTACCTGAAATTAATATGAACAAGTCCAAATGGTTTAGCTGGCCAAATTCGGCTGGAGATGCATCGGTCCATTTATCCGCCATCAACAATGCCATTCCATGGGCGATGGAGGGCACCTTGGCAAGAGCCTGGCGACTAATTTCTTCTTGCTGTGCTCCCAGGTCAAGTCCGAGGAAGAGATCTTCCTGGCACGGTAGGCCGCCCGTCATTTCGTTCAGGGTCAGACGCGGAGGGCTCCTGTGGAAGATGGCGTGAGATGAATCGACAAGAAAGATCCAAATCGTCAACCTAGTTAAAACGTG
Source organism: Calonectria honghensis (assembly GCA_013403855.1). Taxonomy (NCBI): domain Eukaryota; kingdom Fungi; phylum Ascomycota; class Sordariomycetes; order Hypocreales; family Nectriaceae; genus Calonectria; species Calonectria honghensis. The sequence continues at coordinate 653,891 of VTGB01000023.1, forward strand.
TGGTTAATTGAGTGTCCGCGAGCGAAGAACAAGCCAAGAACTAGAAGGCTTACCTTATGCCTTCCTCAATCTTCAGAGCCATATTGGAATCCTGCGTTTGGGCTGGCAGTGTGCTACCGCACCAAGCAGTGCTGTGTCTTAGTTTTGTAAGGCCTAGATGACGCGCCGCCGACACCAAGTCTGAATACCGATGAAGGCGCACGCGATTTCGTGATTTGCGGTGGTTATCCCAGTGCTGCGGGATGGTGATGATGAATGCGGCCTGCAGGGGTGCAATATCCGGAAAGCCGCTGCCAGGCGGCCGCTGGTTAAACAGCTGTTGAAATGCATCGTACTCGAATATGTAGTTTTCCGCAGCATCAAGGCAGTCTCTAGCTGCCTTTGCGCTTTCGGGGGATGAAAAGAGTGCCCCGATTAGCATTAAGGCCGTGAGTAAGGGGGCGTAGGCCTTCAGTGGGTTGAACGCCGAGGGTTGTAGAATGGGGCAGTGTCGATACCAATTAACAAAGTATGACTGGACAAATAAGTCGACCTTGTCTGAAGTAAAGATCTGATTGGCCGATTTGAGCAACTCATTGGATGAGTCGTTTCCATTCTCGGGTTTTGAATTAGCCAGCAAGGCAGCAACAATCTTGTCGAGACGGGATTGCATCTTGGTATTAGCCTGGTACGGGTCGCGAAGGACCAATTCTTGCGACGGGTATGCCGAGCTAGCGGCTGAAGCGTGTCCGGCATCGAGCAGTGGATCGGTGAGCCCATCTTGATCGAAATTCAAAGATGGATCTTGGGCGAACAGATCCCAGATCCAGCTGTCCAGGGCGCCGCTACCCATGCCCATGTCGATGTCGACAAAGCAGCTTGCCGAGTTGCCCAAATCATGGCCATGATCTGCAGGGGTGACGAGGTTGCTCGCCTTTTGGGAAGACGAAGCAAAATACTCCTGCAGGGAGTTGTTGTGCGGGTCAGTGTAGTGGAGCAGAAATGTCAGTCGGAGGGTTGTGTGGCCGGGAGTGACGAATTGACCAAAGTCAAGACTAAGCGATGCCCGCAACGGGGCTGCAGTTGCGAATTGAAGCTGGCCGGCTGATTGATGCACCAATTGGTTCTCGGTCTGGGGGGGCGCTCTGCTGCGAACGCATGGGTGCTTTCGCGTCTGGCAGCTGGAGCAAGGCTTCCCGCCGTCGCAGGCCCTCTTTGAGCTGGCACATGCATCGCATGCTTTGGTCTTCCGGCCCCTTTTCATGGGGATTGGGACAGGCTGGCCCTTCTTCTCATTGCACGTCTTTGAGTGCCGACGGGCAGCATCACTTCGCGCATCGTGTCAGCGACCATGCATTGCGTGCCAGGGGGGTGACTTGGCGGGTTGGGACGGCGTACGATCTGGCAAATGCCGAGTTACAAAACGGGCACATGAACTGGCGCCCCTCGCTGTCTGGACGCGTCACATGCTAAGCGTGCGTGCTTCTGCACTACGTTGGTTGGGACTTACGGGTGCGCTCATGGCGGCGCAGATGGGCCAGGCGGACGTAGGTCGCGGAGCATTGCTCGCAGGAAAAGGGTCGCGCAACTGCCGGCGCGCTCATGAGGAAGTGTCGTCAGACGGCATGGGGGAATTTTCCGATCCTGAGTTGCTGTGGATGCTCTGCATCTGGAGATCATAAATCTCTTCGGTTGCAGCGGAGCTCCGTGGGGCCTCCCCGCAATCTCAAAACACTGTCTTGGCCGGCACTAGGCCTGAAACGGGGATAGCCTCACCGAGTCCTGAGCGAGAGCTAATTTGGCCATACCCCATTGGGCCGCGCCATTCCCTTCCTGCGTCCCGTCTCCCGAAAAATGGAGGAGGTGGGAGTTGGCCGCCCCGCTGTGGGTTTTGTCCGCGCGGAAATCGTCGTGAGCCCGGTGAAAATGATCACTCACTACGTCAACGCGAACTGCCGGGGGCAGCTTCACCCAATCACAGAGCCTGCATTTCATTCAGAGCACGAGGCGAGTCAGAACAGTGCCTCATGCAGCATCATGGCGGGAGAGGCGTTCGTTGGCCTTCGTGGGTTTTAATCGTGGGTTTTCCCCGCTCAACGGTGTATATAAACGAAATGCAAACGGTTGCTAGTAGATAGTCACCATCTCAGACACCATCAAGACAGTTTCAACCATTCATTGCCACTCCAGCACCATTCTAACAAATTATGACCCAAGCAAAGGAATACGAGGGCCTCGCCTCAAAGTGGCCTGTGGCCCTCGACTTGGCAGGTTCCAACTCGCCCTGCCGACTTGAGGGCGAGGTTGCCGACCTCGTGGTCCTTGGAGAGATTCCCGATGCCATTGATGGAACGTTTTATCGAGTTATGACGGACCCATTCGTCCCTCCTAACCCGAAAAATGTTCCTATCGATGGAGACGGCAACGTTTCGGCATTCCGCATCCACAAGGGACGCGTGGATATGAAGTTGAAGTATATCGAAACACAGCGTTACAAACTCGAACGAAAGGCCGGCAAGGCTCTCTTCGGGCTCTACCGCAACCCATACTCGCATCATCCTTGTGTCCAAGCTGCTATTGACTCCACTGCCAACACCAACCTCGTCTACTGGGCGAATCACATGCTCGCGCTTAAGGAGGGAGGTCTCCCTTACGCCCTCGATCCTGATACGCTTGAGACCCTCTCCTACGACCCATTTAACAACGTCAAGGCCAAGACGTTTACAGCCCACCCCAAAGTTGACCCTTACACGAATGAGCTCGTGGTGTACGGTTACGAAGCCAAGGGCCTCGCCACCAAGGACATTGTCATTTACGCGCTTGACAAGGACGGCAACAAGCACGACGAGCAGTGGGTCGAGTCACCATGGTGCGCACCCATCCACGACTGCATCATCACCTCCAACTGGATTGTCCTCGTACTCTGGTGCTTCGATACCAGCATCGACCGCATGAAGGCCGGAGGCCAGCACTGGGCCTGGAACTATGACCGCAAGGCCACCTTCATTGTAGCCCCTCGCCGCAAGACAAGCCCGCTCCCCGCGGGATGGAAGCAGGGAGAGTACAGGTGGTACGAGTGGGAGAACTGCATGCTGATTCACACCGGCGGTGCTTGGGAGGACAAGAATGGCCACCTGTTCTTTGAGAGTTCCCGAGTCCACGACAATGCGTTCCCCTTTTTCCCCTCCGAGGACGGAAGGGTGCCTGCCCCAGATGCAAAGGCCGACTATGTCCTCTGGGACATTGACCTGAGCCAGCCCAGCGGATCAAAGGTGGCCGACCCCACCATGGTTCTCAATGTCCCATCAGAGTTCCCTCGTGTTGATGAGCGCTTTCTGACCCAGAAGCACGACCACGTTTTCCTCAACGTCTTCATCCCTCAGCAGAGCGACGGTGCCAAGAACATTTTCCAGGGCCTCAACGGACTGGCCATGCACAGCAACAAGACCGGTCAGACGCGGTGGTTCTACGCCGGAGACAACTCCCTGGTGCAGGAGCCCATCTTTATCCCCCGCACTGCTGACGCCCCCGACGGCGACGGCTGGGTTATTGCCATGATTGAGAGACGTGCCGACAACCGAAATGACTTGGTCATCATCGACACCAAGACATTCGAGAAGCCTATTGCAATTGCGCAGCTTCCCATGCACGTCAAGGCGCAGGTCCATGGAAACTGGGTCCCGGCATCAGCTTTGCCAGAGCGGAAGAGTCTTGTTCGGGTGATGCCAGATGTGAAGATTACTGGCGGAGGCGCATTGGAGCTAATTGTATAATGCACAATTAATGTCCGTATTGTATCTTACTGTGTGACATATTTAGCTTTTGATGTACATATCCACCTCTCTCAATCATTGAATATATTGTTTTGCCAAGATTCATTTTTCTGCTTAGACCATGTCATACGTGAAGCGTTCCAAGTACATATATCTGATCTTTTGATGCCTTGCAGAGAAATGAGACGACGTTTCATCTATCATGCAGGGGTCCCGAATTTCTACCAAGGCGTTGGTGACAAGACGCAGAATCTATAGCACATGTGCCTTAATACTAGATAGACAAAAGTGCACAAGTCAAAGTCAAGTTGAGAAACAGGGTGGATCTCGTAGTAAGTGCATTGAGAGGAGAGATCAAAAGCATATCAGACCTTTTTCGTCAAACATTCACGGTATTGGCGAAATATCACAGTTGGGTAAAGTGTAAAAGCGCTCGTGTGATTCATCAAAGACTATTTAATGCTTTTCATGAATAGTCCAGTTAAAAGTCATCCATCATCAAAAGCCGTCCGGCAGCTTAGTAAAGTCCAACAGTCAGATCACCCTTGACTCGAGCAGTCAAGTGAACCTCGGCCTCAAGGTCGAGCTTGATACCAACCAGCAGGGTGGCAGCCTTGGCGTTGCCCTCATCGTCGGTGGCACCCCTGAGGAGCTGGCCTGTAGAAGTAGATTAGAATCTGTGAGACCAATTGAGGAAGAATAGACACTTACCGGCAGGCTGAGCAAGGGCGGTGGAGGTAGGGAGAGGGACAACAAACTGCTGCTGGGTGGTGCTGCTCCGAATGTTAGCATTGCTGAATGGGACAGATGATGAATTGAAGAAGGTTTCGAGGCTGGGCAGTTTTCAAATCCGAAGCTCCAATCCCAATCGGTCGGGAGACTCACGTAGCGTCCATTTTGAAGGTTGGAAAGGTAAAGGTTTAAAAGCCTTAAAAGTTGGTTTGAAGTTGGTAAGAGAAGAGAAGTGAAGAGAAGATGTGATGGTGGATGATGAAAAAGATTTGATTGAAGCAGAGAGGCTGGCTCCTTTTGTAGTTGCTTCGCAGCACCCTTGATAGACGGCCTTGTTCCTTGATTTCGCGGAACTGCAGTATTTCTCCCGGGTCACTCCGATCTGCTTCCATGCATGGCCGTCTCCATCATCTCCGCAAAATGGCGTTGCCAGGCTGGACTGATGAAGTGTCTGATTCGGGCCCACACGGCACGAGTTCAAAAACAGGGATCCCATCTATGCGAGAAAGGCAGGCTTGCTTTTTCCAGTGGGCCCGGCCGATGGGGTTTGGCGGGCGGGTAAAGCCGTAGCTGAAAATCGGACATGCAAGGCCACGCAGCACACGAGATTTGCTGCTGCGATAATCGCGCCAGGTCCAGGTCGAACACGTAGTGTTGCTCTTTCGGCGCGGGTCTCAGGACCGAAGCAGGCAGCCCTAGGCTTAACAGGTGGACCTTTCAGTTGGGCCTCAACTCCATCGCATCAGACCATATTAACCGCCAGTGCGAGCTTTTTGCTTTGTTTACTGCCCGATAAACCGCTCGCCAGCTCAGTTGCGGGCTCGAGCTTGGGTCTCGCCGAGTGCGTGGCCCCGGCAATTCAACGGCCAGCGCGCGTCTTTGGGCGCTCAGAGCGGTGTCTGCAGCACGCAGGCGAATCACGTTGCGCAATTGATCCAGCGGATCCCTGCTGAGCATGAGCGTGGCCAATTGATCTGTGGGCTGCACGAAAGCCAATGTCGGACGAAAAGCAAAGATATGCAAGAGGGTGGTCGGGGAAAAGGCCGTTCTCGAAAATAGCATCAACCAATAATGAGACAGTAGATTGTCGGGGAGGCTGGACGCGTATCCGGAAGAATTTTCGCTTCACCGATCTCAGTGAGACGAAACATGAAATTTTAAACTAGGATCGCAAGATTGGCTACCCTACAATCAAAATCAAGATGAGAAGTCCAGAGAAAACATGTAGTGTGATTTGCGTAAACAGAAGTCAATGGGATGCAGCAATTTGCGGTGGTAGCTGAGCCTACCGCGACACGATATTGCGGATATCGAATCGCTGACCTCCCTCAGCCTTCAAATACTGTTTCTCTATCTTTCCCGTTGGCGTCTGTCTGAAGCCGGACACGATCTCTACTATGCTTGGTACCTGAAACCGTGCCATGTTGGCCACAGACCACTTCCAAAATTCCTCCTCGGATACCGAGCTCCCAGCCTTGATTTGCAACGCCACCTTGAGATCTTCCTCAGTGCCAGCGCCAAGATCTGAAGGTACGCCAAAAGCGGCAGCAAGTACCACGTCCGGGTGTTGCAAGAACTCCTCCTCCACTTCAAATGCGGTGATGTTCTCTCCTCGGCGACGGACTACATCCTTGGCACGTCCGACGAAGTAGACGTTATCATCTTCATCAATCTTGACCATGTCTCCTGTATGCAACCAGAGGCCACGAAAGGCGGCCACTGTATTTACCGCGTCGTTGTAGTAGCCTTGGAAAAAGCTGTTTGGCTGGTCATTTCGCAGAAGCAAATGGCCCGGGGTATTTCTTGGAAGCGGTTCGCCAGCTTCATTGGCGACCCGAATTTGATACCCGGGCCTCACTCGTCCACATGAACCAGCGGGAGGTTTGCGCGTGAGATCCTGGAAAACCGGCACACCAGCCTCGGTGCTTCCGTACAGCGTAACCAAGCGATGGCCAAATCTTTCTTGATACGCGTCGGCAAATGCTGGCATGGGGACGCCCCACGCGACGCGAACACTATGTTCGCGGTCGCGTGGAGAACAGGGTTGCTTGTATGCCAAAGCCAATGTAGCGCCCATGAAGTTGTACACGGTAACCCTAGCAGCCCGAATCTCGTCCCAAAATCGGCTAGCACTGTAGCGGACAGAGATAGCAGCAACAGCACCAAGCAAAATAGCCGGTATTACAGTTAGTGCTGATGAATCAATATGGAACAGAGGAAAGGGCGAGAATAAGACATCTTCCTTTGTGAGACCCAATCCATCAATCAATATCTGCGCTTGTAGCAAGAAGTATTCGTGAGATAGCAAGCAAGGCTTTGATCTTCCAGTACTTCCGCTCGTGTATAGAAGTGTGGATGGTGTAGAGGGTTCAACCATGGCACGTTCCTTGACAATGTCGCCCCACTCCAAGACGCTGGAAAAACTTGTTACTTCATCATCTGCTTCTCCATGAATGATGAAGCCGCACTCAGAATTGGTGGCTGCCTTGAACGATGGCCATAACGCGGCATCAATAATGGCAAGTTTTGGCTTAGTCGATTCAACCACGTGTTTGAGAGTAACGGATTTCAGCTCAGTATTCACAGGTGCCCAGATTGCTCCCAACCTGTTCACGGCCATCCATGAGCAGACCATCTCAGGGCTGTTGATCATCATCCCCAACACTCGATCGCCTGGTCCAACTCCCAGTTTTCTCAGTCCACCTGAAAGCTTGGACACAAGAACCTCAAAGTCCCCAAAAGTAACATCTTTGTCTGCGAAGCGGAGGAATACCCGCTCCGGAAAAGACTCCACAGCATGTTGTAGCGCCATGTTGATGTCCCTGATGCTGGGAAATCCTGCGGTGTCAACCGAGGATGTTTTATCCAGCCCAGTTCTTTCCTGGACAGAGTTGGAGCTGGGTAGACCATTCGCTAGTTTACTTCGAGCTGCAAAGTCCTTGAAAGCCTTACTGGACTCGTCTTGAGCGAAGCAATAACTTGCTACGTTGACCTCATCTTGCAAACATACTTCCATATTTGGAAACAAGGCTCGCTCCAGAGACGATTTCGAAGATGCCATGGGTATTTTGGAGGATTTCGTAAGCTCCAACGCAAGTTCCAAGGCGCGCTGTTTTGGGTCTTCCTGAATCTCGCTTAGGAGGCCAATGTTGAGAGCTTCGGCAGCCTCGACCCAGCGCCCGGTCAGCAGGAGCTCCTTTGCCTTTAGCAGTCCGACGAGATGAGGAAGGCGAAGGGTGATGCCTCCTGTCACAGCATGGCCAATGACAACCTCTGGGAAGCGAAATCTTGCCGCTGGTGCACCAATGACAAAGTCAGCTGCCAGGGCAATCTCAGCGCCACCTCCAACGGCAAAGCCCTGTACAGCGGCAATTACCACGGTTTCAGAACACGATGTGAGGCGAGTGATTTCTTGAAGCTTATAAAAAGCCTGTCGCAGCTCTTGACCAGATCCGGTTTTGGGAGCGAGGGTTTGCTTGAGGTCTTCACCTGCGCAGAACGATCGATCTCCAGCGCCTTCAAGTATGATCACACGAGCTCCAGCATTCTCTCGGAGCGCCCTGACAAGATTGTCAAGGAGATTCACGTTGAGAGCGTTCAGGACCTTGGGTCTGTTCAAGATGATTTTGGCAATTGCCGGAGCTGGATATTCGATAATAATGGAGTTGGATTCCATTTTACCAAACAAATTTTATTGATAATAATTTGAAGAAATGGCTGAGATGAATGGTTTGTGTTGATGATCATAACCATCAATCTCGGCCTTTGTGCTCTACTTATACAATCACAACGCCCACTTTTCCATCTAGAATTCCATCCACAATACCTTGAAAAGGACCCCCCACGACTTTTGAAGTAACCAAATTATGGTCAGCTGGAATCGAATTTCTTCAAAATATAGTTTGCATCGGCAAATCTCACCTTCTGTGATGAAATTGGTTAGGCCGATGCCACTCTCCACTTGCAATGACCCCCACCTGTTATGACAAAGCGCGCAACCGCAGACTAGCTGCCGCAAAGACCCGAAAGAATCCCTCCCTAAACTACGAAGAATGTTAGAGGTACCTGTCGCCGAGATTTGGGCCACGCTTGTGACCAGCTGACCAACCAAGAACGAGAGTTGCCTTGTCGTGAAATCATACATCAATTAATATAAGCTACGAGTTGCAGTAAAAGGTTACGTTATGAAAAGAAAATTTCCAGATAGCTAAAATTAATTGAGTCATCACTACAAAGTGCTGACCTGTCCAAAGCAAGCATGTGGGTTTGACTCTCGTGACTTGTATGTCCCATTTTTCCAGGTTGAGTATAAGACGAGCAATCGGTCACTCCATTGCCACCCCAGACAGACAAATATTGTTTGAGTCAGGTTTTCGATACCCTTCATCAATTTCACTATGTCTGCTACCGAAAGTTTGTCAAACTGCAATATTAGCTCTCCCACCAAGCCCGCTGACGGAGCCGAGCTCCTGTGCTCGGTAGCAACAAATCATCCTTCGACAATTTTATTTCGGAATCGATCCCAAAATGTACAAGCCAATAGATCAGTTCTAGCCATTCCGCCCGAACACATGCCCGAGAGTCTCATGTGCACAACTCTTGCGGTACCGGGCGCTGTTTCCAAGCCGTACGTTTTCAAGGACGATGAAACAGGCTCAATTTTGGCATTTTATTTTCTTGGCAACCGCCTTGCGGGACACGTGGGCATCGTTCACGGCGGCGTCACTGCTACGCTCCTTGACGATTGCATGGGAAGAGCTGCGTTCGCTCGGCTACCCAACAACATTGCCGTCACAGCAAAGCTTGAGATTGAATACAAAATTCCAATCCCGCTTGGTAGCATAATAATGATCCGGGCTGATACTATAGAGCTTCAGGGACGGAAGGCGTGGGTCGAAGCTAAAGTCGTGGATGCAATCGACGGTCGAGATCTTGCGGTGGCGAAGGCCCTCTTTATTCAACCCAAATGGGCGAATGAGATGATCCAAATAATGTAATTGGTTTTCAAATAGACAGTCCTTTAGACTAGTAACAAGTCCAGATCAAGTTCTTGCATCACGTCCTTCCAGTCAATGATGACAGTACCTCGTTCTAAACCGCATGTTTCAGAGATCGTCTCCCTCCGTCGCCATACTTCCTCGACGACTGTTTTAATAGCATTGCGCGTGCCAATCCCAAAGGTTGTCGTGTGATTTAGCCATGATTTGGCGGCTGTTAAGTCATCCTCCGTAAAGGCCTCCACCGCAGCAATAAAGACAGGCCAGAGAGAGAAATTTCCGTCGCTAATCGATCGAAACAGTATTGTATGTCTTAACGTCTCGGCGACATGAAACTGAACAGAACGTGGAGTCACATTCATCAAACGGCGATATGTGTATACGTAAGCTGCGTGCACAAATGCAATGGCTTGATGGTGCGCTGGCTGTTGTGGAAAATGAGTAAGGCTGCTGCTTATCTCAAGGCACTCTTGACACTTTCTCAAAGAGGCCAGGATATCCAGACAAAGTTCATCGCTCATGCCAAGTTCATTATTCGGGTCAACCTGGAATTCAGCAACCCGCGAAATACAATCCAAGATAGCCCGTGGCGCTCCCATTGTGAACCCAAACTCGTGTTCGGATTGCGGCATAGGCAGTGTCTCTAAAGTGGTTCTCTCCTTTCCACATATATCGACCCGCGAAGCATGTGTTTGCGAAGTCCTTGATGTCCTTTCGATGAGTGTGAGGATATCCAAACCCTGGACTGCAACGTACTGCAGATTCTTTAGATCAATGGCCCAGCCGGGCTCCAGGTTTACATGCTGCTTTAAATGCTCCTTTAAAAGCGTCCATGCTCCATCAAAATGGAGCCTCCAGGACTTGGAGGGGCCATCGTAGATCTATTGACAGATTAGCACATCATTGTGTTGACAGGTACTTGAGCCAATACCTCGACTAGTAAAAGGGTTATTATCGACGCCATTGTAACGGGAAACGATGTGCTTCCTCTATTTATTGAGTCGGCAATTCCCTGTAGGGCTATGCTATAGTGTTTCATACCTACACGCAAGGTTTCAGCATCATGACGGCGTAGCCTAACAACGTTGAAAGCGGCATGGGCAATCATTGCATTAGACAGCAATGTTTTCTTTGATGATGCGAGTGTCAAGGCCGCAGCAGGGTATTGGCGTTTCCAAGGGTTTTGGGGATGTTCGTAAGGCATCATAATAACCGCGATATGGTTGACATAATGGTGAAAGAGGAATACTTCATGATCTGTCCAATTTGGAAAGCTTGTAATGGTGTGGGTTAATAGAAATTGCGCCGGGTGTGGAATATCGCTACTCTGTACCAGCTGGGATTGGACAGGTGCTGAATGGAAGTTGAGAATCGAGAACGGGTTGTAGGTTGGAGCTTTGGACTCTTGGAGCAGAACCCTTTGGCCCAAAAAGTGACCAAGTTCACTTGGTTCGTCGCAAAGCGAGATTAAACGATCCACCATATCTGATGTCAGTGTTTGATAGCCCTTCCACGTGTGTTCTTCACGCAGTTAGCTTGAGGGCGATACATTTGAAACATGGAGGGATGGAAATGAGTTCAAATCCAAAGTTTCAGAGGCTAATACTTACTACATCGCAGAACTTGCCGACCTTGAATAGCGCCAGCAGCATTGCCATCCTCGATCCAAGTGTATTGTGCGCGGTAGGTGCACGCAACTCCAAGCTTTCGACATGACACGCATTCTGGTTTCGCTTCGTCACACTTGACCATTCATAGAGTCAGTAGCTTCCATGATGAGAATCCACTTAAGCGCCAAAATGAGTAACTCTTACCTTGATTTTCCGCTCTCTACATTTCCAACAGCCCTGGGATGCCGCGTTACTTTCCCTTCCGCAACGATGCCGCGTGTCGACTTACGGTAAAGGTCCGACTCCGCTTACGAGCCATCAGTTGATAAGAGAATTGTTGACAGGTTGGCGAGGCTTCGCAGGCTAATCCGGATTCTCCCTGCAACAGACCACGGCGGGCATTATATACTATGCTTTACAAGATCGTTGATGCAAAGCGATTTGTGGATCACAGCGGGGGCGACAGGCGTGTCTTATCCTGGCTAGCGTGGTCCGCGATGTGCCTTGCAAAGATTTTAATTCGTCATGTTTCAAGTCCTCGGCGAGAAGTGCCATCAGTGCCGAAAGAGGCATGACTTGTAAAAATATCCCCACCCACCGACAGTGGGTATTTGGCGCAATCAAGTCAGCTGAATTGTGTGTGTAAGCAGCAATGGCCGAAATGATGCCAAAGCCATGGGCAAAACTTTATCTTCATATGCACAACCCCCATGCATTTTCGGGCTGACTCACATCGATGCAATTTCTTTGTTCTAACATTATCACTATTTCTCTCCCGCAGTGTCATAGGTCTTGCTCACGCTGAGAACAATTTTCCGCCTTGAGTTCGTGAAAGCTATGCAGATTTAAAATTATTTGTGATATAGGGTAGCCTGCCAAACAGCCGCATGCGCGACTGTTCGATCACAAGCAGCAGTAACATAGTTGGTTACTTCTGTTGCTGACTCAATTTTAAAATCATTCGAATAATTTTATCATTTTCAAGGTGCAGAACCCAATTCATTGTAGCAAACTCTGGGGGTTGAGATTGATACGGGAATGTGACTTGTGACTTATGAATGCCGACCGGCTCGAACCACGTGATTCAAAGAGCAATTTCATTGTCGAGTACTACAGAAAAATCAAAACGCACATCTTGTAGAATTAGGATATGACTTGATGATTTAGTGATGCTCTTAATTGGATCTAGCCATGGGGTAAGCACTACGCTTTCGCGCCTTCAAAGTCGGGCTCGGATGAAAAGACTCCATTGTCCGAGATCCGACTGGGTTCGGGTTTTCAACACGGAATCCGGGACCACGACTGTGCGTCTGTCGTCTCTAGAAACGATTTATCAGCCGAAAGATTATTTTAATTAGTATATATCGTGTTAAAACACAGTACAATCTACTGAATCCCAAACTTAGCAGGCAGGTTTAGGCGCTTCAGTTCACGGTGCATTTACACACCATGGATGTTTTTCAAGATACGCTCAAGATGATTGATCAACCTCTGGTCGCCGGTGCGCCGATGTCTGTATTTTTATCATCATGCATTGTTATTATGGTTACTTTGGCAATTGCTACAGCCGTAAAGAATTTCTCGCCTGTTCGCATGATTCCTATCGCCTTGTCTGATCAGTTTTTGGATCGAAAAAAGCGAATTGATCAATACCGAGTGAATTCCAGGGAAATTCTGATTCAAACTTACAAAAAGGTATATATGCAACTTGAAAAGCCCAATGAACGCTAATAGGTATTAGTTCAAAGATCAAATATTTGGAATCGACACAAGCGAAGGTATCTCCGAAACCCAAGTTCAGCTCGAACCTAGCTTACAATTTATCTAGGATTAATTTTTGTTCTTCCGCCAAGATTTATTGATGAACTCAAGAGCCATCCATCTTTGAGCTTTTCGGGCACATTCGATTCGGTGAGCATGTTCGGGATTATGCTTTTCTTCAACTCAGGCGACTAAATGCAATTAAAGCTTACCTTGCCGGAATACACAAGGATAAAACCCACTCCTTCTGATGTTATCAAACTATTTACGGGAAAGCTAAACCCCAAACTAGGTTTGTTACACCTTTACTTATGACGGAAAATTGCTAATGAGAGCAGGGGATTTGATGCCACAGCAGCAGCAACTATTCAAAACTGAACTGTTGAAGGAAATTCCCGCTGATAAAGGTTTGTTCAAATAAATGGATTTCTTCAATTCTTCCACTAACTCAAAAAGAATGGAAACCGGTCAAAATCTATCCCATAGTTTTTCGATTGGCATGCAAGAGCGCTGCAAGAGCTTTGCTTGATGAAGAAGCAGCAAATAACGACCGATGGATCGAACTAGAAGAACAGTACATCTCGACTGCTATTCCGTATATTCAGCGACTGAAGCAATGGCCCAAGATGCTACGTCCCTTCGTCTACCGCCATGTAGAGGGCTACAAAACTCTTACGCAGCAGTGGGCAGAGGGACAGGCCGTCATAAGCGGTTCACTAGAGAGGCTTAAGCAATGTAACTGGAAGCCACGTCAGAACCCTGCTTCTCTGTTTGAACTCATATGCTCTGAAAGTAAGGAAATGAGCATCGATGACCACTTATCACTCCAAATCACCCTTTTCATTGCTGGCGTCCATACGTCTGCTGCAACCACAACCCAGGCTATATTTGATGCTGCCGTTAACATTGCCTGTATCGACGAGGTACGACAGGAGATATTGGAAATGTCAAGCAAGTGTGGTGGGGTATTCACGCGGCAGAATTTGGGAAAACTAGTCAAGCTCGACAGTTTCATTAAGGAGGTACTGCGATTCAGCTCTCCAGATCTTGGTAAGACGGGCCATTGAGAATGGGGCGAAGAAAACAACTAACAACTTCCAGTCACTTTTGTTCGGAAAAGCTCAAAGGAAGTCGTCTTGTCCGATGGATTCTGTATTCCAAAGGGTGCGAAACTTCAGGTTGCAACTGGTGCGATTGGAATGGACGAAGAGCTATTCCAAAACCCCAAGACTTTTGACGGGCTACGATTCTGGCGCTTGCGACAGCAAAAAGACGAAGAGATGAAGCATCAATTCACTAGTGTTGGAAAACGAGATTTGGATTGGGGTTATGGTAGACATGCTTGTCCTGGCCGATACATGGCAGACATTACGATCAAGTTGCTTATTGTTGAAATCTTGTTGCATTTCGAAATCAAGAATCGACCTGGAACTGATCGACACGCAAACATAGAGTTTGATGGTCAGGTAAGTGCCAATTTTAAGCAAATAATAGAGTCTATTACTAACAGGAATAGACTATGCCTGATACTGAAGCTGAGGTTTTGATGAGGAGAATTTGAACTTGAGGACCTCAAGCATTGGGGCTTGATAGTTTGAACCTAGATGGCGCACCTGGGCAATTACAGATGGTGATGGGGAAGAGGTTTCCGGATAGGAGAAGTTCAAAATAACTGTTGAATCGACTATACTGAGACTCTGTGAAATCACATCACCATTAGCAGTGTGAAATGCGTGCGTGTTGTAACCATGAACACTTCAGCGCCGTGTGACCTGCCAACCAAAATACAAGTAGCCGCACGGAGCGGGGTCATGAGCGGAGAAATCTTGACGAGATGTCAAGGAGATTGGCTATGTATTCAATGTGAATCATCTTATTTATATTTAAATGGATTTGATGGAAGCATTTGGCAATACGGCATGTTGGATAATACTCGGGTAAGTAGCTGAACAACGCTTTTAGTGAGCCTGTCACACGCAAAATACGGTTATACCACCGGAAAAAGTGTAAAGTACCTTACAGCAGGTAACAGCTTATTTTGTGTATATATGCAGTGCGACAGAAACTTAATAGTGAATTCTGCCTAGTAAGTGTGGAAATTCGCGTTGCTCGCGGTTGGCATATCATGGTTACCTCCGCTCTGACCATCTTCGACAGAAAGATTCTCGACTGGGAGCTCCAAACCCGTAATATTGGTAGAAAGAGATTCTGAAGGTGTGCTGACCTGTGATGCAGCCATCACGGAGTTGGCTTTGCGTGCGATACGTCGACTGTGCCGCTTAACTTTGCAGAGCCCAGAAAGGTCACCGCGCTTAAAATTTCTCTCATTGTGTTTAAACTCCCAAGGAGCCGCGTTGGGGTTCTCAGCACGGGATGCATTGGATTCTGGAAACTGTGAGCTTCAGAAATCAAGGTCTACGGTGTTGTGAGAAGACCAACCCTTATGAAAGCCATAAATCTCGAGTTGCCGCACGAAAGCCGTGAAGCTTTTGTGCTTGTAATGTTTCCTGATAAATGTCAGAGGAGGATATCCGAAAGTGCTTTCACAGGACCATGGCTTCGATGTACGGCAATGCTTTGTTGATAAAGTCGTTTGAGGGTGTTATAAAAAAGCTCTCCGCATCCGCGGACCATGAAACCAGGTGGTCGAGTTCTGAATCTTCCACCATGCTGGAATACCTTTAGCCTGGTGTCATAGGTATGAAGAAGTGGCATCTCACTTGTATAGATTCCGAACAAAGGGGGCTGTTGTTTGGGTGCTCTTGGGCTGGTGGACGTAGGATCTGGCGGCCTGCGGGGATGTAGAAGGTATCTCAGGATGACTCATGTTGAAGTGTTTTGCGGTTTGGAATATGTTTAGGCGAGAAGAGATTTTACGCTCTCATGGTTTATTGATTCAGTATTGATTAGAAAGGCATGATCTGCTTTGCGGGTTATAGGCAGAATTGCTTTCGTGGTGTTTCTGCCTAGTTTTGTGGAGTGAGGCTTTGCACAAATGTGTACAGGCGGCTTTGTGCCTCGGCCTTGCTGTGGCTCAAAAAACCAACCACGATTGGACAACGCGATGTGGTTAGTAAGCTAGTAGATGTGATCCAATTCGCATCTTAGAATTCGTGGTATAATTCATTAAACAACAGGTATGAAGAATTAACGCTGTTCCTGATTCAGCGACCGGTCGTTCTCATGTCGCGCCCCACGATGCCAAGGCCAATTTTCAAATTAAGCTATCTTCAAAGCCTTCGGTGTCGCTAAAAAGTCCGCTCCGCCGCTCGGATGGGTAGGCCGAGACAAATCGCGTCAAGGTCCGATGGGATGTCATTCGTCTGTAACTATTCGGGCTGAATTGGAGGAACCCGAGTGCTATGTAGCAAATGCTAGAGAATTTAATCTACATAACCGGGACACTTTCGCTTCATAGCTTTCATCTCATTTAACGGATATTTTGGTGACCCCGCAACATTGACTTATCAATTGCGGCTTCAAAATGGCAATCGGTAGCCTCTTGTCCATCTTGGACGCCCCCTCTGGAAATATGAGCGCCCTTGCAACATTCGCTCCACTGTTTCTTATTTTTAGTATTGCAGGTTTTCTGATGTGGGTATTTGCAGCCTATGCTCGTGTTCTGCACATGCGCAGGAGTATGCCACCAGGCCCATTTCCATTTCCGTTAATTGGCAACAATGGTCGAGTCCCCAAGAGCAAACCTTGGAAGACTTTTGAAGAGTGGTCTAGCTACTACAACAGTTCACTCCTTACGATCTGGAATGGAACAATGCCCTCAATTATTGTCAATGACTGCTGGGCGGCGAGTGAGCTTATGGACAAAAGGGCAAACATCTACTCTTCTCGTCCGCATATGATCATGATCGGCGACCTTCTTGATTCTACCACCACGAACCAGACCATGTTACCGTATGGAGACACCTGGAGACTTCATCGTAAAATTATGGTATTTATTTCGGACTGGCTTTCTCCATACATAATGGGCTAATGATGCAATAGCACACTGCGGTCGGCAGTCAAGCAGTACGAAATTATAGGTCATTTCAGGCTAATGAATCCAGGATCCTCGTTAGAGATCTGCTTCAAGCATCAGGATCAAGCAATTATGTCGACTTCATCGAGCGTTACTCATGCTCAGTCGTTACCATTATTGGCTGGGGTCGACGCATCAGTCACGCCGGCGATTACCTTGCCCAAATTGCCATTTCTTTTGTTCAAGGGGCTTCTCTGGGTGCCCCCTGCCAATACATTATTGAATCATACCCATGGCTGGCGAAGCTACCTGCGTGGTTGTACCCACTTCCTTCGGCGCTTCGAGCCGCTGGGCAGCAATCACTGAAATACTTTTATGCTCTGTCTGTTGAAGGCGCTGAAGCGAACGAAGAGAACTTTGCCAAGAGACTGCTGAAAGAGCGTGAGGAGCACGGGCTTAATTACAAGGAAATTGCCACCTTGACAGCAAATCTTGTGGGTGGCGGCGTCGACACAACGACAAGCACAGTCTTGACCTTTTTGTTTGCAATGTGCGCGTTCCCTCATGTGCAAAAGAAGGCCCAAGAAGAGATTGAACGAGTGATTGGAAATCGAGCTCCGGATTGGTCAGACGAAAATTCACTACCTTACTGTAACGCACTCATCACCGAAGTCTACCGATGGAGATCTGTCTTTGTCATGGGCGGTCCTCCGCACGCACCCATCCAAGACGACTATTACAAAGGACTTCTCATCCCCAAAGGTGCCACAATTATCGGAAATCTCTGGGCGATTCATCGGAACCCGAATGATTACCCCGACCCGGACAATTTTATTCCGGAACGATTCATGGATGGGCCTGCCCGCCGACCTCATCCAGTGAAAAAGGGAATCACCCCATTTGGTTGGGGTCGAAGACAATGCAGCGGACAACCGCTAGCAGAGCAAGGAATTTGGTTCACGGCAATTGAGCTTTTGTGGGCCTTCAACATGCGAGCGATTGATGACCAGGTTCGTTCACTTTTACGATTGCCCTATTGGTAGCACAAAAAGCTAACGTAATACTATGAGCAGGGGAATGGTGCAAAATTGGACATCTTTGCCTTCAATGACAGTGCAGTCTCTCGTCCCTTGCCTTTCAAGATTGAATTCAAAGCCAGATCTGACGAGATCGCATCAAGGATTCACGAAGATGCTGCGAAGGCTAGAGATGCGCTTAGAATTTATGATGGAGAGACAAAGATTACAATGGAATCTGCGCAGGAGAATTTTACCGAAAAAGTAGTGGTAGAGAGTGTCTAGCATTGGTGCTAATTCATTGAAATGCCGTCGCGCCTTCGCCGTTCTTGTGGCCCCGGATCAGTTTCTCTTGAGAGCATAATAAAGCTTGTTTTACAGTCAAGATTCAGCAGTAATTGGCACCATGTTTAAATGAATCATCAAAACTGTGGGATGTGGTGAATACCGACCGTCTAATGCTCAAGCGAAGTCCCGAGATGTAGATCAGTGCCTAAAACCAACTATTTACCAAAATGGGTTAGATGACCGTAAAGGTCACTGCAATGACTATCTGAAATTATTAGACTAACTTCCAGCATGCATATAATAGAATCAAAATACGACAGGCGGGATAAAACTACCTGTCAATCGGCTCGCTCGCTTGGATGTGGTGGCTTGGCAATCTAGGATCATCACTTGATGACGACTGGTGTTTCAAAATCATATGTGGAAGGTCCAAGGCATCTATCAAGAACCCCGGTCGTGCTTTCGGAATAATTGGATGATTACGGTTGCAGGGGCTACAGCTCCCGGAAGGCTAATTTGACCAGGGCCGGGCTAAAATATGACTGATAATCGAGTTCATCCTGGACTGCGATTGGTCACGGACTTTCATGCCAGAAAGACCGATTCATATGTCCGAGATGAGACCCATGTAATAACAGTGATATGAACATACGGTAGACCTGGAGCGGGGTTGGGAGGTATGTAGGGGGATGGTTCGCCCTTATCGGCAGCTACATTAGGACAAGATTGCCAAGTTCGGGGAAAACGGCCGCGAGATCCGAAGCTCCTCTTAGCTGCGCCTCCATGCGGCCCCTATCTGCGGGGTTCATGAAATGTGTCATATGACACCTCTTGGGCCTATTATGAGTTTACTCAGTGAGAAACGGAGTGCAGAGTGCATTTTACCGAGCTGTTTTCAACCCAGTTATTTAATGGCCAGATAATGAATGAGGCTGGACATATAGTTACTGGTCCCGTTGCTCCAGAACAGATAAATACCATCTACTTTGTGAATCAGGATTCCGTTAGTCAAGACTAAAAGGCCGGTTACAGAGAAACGAACAGATGAAGTTGAAGCGGTCGTTGGGGAGCGGCGAGGTGGACTGAATAGGCTCGACTTGCAGAGCGACGGCAGCTCAACTAGCCCAATCTAGATAAATGGTCAGCAAAGTATCTAAGGTTCTATGTAGAATGTGGCGCATTGGGCTGTTTGGAACAAAGGAATGGCTGGCTATCAATTGGTAATACCCACCTAGCCGAGTCGGTCACTAGGGCGGGGAGGGAACTGGGGTATGGGTGTACGTACCCTCGGACTCCAGATGCCTTGGGTACGTGGGTCATTACGTGCCAATTCTGTCTCTCTATCTTGCCGTTTCTTGTAGTTTTCTCAATCAAAACATTCACCTTTTGGGGTTTCTCGCCTGAACCCATGGATTCACCAGAGGGCGTCGGAATGTTGGAAAGCAACTCCGGACCCCAGGGCGACGGCTCTACTCCCCCGGACACTACTTCGGGCCCAAACCAATTTTCTTGTGTGAACTGCCGCCGTCGAAAGGTCAAGTGCAACAAGATACATCCGTGTACTCCCTGCGCAAAGGGGCGAATGACATGTGTCTTTCCACCACCACGTCGGCTGACGAGGGGCGATGGGAACCCAAACCCAGCTCTATTATCGAAAATCAATCACCTAGAGAACATCATAGAGTCATTAAGGCTCACAATAGCCCAGAAGGATGCTCAGATTTCCGAAAAACAACAACCGCGGGACCAACAGGCACAAGCTGATGAGCACGAAATTGTCCCTTTAGTCCAACTTGGTTCCCCTGTGAGCTCGGAACCATCGGAAACAGATGTTGCCAGTGCAGAAGGGAGAATACTACAGCAAGACATCATTTCAGAAACTCATTTTAGTCCGAACTTTTCACAGCAGGCTACGAGTTGCTCGAGTGGAAGATTAATCAAGGATGAAGGCAGAAGCATTTATATACGTGGGACATTCTGGACAGCCCTGGAACCATATGTTTGTCGAGCTTTGTGATGCTCCCTTGGGCTGTTTTACTGACGACGTTTTAGGAGGCCGAGGATTGGAGAGATCTTGACGACTCACTCGAAGATGATGATAACATATCTTCGGCGCCTTCGAGCATGAGCACTCCACTAACAGACTTTCCACTGAGAATTTCTGGAAACTCACAAATGAATCCTCACCCAACTGTTGCAAATCGACAAAAGCTGTGGAGAGTTTTTAGTGAAAGCATAGACCCCATCCTCAAGGTACTCCACATACCCACCATGGGGCCCACAGTCAACGAATGGCTTCAACGGGATGACATGAGCAACATCCCAAAGAATCTAAATGCATTTTTATTCGTGGTCTACTTTTCTGCCGTGTCCAGCCTGGATAACGACGTTTGCCGGGGCCTTTTAGGCGCTGAGAGAGATGAACTTGTCGCTCAGTATCGAGCCGCGGAAGAAAATGCATTAGCCATGGCTTCCTTGCTCAAAACAGATGACTTGTTGGTTATGCAATCCTTCATCATATATCTAGCCACACTGAGGCACCATTCGCCTCGGCTTTCATGGACTTTGTGCTCTCTCGGTTTTCGACTCTTGCAGTCACTAGGCGCTCACCGTGACGGTGCCTCATTGAGCCGGTCTGTTTTTGATTCAGAAATGCACAGGCGACTCTTTTGGGTCCTTTGTCTGCTTGAATGTGGTGCGGCAGAGGATTGCGGATGCGATCCGACCATGTGAGTATCTTCAGTCCAAGTAGCTAGTATCCTCAACCTCCATATATTTTTCTTGCCGTCGCAATTCTAACAATAGCTGCAGGTTTGAAGTGAGTAGTGTTGACACATCTTTACCAAGGAATGTAAACGACCGCGATCTAAGTGTATCGATGATGTCTGAGCCTGAAGAGCACCCGTGCTGGACTGAATCCACCCTGTTGGTCCTGTGGGCCGAAATCTGTCAGCTTTGGCGATTAGCATTCGACTCCCGACGTCATCCTGAGGGCATGTCTAAATCTATGAATGAAATGACACACGACGAGAAGAAAGAATTCGTCAAGAATTACGCTCACAGGATTGATGAGCAATATGTCAAGATTTGCTCACCTCTGATCCCAATCCAATGGGTAAGTTCAGCAACCCCTTTACCAAAAGGTGTGCCGCACAAACTGACTCTACGTAGGTCACCGCGACCATGGGACGATTGCTGATCTTGGAGTACAAAATTATGATCTGTAAACCTATTGAAAGGCACACAGAGCTCAGTCAAGAAGATCGTGATGAATTCTTTTCAGTTTCTATTGAATGCATCGAGTTGTCCAACAAACTCTTGACAGACCGTAGAGGAGTCAGATGGGCTTGGCTGTTCAAGACATTTGCAGTCTGGCACCCATTAGCGTATGCATTGACCGAACTCGCGTCGCGACCCCTCCAGAAAGAGTATGAGAGAGCGTGGTCGGTAGTCGAACAGGCCATGGTATCCCGTTGGCACAGCCCTCATCACAGACTGGGCCACCAATGGCGATCGATGATAAATCTCTTGGGGATTGCACAGGCAGCTAAGACGCGCGAACTAAGGCGTCGACGTGAATCCATGAGCAGTCGAGCAGACACTTCAGTAGCCTCGGGACGATATTCCTCTCGAAATAAGTCATTGGGTAAGGTCAAGTTGCCTTGGAAGTCAAATTCATATCACCAGACGTCACCTCATAGAAGAGAGGCAACATGCACAAGCTCGGTTCAAGGGCAGCCCCCATCAAGAGGGGACGATGGGATGCAGTTTGGTGATATTCCCAACATATCCGATTTATCATCGTTCCACCTTCCCTCTGAAAATATATCTAACGAACTTGAAAGCTTGCCTGATTTCAGTGAATTGGATTTTCCAGAAGAAGCTATACATATAAATTCTCCTGACACGACATTCATACAAGCCCTATTGCAGGAGCAAGAAAGTTTTACCATGGAATTAGGCTGATTCAAGCCGTAGAAAGTGGGCTCGGCGGCGAGTTTGGGGCACAGATGTTATTTATCTAGAATAAGAGCATGTATCTTGGCTAAGCAGAATACGTTCAAGCTGTATTCTATAATTCTGCTGGACTGATAGAATCTTGCGGTACATGTGCATCTTTCCTTAAGCAAGATAATAACCCCCACTGAGTATGATGAACTCTCCATTGATCCATTTAGACCTGTCCTCTGCAAGGAAACCCACGGTCCAGGCGACGTCCTCCATTGCAGCGAATGATCCTTCACACGGAGTTCCCTTGTCAAACATTTCCTTTATCTCGTCATAGGAGTCGCCTATCTTGTCAAAAAAGCTCTTATTGGCCACCGGTCCTGGACCAACGCCGTTAACGGTGCAGCCATATTTGGGGGGCAACTCGCGTGCCCAAACCCTAATCATTGCCTCGATGGCGCCTTTAGTGGCAGCATAAACACCTTGTCCGTGCTCTGGTAGGCGGGATGCTGCAGAGCCAATGCAGATGATTCGCGAGCCTCCAGTAGCTCCAGAAAGGTTTCCAGAAGGTGTGTATGGGGTAAGATGCGGTAAAACAGCCTGGGTGAGCAGGAAGGACCCTCGCGCATTGAGGTTCATGGCCGTTTCCCAGGACTCTGGGTCCGCCTCCCACAGAGGCGCCATTGGGACTAGGCCAGCATTGTTGACAAGTATATCAATGTGTCCGAACTTCGCGACCGCTGCTGCAACGAGCTTCTTCGGGCCGTCCAAGGTGGATAGATCCGCACACACTGCGACCCACGGCGTTGTCAAGTCTTTCCCGACTGCCTCACATTCATCCTTTAGGCTTTCCCAGGGATAGTTGAGGACAATGTTAGCACCCCGAGCGGATAGTTCCTTGGCAATAACGGAACCAATGCCCGAAGATGATCCAGAAACAAGAGCCGTCTTGCCTTGCATGGTCTTCACACCGGTTTGTGATTGGATAGCCATTGTTGTTAAATAAGTGAGGTTAATAGTCTATTATGTGCAGTGATTCATAATTAACGACGTATGAGTGAACCTTTGTTCTTATAGATAAGGACTTTGTTTCCTATCCTGGAAAATGAGCTCCGGTTTCCGAGCCGTCGGGGTAGCACTCCGATGCCAAACGGGATATCGGCCGCCATCCCAACATGCATCAACGGAGTTTTTGCTTCATTTTTGCCGTGACATGAAATTCAACTGCGATGATACAAAATTGTCATAAATCTGTATCTAAGACTAGCCTAATTGGTAGCTCTTACAAAAGCCCCCTTGGGCACGACTATTTAGGTACTTCGGGTGACACATTGAGGCTTTGCTGAATATCCCGCTTGATATCCTCCAGTGACTCAATACCCACAGACAGTCTTATCATTTCATCTAATACTCCAATTGCTTTCTTCTCCTCTGGCAACATAGGCTTGTGTGTGGTCGAAGCTGGGTGAATCGCGGACGTTTTCGCGTCTCCGTAGCTATCCAATGTAGTTAGATGAGGAGCTCAGCTTGACCTTTCTATGCTAACTTACCCTGCGATGTTGTTAATGAGCTTAAAGTTATCGACAACCTGCTCTGCAGCTGCGTAGCCTCCGCTCACTCCAAACATGAGCAGTGCTCCTGCGCCGCGTGGAAAATATTTCTGCGCTCTTGCATAAAAAGGATGAGATTCGAGGCCTGGATACTGGACCCAGGTGATTTTGTTATGCTGTTCGAGCCACTTGGATAGTTCGATAGTGTTCTGAGCGTGTCGTTCACATCTCAGGCTGAGTGTTTCGAGCCCAAGAAGAAGCTGCTGTGCATTGAAGGGCGATATACACGCACCAACGTCCCGCAGGAACTGGCCACGGAGGCGCATGACGAATGCCCTTTTGCCGTACGTCTCCAAGAAGTTGAGACCGTGATAGCCAGCACAAGGCTGATTAAAGTTCGGGAACTTCGGGTCGCTCCAGTCAAACGTTCCGGCATCGACGATTAGTCCCCCGACCGATGTGCCGTGACCACCGAGCCACTTGCTAGCACTGTGAATAACTATGTCGGCCCCGTGCTTGATGGGCTGACAAAAGTATCCCCCTGCTCCGAAGGTGTTCTCCACGATCAATGGCACACCTTTGCGGCGGCACACCTGAGAGATAGCCTCAATGTCCGGAATGGCAAAATTGTTGCTCCCCATAGATTCAATGTACACAGCCCTAGTTTTATCGTCGATATTTGCTTCAATGCTTGCCGGTTCATCGGCGCTGATTTTTGCCGTCACCCCAAATTCGGGGAACAGGAAGCTGAATTGGTTGTAGGCTCCATGATAGAGGTTCTCGCTCGCCACAATATTCTCGCCCGTGCGGGTGAGCGCGAGAATGGTGTTGAAGACGGCGGCCTGGCCCGACGACATTGCAACGGATGCGACTCCGCCCTCTAGTGCCGCAATGCGTCTTTCAAGCACCTCAATTGTAGGATTCCCGGTGCGCGTTGCGATATAGCCTTCTTCTTCCAATGCAAATAGCTTGGCCGCATGCGCCGAGCTCTCAAACTCAAAGCATACTGTCTGGTAGATGGGCACCGCACAGGACTTGGTGCCAGGCTCCAGTTCATGCCCGGCGTGAAGCTGCAGAGTTTCGAACCCCGACTGCGAAACGTCCACGTCTCGCATCTTCTATCCCCGTTGTGAGGTAAGCAGGATAGTTATAATGCAGGTTGAAGCCTAGATGTTTCAATAGATGTTTCAAAGTAGGTCGATTGTGTCACAAAATGAATCCAAATGATGAAAGGCCTTAAAAGAAGAACAATTTCGTACATCATAAATATTTACTGGATTAATAACCCAATTCTCGATGATAACTAATTACGTTGAAACTTCGGGAAGCTCGCCACGGAGTCCGGGCAGCCGAGATCGGGCTCCGTATGGTAGTCTCCGCAGTCCACAATGCCAGTCAACCCACAAACGTTGATGGTTCCGGTAATATCGAACGATTTTCAGATTGCTCAAGAGATAGAGCTTATAAGTACACCATTCGCGATCTGCCTTCAAAGTTGGATGATTGGAACACTCCTCTAACAACACCAAACTTCAATCACGCTACATCCTTATCCCGAGCATAGAATTCAAAATGGCTGAGGCGTCCCCCGTTCTCAATGTCATTGTTGTTGGAGCTGGATTTGGCGGTCTATCTGCAGCGATAGAATGCAAAGAGCGGGGCATGAACGTCACCATCATTGAGCGGTATCCTGATTCCAATAGTGCTGGTGGTAAGTAATACTCCCGACCGATATGAGTCGTCCCTAATTTTCTCAATAGACATCATCGACTTCTTCCCCAATGGTGGCCGCATTGTTAGAGGATGGGAAGGGGGAAACGTTGGGAAGGAGCTGCATGCAATTGGAGCCGACAAGATTGACTTCATGGAGCTAAGAAAGTACAATGGCGAGTCTATCTCTAATATTCCCTGGGCCGCTAGCGATGAGGAGAGAGACATGACATATGCTGGGCACAGAGGTCGCATGCATACGGTTATGCTGCGTTACGTCCAGCGCTTGGGTGTCAACATTATTCTCAATCGCCGGGTTACCGATTACCGCGAAGAGAAAATCCGCTCCGGGGTTGTTCTGGATAACGGTCAAGAACTTTGGGCTGACGTAGTCATTGCTGCCGATGGCGGGCGGTCCGTTGCCCGACAAAAGGTGCTCGGCTTGGGTGACGAAAAGAAAGGAAGCGGTTGGGCCATTTTTCGTACCTTCTTCGAGTCATCAGAGGAGCTACGGGCGCACCCGGATTTGAAAGAATTCATGAGGATAGACAAAGACAATGTGCGTGTGTGGATGAGCGACAGCTTGAGCATGTTGGCATATTCCTGGAACCAAGCAAAGAACGTGGCGTGGGTGTTGATGCATCCGGTGAGTGCTCAAAACCATGATACCAAGGAAAAGGGCTTACAATGCTACTTACAGGATGAAGAAGATATCCCAGAATCATGGTCTTTGAGCGCATCTAAGGAACAGATGCTTCCGTGGATCAAGGAGTTTACTTCGCCTGAAGCTCAAGCCCTCTTTAATCTCACTCCCCGCGGTCACACCATTGACTACAAACTAGTGTATCGCCCAACCCTCAAAAAGTGGACGAGTGAAGGCGGTCGGACGATTCTCATTGGAGACGCAGCGCACTGTAACCTACCCACCGCGGGTCAAGGCGGATCTCAAGCCATCGAAGATGCGGCCACACTCGCCTATTGTCTGCAGCATTGTGGCGGTGACGTTCCTCTCGCCACAGAAGTGACGCAGCGAATCCGCTATCATCGCTCCAATGTAGTACACAAAAGTGGGCAGCTCAACCGAGATTCGTTCGATAAAATCCCATGGGACGTCATTGAGGCTGACCCGGACACGTGGGCGCGAAAACGGTTTCCTCACCTGCGTCCTCATGACGCTCTCGCAACTGTTCGTGACAATTTTGAGAGAATTGCCAAAGAGCTTCGTGAAGGGAAGACGGGTACTTTGGATGAAGTCGCCATGGAGTTGCCCCACGGTGGAGTATTCTACGGCGGTGACAATCAAGGACACTAGAGTAGCCTTCAGGTTCTAAATTGGCCTGCGGGATAGAAATAGTGCTATTAGAGGCATGAGACTTCAATCAATATACGAATTTGTCAAACGGATATAGGGCACCATTGCACTACGCATTAGCGGAGTGTCACTTCACTTTTGCCGTAGCCGTCAATGTGACACTAGCCATGGCCCATGTCAAAAGGCTATGCACTTGCAGAATGTTCAATTCACTTTTACCACCTACACTTAATCACCTTGGTACGGGGCACCGGGAATATCCTGCTAAATGATATCCATGCTATTGATTGGAACACATAACCACGACAAAAACCAAGGTTCAAGCTGTACAACAAGACCAAATACGCGGAATACTCATCCCCGGAGTCCGAGCAACGTCCCCGATTGGTCCAGCCTCCAATCAGAGACTAAACTTCCCCACCCCAGGTCATCACCCACCAATCGCTTCAAAACACAGTTTGGCCGAAGCCTTATCTTGGATCGCTGACTTCGGCATTTTTACCATTTCTCCGGCCACAGATATCGGAGGCGTTACCATCGGAGTGCGTGTCTGATGTCCGTCACAGCCTGCGACTTGACACAGCGATTCGGTCCGAGGAGCCACGCGCCGCAACGGATTCCTTGGGGGTCTCCAAGAATAGATAGCACTGTCCCATTGGCAGGGCGCTGGTGCGCAATACCAACAGCGCAGTTGCATTTCAAATTAGCCCGATTGATCACTCATTTGAGCTCAGAAGTGTGCACTGGATTACATTCACAGTCCACATTTTCACACGTAGTCTTAGAAAAGAAGTTGCAGTTAGACTATCCAACCGTCAAAAAGTATTCGCAATCATATGCTGTAATGTATTCCATAAACTTCTGCTACTTTGTACCAGGCTCCGGAATGTCAAGATCGAGCCTCAAGAATAAACATTGCCCACATCATTCAAATTTTGGCGATACGCGACTCAGTCTTCTCTTCGCCCATTTCTGCCCCTTCACCTTCATGATGAACTTGCCCCTCAATGACAAGACCTGCTTCCTCCAGAGTTCCACCCTTTGTCTCGTCAAAATAAAATATGATGACCAAAATAATGGCCACATTCCAAGACGCATTGATTATAAAATACTTCCATCCAATCTTATCCATTGCTATCGGTATGGTGTACAAGGACAGAAAGCTGAAAGCATAACTGATGGATTGGCATAAGCCCACTCCTTTGGCTCGCTGGGTGAAATTGAGAATCTCTAGCGGGTAGGAGTAGTTAAGAATCATCCACGAGTTGAAGGAGGCTATTTGAAACACCAGGACTGCAACAATAGAACCAGGTCCGTAAGCGGTCGTGTTTCTACTTTGCGAAAGGTGCGTGAGGACACCAAGTACTATAAGGGAAGCATTCATAACAACGGTTCCCACAACTGTAAAAAAGAATTAGCTTGAATTAATTTTCGTTCGCGCAATGTTTTTCCACATACCAAGCAGCTTTTTGCGACCAAATTTCTCGCTCAGCCAACCGCCGATAATGATACAAAAGAAAAGGCAACCCGTGAGGCAGGCAATAACAGTCAAGACAATTTTGGTCGAGTCTATGCCAGCATTCGCCAAGATAAGAGGGAAGAATGAGCTGCCACCTCATTAACAACCTATTAGCATCATGCAACGGAACCAACTTGCATAAGGGTGTTTGATCCAGTGATTTGAAAAAATACCATGATCAGTGCAGCCTGAGAAAATCGCTTGAGATTTGGACCTGCGGACTTGGTCAGAACCAAAATCTTGTCCAAGCATCTCAGTCTTGGGATTTGGAATCGTAACAACGGTCAAAAATTGAGCTTACGTGGAGTAATGAGGCTCATCCATGGTTTCTCGATCTGCTTTTCCATTTGAATTGTCTCATTAATATCCGCAAATTCTCTTTGAATTTCGGAGTCGTCGTCATCATTTCCCTCATATAGATGACGCATGACGGCCAAGGCCTAGAAAGGGAATTAGTTTATTCCCTCATGCCATAAACCGGTTGGCTGCAGCAGCTCACCTCATCCGAGAATCCCTGATAGATAAGCCATCGGGGAGACTCGAATGTAAATGGAAGTAGGCAAAGTGAAAAGACAGGAAATACAGCCTCAACCTAGATGTTGTCAACGAATGTCTAGCTGTAGTAATGCAAGGCCCATACTATAAAGCCACTTCTCCATGCCCAGTTGTTGTCAAGGTTGAAAGTTCCAATGTTGATGCCCGTCGACAATACACCAGTCAGAGGAATCGATGAAATTAGTATGCCCATCAATATGCCCCGATGCTTTGGAGGTGCACTTTCGATGACCCAAGTGGTTGAAGCCGTTTGGACGATGGTAAAGGCGATACCTTGAACAAATCTCCCAACACAAAGCTGGGCCTCAGTAGTTGTAGTGGTCTGCAAAATACCTGCAATAATTATAATAGATGATCCAGTACCAAGAGCTTTGCGACGGCCGAATCGATCGCAAAAGGAGCCTGCAAAGCTTCCGCTTACGACTTGTCCCGCGCTAAGTATCGCAGTGTTTAGTGCAACTAGGTTGGTTTTGAGGTTGAAGACTGTATCTGATTCAGATTTTTGCGAGAATGTAACCTTGGAACAAAGTACTTGCATTTATAATATTGGGGTACGACATTCAGATTGCCCACATAGCTTGCGTCGAAGCCAGTCAGACACAACGAGAACATACTTGCCAAGAGCATCAATGTGATTGACCACTTGGGCCTGATGCGAAAACGTAGGTGTCCCATGTTGATCATTGTGAAAGCTTGTAGGTATAAAAACAACGTCATACATTCATATGTTGAAAATATCGAAGTACCTTATCCATTACTGGCCACCAGTACTGTTTTTAACCAAGTTCGAACCGGGATTTTGACAGCGAGGATGTAACCCCCACTTCTGTGCAATATTACATGTCGGACGTTTGGCCGAACTATTCCGTGCAGCAAACAGATAAGACCTATCATTCACAATTCCCGAGGGGTGATAGGATTAAAATGAGATTTGTAACAAGGTTAGCCTGCCGCGAACACCCCGGCTGCATATAGGCAACGTCACCAGGACAAGACTTTATCGTCGAATCGAGCGGCAGAAGACAAAAATCTGCATAAATTGCGACATGGAACGGTTCATGATGTCGCCTTAGTCTTTCACTGATAAACTTATGAAAATGCCGTGCTGTCCGTGATTTTATTGTGAATTTGTTGAGGCAGGTGAGGTGGCTGAATTACTAGCGCAGCGCCACCACAGAAGCGAGCTTCCCTTATTAACCGCTGCTTTATTCATAGAAAACAAGGCCTTTTCAATTCTCTATTCAACACCTCGATGTGACTGATCCAAGCAGTGTGACAGAATTCCTCCGTAAATAATTATGCATCATCGGATGTCTTCATTCTATGCATGAATGAACCTAGGCGAATCTCCACTAAGAATCGGTGAAAATACTGACGAAACATGCTCGGGGTGGGGATGCGTCATTGCAACCCAAGTTCTCGCGATGAGGTTCTTGAGAAATAAACGCAGCGTGTTAGCAATCTGAAAATAGTTTCTACGTCGCAGAAGCATAATCTATAACTAGAGAAGTGCTTTCACATCAAAGTAGAAGCATTACTTTCATGCGCATTCATAGCTAAATCTCATAAGTTAAGGGAAGGGAGGCGGGACACACGTGGACGGGAAGACTACAAAGCGAGATGAATCTGAGAGAGCAGAGAACCCCGAGCAGGAAGAATAATGTACTTCTGTATACATCTGGCTCCAGTCTGAACAGCAAGCAGATAAAAAAAAGCTTACAGCCCAAATACCCTTTGTGCTGAAGAATAATGTACCGATCCCTACTTGCAGCGCCCATAGACGATGCTTTCATTCGCTTACCCAAAAATATCGACCGTGACAATTTGCTACCGTGGAGACGACATCCCGAACACAGGATAATAAAAAAGCGGGCAGTAGGAGCCAAGAGTGGGGAAAAGTAAAGGTTTATATTTGGGTGTAAAAAAGAAGGAATCAAAATTTTGCAAGAGCCTAATACCGCGGGAGTTGTGTCTAGGGTAGCTATGTAGTGGTGATGGGCTCAAATGGGTAATTAGAAACCAGGACACAGATTAGCGTACAAAGAGTATTCAACAACTTTAATGGTAAAGATCCATCCGCCTTCGCGAAAAAATAAGCAATTATTTGACGTTTCTCTAACATAAACTTTACCTTAATAAAATTAGCTACTTTGGTGAAGATGACTTCGCTGCTTTCGGAGACCGGTTGGCCCAAACGCACAACTTTCATCGTCCAAAACCATGACTTCCCTTAAACAGGTGGTTGTCGGCGAAATTGTACACCCCAGCGCGAAGGCACCCTCCACTTGCTACCAACGTCCCATTCCTAACAAGGTAGTTGCAATATTACCCAAGCACGAGCCCCACAACTGAACCCCTGCTGACACTAGCCCTTCTCTAGTGAATGGCTCTGTCCATCTCGGTTACTCGGCACCCCTTTTACAGCTCAACTTGGCTTTGACCAACTGGAAAGCCTCGATGGGTCCAACCCACTCGGCTGTTTGGGCATCCCACTCGCGATCCTGACGCATCCTAGACGGCTTTTGCACATCCCACTCGGACATTACTGTCTAATGGTCAAAGCGGTGCCTGAGAACGGTAAAATTTGCCCGGCTTTGATGATGGATATGGGGTCTCGTTTGAGTACAATTATGAAGCAGAACGAATCTACGACGGTAATTGTGGGATGATCGGCTGTAAGTTTATTAATTAAGCATAGAAATGAGATAATCGGCAAAGACCTATACATTGTATATATTTATTGCCTGCGGCATAAAGCTTCTTCGCCTTCCTTTTCATAAAGTACAAACAAACAACACTCAAAAATATTGGCATACATTTAATTCATCGCGTACAAAAATGATCTCACACGCGCTTCTACTCGCACTATCATTTGGACAGGCATGGTCAACGCCATGCAAGACCAGTTGCCCGTCCATTTTCGGTAACCAGAACGTCGAGATATACCAGTTGTACCCTGAGAATTCCTGGTTCGATTCTGAGCGATGCCTTGTCTACTTCAGGTAAGAGTTATTTGGCATGCAAGTTTTTCGGAGTGAAAGAAGAGACTGATTAATTTCCTCCAGCGTACTTCATAATAGCACTGTTGCGGCGTACGACCCATACGATAAAGAAGTCGTTGCAACTTACAGAGCAGATGGTCTTAGCGGCAACCCGTTGCTTCACGCGAGCGGCCTCAAACTGGACCCTCTCGGACGACTATCCTTTGTCATTGATGCCGGGAGCTCGTTCGACACCGGAGGCGAGGATATTTCAGGAGACAACTTTCTGGTCAAGTATGATGTGGTTGAGGATAAGTTGCTGTGGACTAAAAATCTCACGGCTGTCACCAACGGTACCTATAGTGGTTACCAAGACATCGAACATGACGAGTTTGGCAACACTTTCGTACTGGGTACTTTTCCGAGCAGCATAATTCGCGTTACCGCTGACGGCACCTCGGCCGAGCCATGGTACTTGAAGACACCTGCAAACCACAGCGTTCATGGGTTCACTGGTCTTGCCAAGAACGGAAACACTCTGGTGATTGCGGACAATACAGATGGACAGTTGTACAGAATGGATTTGTCAGAAAGCAAAGGAACTCCTGTTCACGTTCCTATCACGAAGGGGAATGAGTCAATCGGCGCCAATTTGGATGCAGCATACTTGCCCCCTAGGTATTCTGGAAAGGTTCTTTTGGTATCTGACAATAACAAAGGGACTGTTGTTCTCAGATCGCAGAATGGGAAATGGGAGGAAGCGGAAAATTTGGGATCCATCCCCAATTCGTTGTTGGAAAGTGGGGGGTCGACTGTGGCATCTGTGCAGATTGGCGATACAGTTTATTCCGTGACTGAATTCTTTGGGGACGCTGCAGTTGAGGGTTCACTGTCTGGGAACAGGACTACCTTTCCTTTGGTGGACATCACTTTGGATGTGGAGAAACTTCTCCACTGATGGAATGTAAAGTCATGGCTTCATTGTAAATATTAGATCATGCAAAAAGAAGAATCATGGGATTGGAAACAATTCAGGGCTTATTTTAATTGAGAACATTACACAGAGTCAATTGAGAATACTGAGACGGATAAAACTGCTGTTTATATAAAATATGAGAAGGCTCAAGAAGCCCTCGAGTCTATCTAAGAATGGAAATAAACTAAACTAAACAAATATAACATATGAAAGGTACATTCTTGTATTCGAGTGTTTTTTTTCTTTTAGAAGAGAGCGGTCTTGGCCAGCTTAAGTCCAGTTCGCTTAAAGCCAGCCAGAGCACCAGAGCTATTTCCACCTTGCTTTCCAAGGAAGCCAATGCTCTTGAGATACTCAACACTTCGCTGGAGTCTGAGCAAAGTGTCCTTCTGGGGGAAAAGTGGCTTGCCGTCTGTGTACTTGGGAGCTGCAAGGTTTCCGCCCCTCATGTTGATGAAGTCGAAGACGGGGAACAGAGGGTGGCTAGGACCTTCGCGGTCCATGTCCTCTTCCAGGCGCTTCATGAACATCTTGGCAGACATGGGTCGAAGTCGGAAACCGCACTGGTTCTTCATCATGTCCCAGAAGGCCTTGACGGGAACTCCGTCAACAAACCGGAGAGCCTTGGTTTCTTTGGCGCTAACCTCGAGGCAGGCGTCAACAACCACGGTGGCGATCTGGTCGCTACCAGCAACAATGAGCCAGTTGTTGGCATCTTCGCACTCTTCCGCGTTGAAGCCGCCAATGCGGACGGCTGAGGCAACCACACGCCACAGGAAGTCGTCAAGGTTTGAGACTCCGTGGACGGCGTCACCAATGATGAGACCGGGAGTGATGATTGTTGGAACAGGCATGTCGGGTCGAGTGCGGCGGCATCGCTCACCCTGGCGTCGGCTGAGCAGCTCAGAGATGTACTTGGATTGAGAGTAGCCATCTGCTTCCTGCAGGATGTCGAGGGTCTCATCGTCGGTTTCATTGGCGCCTCGCATGTAACCACCAGTGACGAACATGAACTTGCTTGGGCGGGCGCCGGTGGCCCAGGCAGCCAAGAGGTCAACAGTACTGCTGACGTTTGCCTCGCGACTCTCGTTGTAGCTGATGTGCCAGTGGACCAAGGCACCGTTGTGGATAATGGCATCGATGCCATCCTTGTCCCCAGAGGCAATGCGCTTCCATTTGGCATCGCCCAATCCGAGCTGAGGCTTGGCCAAGTCTCCGCTCCAGGTCTCCAGACGGTGGGCAAATCGAGGCCTCCACCATTGGCCCTTCTCCGCAGACTCGATGACTCGGCCCTTGGCATGGTCATCGTTGTCGGCACGTACCAAGCAGACAACTTTTGTGACTTGAGATCTCTGCAAGAGTTCTTTGAGAATTTGACTGCCCAGGAATCCAGTTGCTCCAGTCAGGAGCACTGAAGTGGGGGCACGGCGTGGCAAAGAGCTCAATGCGTTGGGCAGCGGAAGCTTGGTAAGTCTGTTCTCGTACCTTTCCACCTCACGTCGGAGATCGAGGCCTGAAGTTGCAGGCTCCTGAGGCTTCTCCTCAACTGCACCAGCAGCATCGACAATCTCTCCAGCAAGACGAGCCAAAGTTCGGATGCTGGTCTCGGAGGAGAGGAACACGGCAAGCGGAATGGTGGTTTCAAATGTCTTTCGGATCCAGTTGGAAAATGTGATAGCGGTGATGGAGTCGAGGCCGCACTGAATGGGGATGATGTTCTTGCCAAGGATCTCTTCAGCATCAACACCTTCATCGGAAGCGCTCAGAAGGCTGCTAAGCTTCTCGCTCATCTGCATAGCAATTTTCTCGCTGGAACCAAGCTTGGCGGCACCAGCGCTTGAGCCACCGAGGGCCTTGCAGGTTTCATTGTCAAGGTTCTCCACCCAAGCCTTAACGGCAGGGCGATGCAGCTTGCCTGAAACCATGGCGGGCATAGCCTCGACGACAATCCAAGTAGAAGGAATCATGTACTTGGGGAGGGACTTGGCAATGGTATCCCGAATTTGAGAAACAGTCTCATTGGCCTGAGCCCTCAGGTTGGGGCTCAGGAGCTCCAGTTTGGTCTCTGGAGTGGATGTGGTGGAAGAGGAATAATCCTTGAGAGAAAGGATTACAATCAAGCGGTTGCTCAAAGGTCCTTTCTTGGGAGCCATCACCATAGTGTGATGGATCTCAGTGAGGCGATTGAGTTGGTATTCAATTTCACCAAGCTCCATGCGCTGACCGTGAATCTTGACCTGGGTATCCTTGCGCCCAAGAATGCTAACTGAGCCATCCGAGTTGAGGCGGACCAAGTCACCAGTTCGGTAGAAGCGCGTTTCGGGCGTACGTCCCATACGAGTAGCCCATGCCAGCCCGCTGACGAAGGCGTCCTTGGTCTTTTCGGGCTCATTAAGGTAGGATCGGGCAAGAGTCGGTCCCTCAATCAAAAGCTCACCAATGCACCCAATGGGCAGAAGGTTGTTGGGATCTTCAGCATCAGTAACCCAGAGAGCACATCCGCAAGGGCGACCGATGTTGGAAGAATCAGACGTGGGTGTGATGTCTTGTCGAATCGAAGACACGACACTGCATTCACTAGGTCCATAAGCGTTGATCATGTCAGTCTTGGTGGACCACATTTCAAAGTCACGCTGAGACGCGGCTTCACCACCCAGGGCAAGGGTCGTGATGGAGGGGACGTCTTCGGGGCGAAGGGTTTGGATGAAAGATGATGTCAGGACAGTCCAGTTTACATCCATTTCTGCCACAACACGGTTAAAGTCGCTAGTGAGATCCTGCTGGCGAGGAATGCACACGCAAGCACCTGCAAGCAGAGGGGTGACCATTTCCGTGATACTGGCATCAAAAGTGTACGAGGCGAACTGAAGGCAGCGAGATTGAGGAGTCATCTTGAAGCCCTTGGCTTGAGCAACAGCACTGACGCTGTACGAGTGGTGCTCGATGACGGCACCCTTGGGAGTGCCAGTAGTACCAGACGTGAAGATGATATAGGCAGGGTAGGTAGCAGGTGTGTCTGGGAGAATGCCTGTGGGAGGCATAGTGGAAACTGTCTCCTCACTGACAACAATGGCGGTCTTGTTCAGAGCATCAACAGTCGCCTTGGAGGAGGAAGAGCAGAGGACCATAGACGCCTTGGCTTGGCCAGTGATGGTCCTGAGTCGTTCAATTGGTGCTTCAGGGTCCATCAGCATGAAGGCAGCGCCGGCCTTGAGAATGGCCAACCATGCAACCACAATCCAAGCGCTCTTCTCGAAAAGCACAGCGATGAAGGTGTTGGGCTTGACACCGCGGCTAATGAGGTGATAGGCCA
Organism: Calonectria honghensis; assembly: GCA_013403855.1. Lineage (NCBI taxonomy): Eukaryota > Fungi > Ascomycota > Sordariomycetes > Hypocreales > Nectriaceae > Calonectria > Calonectria honghensis. The sequence continues at coordinate 689,887 of VTGB01000023.1, forward strand.
GGGTATCAGATACGCGATCCAGTTCAGCAAAGGTGAAGTTCTTGTCCCAGCCGCAGACGGCAGGGGCATCGGGTTGGCGCTGGACAACTTCATCAAAGAGGTCGTGAACTCGAGCAGTGGTATCATCTGGCATGCATTTGTTCCATTCCAAAAGCTTGGATGCATGTTCCGCAGGCAGGGTATCGATCTCATCAATTGAGGTTTCAGCATTGAGCTCGATAGCCTTCAACGACTGAACAAAGGAGTCGAAGAGGTTGCTGGTCTGACCTTCGGAGAGGGAAGTGTTCCAGTAGACCAAGTTGACATCAATTACATCATCATGCTCGATGACGTTGACAGTGAGGTCATACTCGGAAGGATCGTTTCCGCGAACGGAAGTGAAGGTGAGCTGAGACTCCTCCGGGAGAGCAGACGACGACACCCTCTGGAAAGACATGGCGGTGTTGAAGAGCTGCTCGCTGCCTGCTCCCAAAGCGTGCTTGATATCAGCCAACGAAGCAAACTGGTGAGGGAGGCTGTCCAGATAATTGTTGAAAAGGTTCTGCAGCATGGAAGCAAGAGTCTTCTCCTTGTCAAATACGAGTCGCGAAACAAGAATGTTGATGAAAGGACCGACAGCATCCTGAATTCCATCAATCTGCACATCACGACCAGAAGTGAGGTAACCAAAGCAAACCTCCCGCTCTCCAGTGTAAGAGCGAAGCACCAATCCCCACGCAAGTTGGATAACGTTGGCAACAGAGACACCAAGCTTCTTAGCGACTGCCTTAATACCAGCAGGCGATGGGATGCAGGTGTCTAGCTTTTGCAGTTCCTTCTCAACTAGAACATTGCCATCTGTAAGTCGGGGCAATCTGCAGGTGGTGATGCCCTTGAGAAGGTTAGACCAGAAGCGCACAGATGCCTTGGGGGTTGTTTTCTGAATATGGGCAATGTAGCTGGCGTATGATGGGCCAGGCTCGTCAGGAAGGGTACCAGCATAAGCGCGCTTCCAGTCGCGAAGAATGACAGCAAGGGAAGAAGCGTCGATCAGAGCGTGGTTCACCTGGAAGTGGGCATACACCTTTCCACCGCCGTACTCAGAGCAAAGAGCAAGACGGTAGTTGGGGGCATTGGGGGCATATGCGCCATTGCCAGCATCCCAGAGCTGCTGCAGGGCCAGCTCTTCGTCTTCCTCGTCACCATCGTAGATGAAGTGGCTGATGGCAGGGTGGTAAGACTTCAGAACGACTTGGTCAAGCAGACTGTCCTCGCGCACACTGCGGCAGAAGACTGTTCGCAGCATGGGGTGGCGCTGGACAACACGGTCCCAGGACTGGTTAAGGCGGAGGACATCGACATTCTTCGTTGGGTTGCTAATTTCCCAGATACCGTGAACATCATAGAACCCGGAGTCCTTGGACTGACTGAGGAGAATACCACGCTGCATTGGGGACAGAGGATAAACGTCCTCCACAGCACGGACACCCTTGGGCGAAAGCTTGGATAGCTCTCCATTCAGCTGACCAAGCTCCTCGTGCGTAATCGAGAGCAGGGGAATGTCGCTTCGAGTGAGCTGAGCAGTAGCCTTTTGCAAGTCGCTGACAATATCGGTCAGTGTTTGCTTGTACAGGGCTAGCCATCGAGAAATCTTGGCTTGGTGCTTAATGTCCTTGTTGTAAACCCAAGAGATGCTCAGCTGATCCTTCTCAATCACTCCAGAAAGATCAATCAGGGCCAGGCGGTCGGCATCAAGCGTGACATCCATGGGGCCCAGCGAGGAAGGAAGTGGCTCAAAGAGACCATCCGCCTTTTCGAATTGTTGGAATCTACCGAAGAAGTTGAAAAGAATCTCGAGCGGGAACATTTGCGTTGTTTGAGCCTCCATGTCCTTGGACAGCATTTGGGCGGTAAAGTATGAGACTCCGGAGTTGGCGAGGTCGCGGCGCATGTCCTTGGCTCGAATGATGGAGTCAAGGAAGCTGCCGTTGTTCGAATGGAGGACAAAAGGAGCGATGGCAGTAAACCAACCGACGGTTTCGTGGACTGAGATGTTGGCATCCTGGCCCGATGGGTGCTCTCGACCGTGGGTTTCCGTGCTGATGATGGGGGCTTGACGTTCAGGGAACACAACATTGAAGGTATGAGCCGCGAGGGCGAGGAGAACGTCAAAGACCTCGACGTTCAAAACCCTGTTGGCCTCACGCATCAAAGAGTTGGTTGTCTCAGTACTGAGAGTGAAGCTTCCTTGAACCAAGTTGTTGAAGTCGTTCTTGAACTCGTTGAAGCCCCAGAAGTTGACGTCTGTGGTGGGAAGCTCGAAGGGGAGAGTGAGAGCAGACTCAGCATTGGAGTTGGCATAGCTGTGCAGGCTGTTGGTCCATTGCTGGAACGAAGCCGAGAATGTGTCCTGGGGCAAAGCTCCGCCCTCAATCAACTGCTCAAGTTCCCGAAGAAGAGTTCTCCAGGAAACAAGATCGATGACCAAATGGTGGGCAACGAGGAAAAGAGCCGAGGTGGCGGCGACATCGAACTGCCTGACAGCAATGACTGGGCCTTGGGTAATGTCCAGGGATTTCTCTGCAACAGTCAATTCGGATTGGGCATCATCCCAAGATTCCACCTTGAAGTTATCGAAGCTGAAGCTCTCCTGCACCTGGGAGCTAATCTTCTGGCTCCACTCTCCACTCTTGGTGTCCTTCACGAATCGGGCCCGGAGCATAGAGTGGCGGGTGACTAGCTGCTCAATTGCATCGGCAATCTGAGAGCTTGAGACCTTCTGGCGAAGCTTGACAAGCATGCTCTGGTTGTAGTGGTTTTCTCCCTCAGGACACTGGAGGAAGTGGATCTTTTGCACTGGGGACAAGGGGAACAGAACATTCTCCTTGTCAAGGTTCTCTTGGGACGCAGTAGCAGAGCCTAGCTTCTCAGCCTTGGTGCTCATAATGCGAATGCTGGGAGACTTGAGAATATCCTGCACAGGCAGCGAGAATCCGTTGCGTCGGCAAGAGGCCATGACCTGCATGGCAGTGATGGAATCACCACCCAAACTGATGAAGGATCGGTTCAGAGCAACTTGCTGCAGGGGTAGGTTAATGGCTTCACTGATTGCCTCCTGGACAACCTTCTCGGCCTCGTCAGTAGGCTCCGTAGCAGCCTCTGAATCCTCCAGGTTCATGATTTGCTGATAGGCTTCATCATCAAGGTTGTGCAGCCAGGCCTTGACCTGACGAGAATCAATCTTGCTGGAGGTGTTGGTGGGCAGAGAGTTGACCACGATCAGGGCGTGGGGGTGCATATAAGAGGGCAGCTTTTCGGCCACAAAGTTCTGAATCAGGGCCAGCTTCTCCTGAGACCTGGAGCGCTCTTCCTTCTTGTCCAGAAGCTTGAGGTGGCCATCTTGATGGCGACCGAGATCACGGAAAGCAATGACGGCCACAATCTTGCCAGCAAATCTGCCCTCCTCTCCAATAGCAACGAGGCGAGTTTCAAGATCCTCGTGTGAGCTGGCAATCTGGTAGTCAATTTCTGACAGCTCAATACGTTGGCCGCGAACCTTGACCTGAGTATCCTTGCGCCTAATGAAGCTGATGGTGTTGTTGGCGTTGTAACGGACCAAATCACCAGTCTTGTAAAGCGACTCGCCTTGGATCTCGGCAGGCAGCCAAGGAAGGTCAGTCAAGAAAGCAGCCTTGGTTTTCTCAATGTCATTGAGATAACCGCGCGCTTGGATCGGTCCTTGAATGAGAAGTTCACCGACGGCACCGATTGGCATCAGGATTGTGGCATCCTGGGGATCAACTACCCACACTGTGCATCCCATCGCACTTCCAAGGATCTCAGGTTGAGTGGGTCGTCCAGTTCGATCTTCCGCGATACAAACAACACAGCACTCGGTAGGACCGTAAACCTGGATGAAGCGGCAAGAACCATTGTTCCACTTGTTAATGACAGAGTGGGGAATAGCTTCACCACCAATGCAGAAAGTGCGCATGGTAGGGATGCTGGCGGGATCAATTGTGCTAGCGACGGCGGGGGTCAGGGCGCTCCAGTTAACCTTCATGCGGTTGAAGGCGGGGACGAGACCGTTCAATCTCTCAGCCTCGGACAGGATGCACACACATCCTCCGTAAATCATGGTGGTGAAGATTTCGATGATGCAAGCATCAAAGGTGTATGAAGAAAACTGGGCAGAGCGAGTGAATTTGTTGAAGCCCAGGCGCATACCGTGAGCCGTTGTACTAGTACAGAAGGCACGGTGATGAAGCATCACACCCTTAGGCAGACCAGTAGATCCCGAGGTAAAGAGAATGTAGCCCAGGTTGTCAGGTGTAGCGGTAAATGGCACAAAGCGAGGGTTAGGGAGCTGATCACAGAAATCTTGGTTCAGAGGAATGACGTTGCCGATGAAAGGCTCGAGAAGATGTGCGGTCTCTGGGGAAGCAATGGCAACAGTTTGAGTGGGGAGCTGCTGAATGATTGACCGCATGCGTTCCTGAGGGTGAGTAGGATCAAGTGGAACAAAGGCACCGCCCGCTCTCATAATAGCCAGCATACCGATAGGCGCCCAAATGCTCTTGCGGAAGCAGAATGGCACAGTTACTTCTGGACCAACACCAAGGGAGCGAAGGTAGGATGCAAGGCGAGTAATGATGCGATCCAGTTCACCGTATGTCAACTCACCATCCCATGACACAATGGCGGGAGAATCAGGTGCCTCCTTGATGTGGGCATTAATGAGCTGAGGAACTGTAGACTCAATGGGCTCCTGGTAACGGCTGTTCCAGTCAAGAATTCGCTCGTAAGAGTCCTCGGTAAGGAGGTTAACGACTGGCAACTTGCGAGTGGGGTCTTGGACAATGAACTCCAGAGCTCGAATTGTGGTATTGACAACCTCAAGGGCGTGTTCATCCGAGAGAACATCAGTCCAGTGGGCGAGGTGCAATTCGATGACTCCGTCCTTGTCAAGAATGTTGAGTGTCATGTTGAACTATATGCATTGGTTAGTTGATGTATGCTTAGGTGGGGGTGCTTGATAGAATCTTACCTCGCTAGGGTCGTGTCCCTCGACACTGTCGAATCGAATGTGATCCGGGTGCTCCTCTGCAACCTCCGCCACCTTCTGCAACGAGATGGCGGTGTTGAACAGAGCTTTGTTTCCAAAGCCCAGCGCGTGCTGGATATCACCCAGCGAAGTATGTTGGTGCGGCAAGCTGTCGAGGTAGCTGCTTCGCATGTCCTTGATCATCTGAAGGGCAGACTTGGCTTGCTCGCCCATCTCAAACTCAGCCTGGGAAATGAGAATGTTGATGAAGGGGCCCACAGCCTTCTCGATACCATCCACAGGAACATCTCGGCCGGAGTTGACATAACCAAAGCAAACGTGGCTCATGCCAGTGAAGGCTCGGAGAACCATGGCCCAAGCAGCTTGGAAAATGTTGGTGACGGATACATCGTGAACTCTGCAAAGCTTGCGCATAAGCTCCACATTCGGAATGCTGCGAGCGACTCTGTTGAGTTGGCGGGAAGCACCATGAACTGCAAGAGTGGGAAAGTGGCAAGCCTGGGTATCCGCCAGGGTATCCTTCCAGTACTCAATTGACTGGGCGACAGGCTGCTGGTAGATGTAAGAGATGTAGTCATTGTAGGCAGGGCCGGTGCCGCGGAGGCCATCGTGGTATGCCTCTCGGAGATCCTCGATCAAGATGGCGAATGAGGTTCCATCGATCAATGTGTGGCTCACTTCGATGCAGATGTAGGCATCGCCTCCACGAGCGGTTGTAAGCATCTGCAGCATAATCGGAGGCTTGTCAGATCGGAGGTTGGAGGCAGAGTTCTGCAAGAAATCAATTGGGTCGTATCCCTCGTAGCCGAGCGTCTTGATGATGGTGCTGGCATAATCAGCATCCTTGAGAACGACTTGAGCAGAAATACCATCCTTTCGGCCGCTCTCAAAGAACATGGTTCGGAAAATGGCGTGGTGCTGGATAAGCTTGAGCCAGGCCTTCTCCATTTGCTCGGGCTGGAAGGACTGGCCCTTAGGGGGAGCAATCTTCCAAACACCCTTGACCAAGTAAGACTTAGGGTCCTTGGACTGACTCACGAGCATTCCCTGTTGGATTGGCGAGCAAGGGAAAGCCGTCTCGACAACGCTTGGGCCCCAGAATCCCAGCTTGGACTCAACAGTTTCAGCGAAGCTGGTCAAACCGTCGTCATCCAAACCAAGTAGCGGAAAGTCGCCGCTTGTGAACGAGGCAGGGGTTTCCGACAACTCAGACGAGAGCTGTTGGAGGGACTCCTGGAACTTCTGCATCCATTCTTGCAGGCGCTCGCGGTGTTGCATCTTCTTATTATACGTGAGCGACAGCACAAGTTCCTCGCCCTGGACTGCAGTCATGACATCCAACAGGGCGAGTCGAGGGGTGGATGGCGGTGCATCCTCGGTCTCAACAGCACCCTCCGAAAGTTCTTCGATGATGTTGTCAGATTGCTGCAGCTGCTGGAATTGACCCAGGTAGTTGAACAGAATCTCCATGTTCGTGTGGTCCTTGAATGTTGCACGACCCTCCTCGGTGAGGTATCGGGTGATGAAGTAGGGAAGACCCTTCTCCGGAATAGAGCGTCTCATATCCTTGACTTGGCGGCAAACCTTGATAATGTCAAGCACTGATTTGGGCTTCTTCTGGAGGACAAGCGGGAAGATGGTTGTGAACCAACCAACCGAGCGCGATAGGTCAATAGAATCGTCCCAGGCAGCTCGGCCGTGGGATTCGGTGTAAAGAGCAGGCAAGCCGCGTTCAGTAAAGACTTGGCCGAAAGAGTAAAAGAGCGCGGTGGCCATGAGGTCGACTGGGTCAGTTCCGAATGCTGTGTTGGCAGCGCCCAGTATAGCCTTGGTGCTGGCTGAATCAAGACGGAGCTCAATGGTGTTCGTATCGCGGAAGACATTGTTCATTCCATCCATAGCCCAGAAAGCAAAGTCTGCAGTGGGAACAGTGAATGGAAGAACCTTGTCAATGCTGTACTTGGTGGCCTGCTGAATGAGCTCGTTGCTCCAAGCAGGTACGGGGATAACCTCGGCGGAGAGCTGGTGACCTGAGAGAAGGTTCTCGAGGTCTTCAAGGACGACTCGCCAAGAGACAAGATCAATGACCAAGTGGTGGGCAGCAAGGAAAAGAACCTGGTACTCAGGAAGATCGATGAGATCAACAGCAAACAGAGGACCCTGGCGAATGTTCAAGGAGGCTTGGGTTTCGTTCATTCTCTCCTGGGCCTCGATGAGGCTGTCGGAGATGTAGGTCTCGAAACGGAAGCTGCCCTTGATGTCAGGGGTAACCTTTTGCGTCCACTCGTTGTTCTGGTCATGTTGTTGGTAGAAGCGAGCGCGAAGCATGGGGTGTGCCTGAACAACCGCCGCAAGCGCGTTCTCGATTTCCTTTGCGCCGAAGTTCTTGTTCAGACGAACAGTAAACTGCTGGTTGTAATGGCTCAGGCCATGGGGCATCTGCTCGAAGAACATGCGCTGGATAGGCAAGAGAGGGAAGTTCTTGGTGTAGTCCACAGTAGTGCTAAAGGTTGCACCCTCCCCTGCAGCGAGTGATTTAAGGCGGCACTGGCTAGCAAGATCCACAAGTGATTGACAGCGCAGGATGTTGTGAACAGTAACAATAACACCGCGCTCTCGGCCACGGGACACGACTTGCATTGCTGAGATAGAATCACCACCCAGGCTGGTGAAGCTCTGGTCAATTGGAAGGGATCCAAGGGGCAAGTTGAGGACCTGGCTCCAAACCTGTGCAAGGTGTTTTTCGATGGGAGAAAGCTTGGCCAGTGCTGCTGATGATCCTTGTCCGGCCTCTGCAGTTTGGCCAATAATGCTGGCAAGATCATTGTCAGTGAGGGAGTGCACCCAGTTGGCGACTTGGCGACGGTCAATCTTGCCGTTGACAGTGCAAGGAATCTCCTCAACGGCGATCCAGACCTTGGGAACCATGTATCCGGGAAGCTTCTCCATGAGGTAGTTTCGGATGGAGGCAATCTTGTCCTGGCTGGCCTGGTTGTTGCGAATAGGCACAATCGAACGGAAAGGTTCAGGCTCCTCATCGCTAGTGTACGCAATCACCACACTTAATCTGCCCTTGCAGGCACCCTCCTTTGGCAACAGGACAATGGCATGCTGCAAGCCAGCATTGGCACGAGTGACATGCACCTCAACCTCGTTGAGCTCGACACGCTGTCCACGAACCTTGACCTGGTTATCACGTCGTCGAACGAACGAGCAGCTACCATCTGGGTTGTATCGAACAATGTCTCCAGAACGGTACACATGTCGCTCATAGCCGTCATCGAGCCACTTGGGCTTGGGAATGAAGGCAGCTGCCGTCTTGGCGGGGTCAGCGATGTATCCTCGGGCAACCAAAGGTCCTTCAACAAGCAACTCTCCCATAGCACCAACGGGCAGTAGAACCTCGGGATTCTCCATATCCGCGACCCAAATAGCAGAGCCAAATGCAGGGCCAAAGTTGGCAGGATCAGTGATGGGAGTGACATTGGTGTTGCAGTTGGACCAAATGGTTGTTTCGGCTGGACCATATGCAAGGATAAGATGAACCCTCTCGGACCAACGGCGGACATTCTCGGCAGTAGGTGCCTCACCTCCCAAAAGCAGAGTCTTCAAAGTGGGAACGGAATCAGGCTCAAGCATATCGGCGAGGGTAGGGGTCAAGAACATCCAGTTGACCTTGAATTCGTTAATTGCCCCAGCCAAGTCTTCCACACGCTGGCGATCAGAGATAACACAAATACAACCACCATTGACCAAGGTATAGAAAATATCACCAACCGACAGGTCAAAGGTATAAGCAGCAAATTGCAGCACACGACTGTTGCGGTCAAGGCGCAGGCGGTTGGCGTGCGAGGTCGCAGCAGTGGCAATAGACTGGTGCTCAAGGTTGATACCCTTGGGTCTTCCTGTACTACCGGACGTGAAGATGGAGTAGGCCGTGTTGTCAGGCTGCACATTTGTCTTGGGCGAATCCTTTCGGGGTCCTCCTAATTCCTTCAATGTCTCTTCGTTGACGACAACAATGTGGGGGAATAGCTCCTTAAGACGATCCTGGTACTTGACACTGGTCAACAAAATCGGGGGGTGACCCAAGTCTGAGACAATGCCAGCAACACGCTCGACAGGATGTGTTGGGTCGACAGCCGCAAAGGCAGCACCAGCCTTGAGAATGGACAACTGGGCCACGACGGTCCAAGCTGACTTCTCAAAACAGGTGACAACAAATTGATCGGGCTTGAGATTGCCAAGGTCCTTGATGTAGTGCGAGAATGCATTGGCGGTTTGGTTCAACTCGCGGTATGTAAAGTCGCGATCCCAGCCCTCCACAGCCTTCTGCGAGTGCACAATCTGGGTTTGCATTTCGATAAGCTTGTGCACGGGGACAGGCACAGGCACAGGCATGGCAAGCAAGTTCCAGTCATCCATTTCCTGTCGAGTTTCGGGGCTAACAAGGTTCAGGCGAGTCACAGTCTGGTTGGGGTCGGCCGTAAAACCACCAAGCGCAGTAAGCAGGGCGCGAATAACGTGCGTCGCCTGCTTGTCCGAAACCTTACTGGTCCAGTAAGAAAAGGAGATCTCAAGATCATCCACATCAACAACATTGAGCGAGATGTCGTATTCAGTAGGGTCTCGAGCCTCGATTGGAGCCAGGCCCAGACCATCGTCCCCATCAGTTCCGTTAGCTCCATCAGTCACGGGGTCGTTTCTCTGGAAGGAGATGACGGAGTTGAAAAGAGGCTCCGAGCCCATATCCAGAGCGTGCTGAACCTCCGCCAAAGAGACATACTGGTAGCCAATACCAGTGAGGATGTCGTCGCGTAGGTTCTGTAGTAGCTGCAACACAGTCTTTTCGTCACCAAATTCAACACGGCAAATGAGCATGTTGATAAAAGGACCCAAAATTTGCTGAACTCCATCAATGGGAGCATCGCGACCGGAGGCCAAATAACCGAAAGAAACAGAGTCTTCTCCGGTGTAGGCACGGAGCACGAGCGCCCAAGCCGCCTGGACAAGGTTGGAGAGGGTAAATCCGTGTTCAGCACAAAGCTGCTTGAGGGCTGCAACGTTGGGAACAGCAAGCTCTCGAACTTTCAGCTCGGACTTTCCTCTGTGAACAACACCATCAAGAAGAGGTGGTAGTCGAGATGGGGTAATGTTTCGAAGGTAGTTGCACCAGTACTCGAGGATCTTATTCTGAGATTGCTTTTGAGTGAAGGCAATCAGTTCACGGTAGCTGCGGGCAGGGGCAGCAGGGAGACGCTGAGCATAGGCTTGGCGGAGCTCCTGGATGATAAGGGGCAGACAAGCACCATCCACCAGGGCGTGGCTAAGACGGATCATGATGTACAACTTGCGACCAGCAGTGTAGATGACAAATTCGTGAGGCAAGTCGCCATACTCAAAGCCGCTGACAGGAGGAGCAGACGCCTCGGTGCGAATCCATTCATCGGTATCCTCCAGCTCATTCTCTGCAGCTTCGACTTCACGGATAACGGGATCGGCGTCTCGCAGAATAACTTGATCGAAAGATCCGCTTCCTCGCAAGTTGGGAATGAAGACGGTTCGCAGCATAGGCTGTCGTCGAATGAGCTGACCCCATGCCTCCTTGAGCTGCTCGACTTCAACACCTGGCGTGGTGATCTCCATCGCAACACGGACATCGTAGAGATCAGACTTGCGAGACTGACTCATCAAAATACCTTGCTGCATGGGCGAGCAGGGAAGAATTTCTTCAATAGCCCGAGGTCCAGTCAAGCCAATGTGTTCCTCGCAGAGACCCTCAATCTCATCCAAGTCAGCATACGTAATGTCTTTGATGAGAGGCAAGTCGCTAAGCGAGAACGAAGGTGTCAATGAATCAGTAATCTTAACAAGGTCGATCAAGAGAAGCTGGAATCGCCGAAGCCAGTGCGACATGCGGTCCATAGTGTCGATACTGAAGCTCTTGGGAACAGTCAAGCTGACGGTTGCTCGGCCCTCGTTGATGGCAGCAGAGATATCAACCAGAGCCAGACGAGGAATTGAGGGGTCAATGTCGCCCTCAATATACTTGGTATCGGTAACAGCTTGTAGAAGGAGGTCGGAACGCTCCATCTGCTGATACTGACCCTGGTAATTGAACAAGATCTCCATCTCGGAGTGCTTGGCGAACTGCTTAGCAGTCTGCGAGTTCAAGTAACGGCTAGCAAAGTAGGGAACACCCTTGTTCGGGAGGGCCCTGCGCGCATCCTTGGTTCTCTTCAAGGTTTCGATGAGCTCAGGCTGTGCGCCATTCGCGAGAGCAATAGGCGAAAGCGATGTAAACCAAGCGACGGTACGCGACAAATCGGCATCACCAATCACTTCAGCTTCACGGCCGTGACCCTCAGTGAAAATAGTAGGAAGGGGACGGTCAATGAAGATTTCGCTGAAAGATTGGAAAGCCGCTGCGAGGAAGAAATCCTGAGGATCTGTCTGCAGAGCCTCATTCGACGGGCCAAGCAGCAACTTAGTCACATCCTTGTCAAGAGTAAAGGTGAGGTGACGCGTCGAACCAAAAGTGTTGTCGAGGCTGACATCTGGTCCCCAGTAGTCCATTTGAGGCGCAGGGAGGTTGTAAGGGAGGACATCAGCTGAGGTCCACTTCTGAGATTGGGCACCCAAGAGATCAATCCACTGCTGGAAGGAGAAGGGCTTGAGTTCGGGCAGAGAGTTGGATCCAGATGACAAGATGGTCTCCAGCTCTTCGAGAAGAACACGCCAAGAGACCAAATCGATGACCAAGTGGTGAGCAACCATGAAGAGGAGCTGTTTGTCAGGGAGCTGGATCAAGTCAGCCGCCATGAGGGGACCAGACTGGATATTGAGGCTCTTCTGAGTCTGCTCCAGGATAGCATCGACTTCACGGGGAGAGACACGAGGGTGCTCCTTGTAGATCAGAGACCCGTCAATGTCGTTCGTAATGCGCTGCTTCCATTCGCCATCAACCTGGCGGAAGCGAGCCCGCAACATCGAGTGTCGCTCAACAAGCTGGCGCAGCGCATCTCGAACACTGTTGGAAGAAACTGCGCGAGCCGAAGGGATCTGTACCAACCAACTCTGGTTGAAGTGGTTGACACCCTCGGGGTTCATTTCCAAGTGGAACTTCTGGACGGGTGATAGCGAAAAGTGCTCATCCACTCGCTCCACAAAGTCGGACTGATCAGCCATGTACTCTCCAGAGCTGTTTTCCTTGGCCACAGTAGCAAGTGCTGCCACTGTCTTGCATCTGAAAACATCCTGGACGTTGATCTGGATTCTTTGCGCTCGGCAGTGAGAAACCATCTGCATAGCCGAAATGGAATCACCACCCAGACTAAAGAAGGATCGGTCCAATCCAATCTTCTGTCGGTCAATGTTCAACACTAGGGCCCAGATGGATCGCAGGGCACCCTCAAGCTCAGTCATGTTGTCATCCGAAACAACAGCTTCCTCATCAAGAGACAAAATCTCCTGGGCAAGGGCTTCGTCGGCCTTCTCCAACCAAGTAGCAAGGCGACGACGGTCTATCTTTCCAGAGCTGTTCAAGGGCACAGAAGATCCCTCAATCAGAGCCCAGACCTGTGGAACCATGTGACGGGGCAGCTTGGCTGAGAGGTACTCTGTCAGTTCGCTCAAAACCTTCTTACCCTGCTCTTGGTCCTTGCCCGAGAGTAGTCGGGGGCCGTCACCAAAGCCAACCGCAGCGCCGAGATCTTGGATAGAGATCACACCAATGAGTCTTGACTTAAGCAATCCTTCCTTCAAGAAGGTCACAAAAACATGTTGGATGATCTGGTTAGCGCCTTCGATTGTGTTCTCAATCTCTCCAGCTTCGACACGCTGACCACGAATCTTGATCTGAGTATCCTTACGCTGAATAAAGTCCAAGGATCCATCCATGTTCAGTCTCACGACATCACCGGTCTTGTACAGCCTGCGAGAGGGAGTGTCACGGGGGTAGTTCTTGGACCATGCGGGGTCTTCGATGAACACCTGGCTAGTTTTCTCGAGGTCGTTGCGGTATCCGCGAGCGAGGACAGGTCCTTCAATCAGGAGCTCACCAGCAGCTCCAACAGGCATGAGGATATCATGGTTCCTAGGGTTGACGATCCAAGCCGCACTAGTAAACATGTGACCAATCATGGCAGGGCGAACTTCCTTGTTTTGACGATCGCTGATGGAAACGACAATGGTGGTCTCAGTAGGGCCGTAAACTTGGATAAACCTAAGCTTGCCGCTCCACTTGCGAGGAGTAAGATCACCGATAGCATCACCACCACAGATGAGAGTTTGCAGCGTGGGAACATCTTCGGGGTTCAACATTCGAGCAATAGCGGGAGTCAAGACAGTCCAGTTAACCTTGAATCGGTTGAAGAAGCCAGCCAAGTCCTCAATACGCTCCGATTCGGAACCGATGCAAACGGATCCTCGGAAGGCAAGGGGAGTGATGGACTCGGTGAAGGTTGCATCGAAGGCATACGAGGCAAAGTGCATCATGCGAACGTCGGCATGGAAACCGAATGCCTTACCATGCTCCTCAATGCTGGTGCAGAGGGCGCGATGGTGAACAACGACACCCTTGGGCTTACCGGTACTACCAGAAGTAAAGATAACATAGGCAGTGTTATCAGGGGTAACGGTGGAGCATGCCTTGGTTGACTTCTTGGGCAGCCCCAGAACCGACTCGGGTGTAAGAATCCACTGCCTCACTCCCGTTGTAGCAATCAACTCAGCAATAGCTGGGCGGGTAGACTGTTCAGCGGACAGAACAGCAACTGGGCTGTTGAGATCGCTCAGAATCATGGCTTGTCGGTCCGTCGGGTGTCCAGGGTCAAGGGCTACAAAGGCAGCACCAGCCTTCCAAACGGCCATCATAGCGACAACCGTCCAGACCGACTTCTCGAAAATCAACGGGATGATTGACTCTTTGACAACACCGAGCTTGACCAAATGATGGCCCAGGCGAGTGGAGTAGTCGTCGAGCTCGCCGTATGTCAGGTTGCCAGCGGTTGAGTAGAGAGCCACCTTGTTGGGCACTTGAGATGCCTGCTCAGAGAGGACATCATGCATACACATATCAACGGGGTCAGCCATATGGTGGTTCCATCCACGGATGATTCGGTCGCTTTCGGAGTCGAACAAGGCAATGTTCGAGACCTTCTGGTCAAGAACAGTGGGAAGAGACTTCAGCGTCTCCATCCAAGCCTTACCAACAACTTCGGCGGCCTCGGGAGACAGGGCGGCAGTCCAGTACGTCAAGGTCATTTCAAGTCTTGTACGAGTGTAGCTGACCTTGGCGCCAATGCTGTACTCGCTCACATCGTCAATGTGGACAGGGTTGACCGTGATTCCAGTGGGCGACAACATCTGCTCAGGCTCAAGTTCACGGTAGCATGAGAGGGCGGTGTTGAAGAGGGGCTGGGTGCCAAGCTGGAGAGCACTCTGAATCTTGACCAAAGGACAGTATTGATGCTCAAGGCTATCAGCAAAGGCGGCGCTTGCGTCAGTCAAGACTTGCTTGAGGGTCATGTCGTCCTCCAGAGACAGGCTGCTGACAAGCATGTTGATAAAGACACCGACTCCACTGTCGATTCCATCAATGGGAGCATCTCGACCGGATGTCATGTATCCAAAGCAGACGTATGGGTTTCCAGTGTAGGCTCGCAGGATCAAACCCCAAGCAACCTGAGCCAGGTTCGAGATTGTGAGATTGTGTTCCTGGCAAAGCCTGTTGAGCGCAGCGAGGTGAGTCTTGCCCAACTCGGCCTTGAAGAGACGCTTGACATTGTTGACTTCGGTATCGGGCACTGTGAGTCTAGGGAAGTTGCACGGGCTGACACTAGCCAGGTTCTTCTTCCAAAAGTCAAGAGATGCTTGGTTGTCCTGCTCCCGAATGTAACGGATGTAGTCACGGGCAGTGTAATAGACCGGCTGTTGCTGCATGACATCAATAGACTGAGTGGCAAAGCGCTTGTCGCTGTAAGCCCGAGCCAGGTCCTGTTGAATAACATCCAGTGAAATACCATCAGTGATGGCGTGGCTGGCACGAAGGTGAACCAAAACGGTGCCGGGGTCCTCTGTTGTGGCAATAGTCAAGATGTGAGGTGGTTGATGTTCCGCTACCTTCAGAGCGGGTTGAGATGCCAAGAAGCTCTCCACATCGTCTCCGTCATCGGAAAGCTTTTCCTTCTTCACAATAACCGAGGGATTACGGAGGACGATGGCCAAGAAAGCCTCGCCAGCACCAAGGCCGTCCACAAAAATGGTTCGCATAGCAGGGTGCTGCTGCACAACAGCCTCCCATGCCATCTCGACATTGGCCACAGAGATGCGCGCGTTCTTGTCCTGAATCTTCCAAACAATATCGACCTGGTAAGACGACATGCTCTTTGCTTGACTGAGAAGAATACCCTGTTGGACAGGTGAGCAAGGGTACAAGTCCTCAACGGTGTGGCGAGAAACGGGGCCAATCTTGGAGGAAATGGCCTTGTGAACTTGCTGCCAAGCGTCATTCTCCACGCGGATCAAGGGGAAGTCATTAGAAGATAAAGGAATAGCTTCGCTAGCGGTAGCACGGATAACAGCTCCAAGAGTGCTCTCGAGCTGGCGAACCCATTTGCGGACCTTTTTCTGACGTCCGAGATCCCAGCTATGAGACACAACAACGCTAAGGGTGTCGTCATCCTGGATCTTTGCAGTGATACTGATACAGGCCGGAATTAGTGATGCGATTGTTGCGGCCTTGGCGTTGGAGAGATTATCATCCGTCTGCTTCAGAGCTTTTCCATCAAAATAGTAGTTTTGCTCAGCCAGGAAATCGACAAGAATCTCGGGTGCTTCGTTAGGCGAGACCCGAGGGATGCCGCCGGATGTGATGTCGATGCGAGCCTTTGTGACTTGGGCCACAAACTCGGGAGTGGCTGTGACTAGCGCATCTGTATTAATCTCGATGGGGTAGGCAGTTTCGGAGTAACCGGCGACACTCTGCTCAAGACCCGTTTCATTGCCAACCACGTAGACAGTGGGCACATTTCGGTCAGTGAAGCTTTCCGAGAAGGACTGGATGGTAGCGGCAACAATGAGATCGGCAGGGGTGTTGTTGGCGGTCTTGGTGATCTGCATGAGTTTCTCGGTGACCTCGGGGTCCAAGGAGAGCTCGTAGTTCATTTCACGAGGGAAGTAAGCCTCCTCGGCCTCCTCCAGCTCCCAGTATTCCAAGTCAGGCTGCGCAACAGTTACTGACTTGGTCGATGCGGAGGTCGCTGGTGCAGCTTGCGACAAGCTTGAGCCGCTCAGAAGCGCATCAAGGTCCTTGGTCACGATTCTCCAAGACTGGACATCCAATGTAAGTTGGAACGCAGACAATGCAAGATTCTTAGTGTTGGGGAAGTAGTCTGCCACCAACAAGGGGCCATTAGTCAGGTCCAGGCGCGACCTTGATGCAGAGAGCTTTGCAGCGACGGCTGAGGGAGCGTCATGAACAGTAAGAGAGAATGCCTGAGACGGCGCAAGTCGAGCAGAGCGGAACCACTTGCCATCCTCCTTGGCAACAACAGCGCGTAGAGTAGCATGGTGCGCAACTAGCTTCTCAATGACAGTCTTGAGAGCTGAGGTGTTGGCCTGCTCTCTCAATTGGAACTGGACGGTCCTGGAGCTGTCAAGGCGATCAGTAGGCAGGTCAATACCCTCTCCCAGTGCGAGGCTCTCCGCAGCACTCAATTCAGAGCGGGTGGCCTCTCCCTGGTCAGTCGAGCCACCGCCCTCAACTCCTGTAATACGAGTTGCGAGCTCCTTGATAGTGGTTCCTCGGAGGATATCTCGAACAGAGATCTCGACGCCTTGTCCGCGGCATTGAGTGACAATGTTCATAGCCAGGACCGAATCACCACCGAGGTTGAAAAATGACCGGTCAGTGGGAATCTGGGTGATGGCAATGTCCAGGGCCTTGCCCCAGGACTGTGCGATGACGGTCTCAATAGGTCCCTGAGCTGTCTGGATAGCTCTTTGAGAGGCAGATGCATTGATAGCCTTGTCAATCACATCAGGGCTCAGGTTCTCAATCCAACGGGCGATGCCACGGCGGTCGACCTTGCAGGAAGTGGTCGCAGGCAGAGATTGAACAGGGAACCAGATCTTGGGGACCATGTAAACAGGCAGTCTCTGAGCAACATCCTCCTTGAGTGTTTCAAGAACTTCCGTGATCTCGTCAAAGTTCAAAAGCTTGATCTCGTCCTTGGAAGCAGCATCAACAGGATACTCATCGTGGAACGACACAGTGGCAATGACGCGGCCAGCGCAAGGTCCAGACTTGGGCAATGAAACAACACACTGTGAGACATTTGCCTTGCTTGCAATGATCTGCTGCTCAATCTCGCCCAACTCGGTTCGCTGGCCTCGGACCTTGACTTGGTTGTCGTTGCGCCCAACGTACGTGATGGATCCATCAGCGTTGTATCGCACCAAGTCGCCGCTACGATAAGCGCGGAAGGGTGTCTGTCCCATGTATGATGGGAGTGGGTATTCTAAGAAAGACTTTTTAGTACGCTCGGGGTCATTGAAGTACTTACGAGAAACGATAGGACCCTCCAGGATAAGCTCGCCGACAGCTCCTACAGGCATGAGCTTCTTGATGTCAGAGGGGCTGACAATCCATCCTCGGTTACCAACAGTGTTACCAATGACCATAGGCGAAACATTTGAATCAGTGGTATCACAGACAACAGCATAAATACAGGTTTCAGTAGGCCCGTATCCGTTGAAAAGACGGACATGGGGAGACCAAGTATCCTTAGTAGCCCAGTTAAGAGCCTCTCCCATGGCAACGATCGTCTTCAAAGTAGAAACGTCCTTGGGCGAAATGGTACTCATCGTAGTAGGAGTCATAGAAGCCCAGTTAGGACGAAGCTTGGAGATGGCACCGCTCAAGTTGCTCAAACGGTCGTGCTCAGAAGGAACACAAATGCAACCACCATAGACCAATGTGGTGAGGATTTCGCAGAGAGCTCCATCAAAGGCATACGAGCAGAACTGAAGGACACGGGAGGAGCGATCAATACCGAAAGCGGCTCCGTGTGCCTTTGTGCTGCTGCTAATGGTTCGATGCTCAACCACAACACCCTTAGGCTGACCAGTACTGCCAGAGGTGTACAGCGTGTATGCGGCATGACGGGAGTTGATCTTGGGGGAGCTCCAAGCTACAGGAGCGGGAGCAAGCTTGTTGACCAACTTCTGGTCAACAATAACGCGATGGCCAACTCCAGCAAGAGAGACATGCTTGGTAGCATCAGAGTAGAGCAGGACCTTGGCGCCAACGTTATCAGAGATAAACTGGGCACGCTCCGGAGGGTAAGCAGGATCGACTGGGACAAACATGCCTCCAGCCTTGAGCACGGCAATCATGGAGATGATGGCCCAGGCGGATTTCTCGAAGCAAAGTGCAACAGCAACCTCAGGACCAACACCAAGCTCCACTAGATGCTTTGCAATTTGGCCCGACACGCGATCAAGTTCAGCATACGAGAATTTACCATCATGGGCATCGATTGCGGGAGCGCTAGGCTGCTCCTTGGTTCGGTCATGAATAATATTGTGCAGGCATGCATCAACATCTTCAGGCAGCTTCTTGTTCCACTGCTGGATCTGTCGAGACATGCGGCTGTCAAGCATGCTTACATCATCTACAGTAGCCGCCTCCGGGATCGAGGTGATTGCTGCGATGAAAGCTCCAAACACGTTCTCAGCCTGGGACTCGGACAAGGCCGTGTTCCAGTAGGCGAGCTCAGCCTTGACGTTGTCATCATCCGACTCGTGAACTCGGACAACCACATCGTACTCGGCTACATCTTGAAGCAAAGCTTGGCGAAGTCGGATCTTGGACTCGTGGGTCTCGTCTTCCTGGTCAAGGGTATAGTAGGTCATTGTGGTGTTGAACAGTTCCCGAGCTGGGATGTTGTGCTGGTGTGCAATCTCAGCAAGAGGATAGTTTTGATGCTCCAGGCTGGTCAAGAAACCATACTGAAGCTTCTTCAAAACATCAACTACAGACGTAGCCCCTTGCAGAGAGGCACGACACAACATGAGGTTAATGAAGATGCCGACAACATCATCAGCCTGGTCACCAAGGAGGTGTCGGTCCGTGGCCATGAAGCCAAAGCAGACCTCATCAGACATGGTGTAGGCCCTGAGAGTCAACGCCCAAGCTGCTTGGATCAGATTGAATAGAGTAATGCCATTGTTCTGGCAGAAAGTCCTCAATTTCTTGACATTAGGGATCGAGCGGCGAGTCATCAATACCTTTGCATCTTGAGGAGACTTGGCCCCATCAATCAGCTTAGGCAGAACGCAGCCATCGAGACCATCCATGTATTTGCGCCAGAATTCACCGGCAGCATCCTTGGAAGCCTTTTGGATCTGACCGAGGTACTTGGGGTGGTAATGAGGCTCAGGAACGTCGCTCAGTGTTCCGTTTAGGGCCTTCTCAAGGCTTCGGCGGAGGTTAGGGACGGAAAGGCCGTCAATAATAGCGTGGCTGATGAGCAACTGGCACTGCACTCTTCCGTCAGCAGACTTGGAGAAGCCGAGGCGGTGCTGGAGCTCCCCGCTGTTCCAAGTTCCAGAAGTGAGCTGCAAAAGATCATCATTCTCAAAGGGTTCCTGAATCCATGGGACATTGACAACATCCACCTCAGCAGTCTTGAGAATGGCTTGGTCAAAGAGTGCTCCATCTCGCACGCTATCAATGAAAACGGTTCGGAGAGAAGCGTGATGCCCAACTACTTGCGCCCAGGCCTTCTTCAACTGTTCGTTGGTGATAGCCCTGGAAGTTGGTGAGGTCAGATCCCAAACAACAAGGATGTTGTAAGTGCCTGGGGCCTTGACTTGGCTGGCAAGGATACCTTCCTGGACAGGAGCGCAGGGATAGCAGCTCTCCAACAAATTGCTTGCCATACCAATCGTTTTCAGAGCAACATCAAGCTTCTTTCCATCCATGCCAAGCATCTTAAACTTGTCCCCTTCATCTTCACTGGTTGCCTGGCTGCTTGTCTCCTGAACACTGCCGCTCTCGGCCTCTCCAAGAGAGGTGGAACTTGCCATCCATTCGGTAGGGTCAATCTCGGGCTTCAACTGGCTATCAATGCGCTGCTTAATGCTGTGCTCATTGATTCCATTCACCCAAGTGGTAATTGCCTTGCGGTCGATCTTTCCGGAGGAGGCAATAGGAAGTTCAGTCACGGCAAGCCAAACCGATGGTACTTCGTGTGGCGGCATAAAGTTTTGCAGCTCGTCGCAGACATCATCAGCCTGTCCAACATACTGGAGGCGGCTCTTGGCGTCCAGGAATGCCAGCTTCCCGGTCTTTTTCTCGCCTTCAAAACTGACCAAGGCCACGAGGCGGTTGGCGCAGGCGCCTCGTTCAGCGACAACCACAGCGACCTGTCGTACCGAATCCAAGGTGTTTCGGATCAGGCGTTCAACTCGAGCGTATGATTTCGGCTGATCCTTTGCATTCTTGCGAGAAACAAGCTGCAAAGTTCCATCCGCAAGATTGAACCGCACGATATCACCAGTGAGGAAGCAGTATCGCTCGTTATCCTCCTGGACTCCAAACACAGGTTCAGGAAGCACACTGGGTCTCGGGATGAAGGCAGCTCGAGATGCGCCATTGTTTCCGAGATAGGATTGGGCAATGGAAGGTCCCTCGAGGAGAAGCTCGCCAATAGCACCGATGGGCGCAAGGCGAGTAGAGTCCTCAGGGTCCATCACCCAGGCGGAACAGCCATGAGGCCATCCCAGGTTAGCAGTAGCAGCACCTTCAGACAGCGGGACCGTCATAAAAGGGAAGCCACTAACTTCAGCCAGCCCGTAGGCGTTGATCAAAAGAGATCGGGATGCCCACTTGCGAATGTTGGTCTCCGTCATAGCCTCACCAGAAAGGTTCAGAGATTCAACATCCACAAGCTCATCAGGTTCAAACAAATCAGCAGTGGCAGGGGTCAGGCAGGCCATGTTAGGTGACATGCGCTGGCAGGCGCCTCGAATGTCAGCCGACCTCTCCTGCTCGGAGGGGGTGCAAACGCAGCCACCTTGGGTCAGGGTCAAAAATATTTCACTAATGCTAGTGTGGTGGTCATAGGCAGAGAATTGCAACATTCTCGTATCTTCAGAAAGATCGAGTCCATTGCAGTTAGCCTCGATAGAAGAGGAGAACGTCTCGTGCGTAATAACAATCTGCTTCGGAGTTCCGGTGCTACCAGAGGTCGAGACGATAAATGCGGGGTGGTGAGGCTCGATGTCGACTTCAGGGCGGGTTTCAGAAATAGTAAGAGATTCATCGAGTTTAGAAAGTCCTAGAACGGTTCGCGCAAACCCAGTAAGTTTGGTCTGGTACTCGGGGGTGGTGAGAATGACGGAGGCGTTCAGAGTTCGGAGGGTAAGAGCGAGTTGGTCAACAGGAAGCGAGGGGCTCAGCGGGGCAAAAGCACCGCCAGCCTTGAGAACGGCCAAGTAAATGACGGGAACCCATCCAGACTTGTCCAAACAGGTAGCCACGGTCTGGCCTGCGCTGATGCCAAGCTGGACGAGCTGCAAAGCCAAGGCATCGGAATACTGGTCGAGTTCGGTATAAGTGAGGTTAATGTCCCACGAAACACTAGCTTCAGCATCAGGAGTAACCTCTGCTTGTTCAATAATTAATTCATGGAGGCAAGATGGTTCTCTAGGAGGCATTCGGCCCGCAAGCATGCGTGCCTTGTCCAAATCCTCGGGACCAATAAGTGAGATGGTCTTCAAAGGGTCGTTATTAGCTGCAGAGTAAATCTGCTGAAAGGCCCGCGAAAGCTGGGCAGCAAGGTAGGGTAAGATGTGTTGATCGACAATCGCTGAATTGACGACCATTTCCGCATTCAAATTTCCACCCTCTCCCGAGCAGAGAATTGCAAGGGGAGTGGTACCGTTGACAATACCATCATCGTTTTTCAGGATATCCTTCTGTTCAGTAAGAGAGATGCTTGGGCTGTAGAAAAAGGCGGACCGGAAAACAGATTCGGTCTCCGCATCGTCCACTTCCAACGCGGGAGAGGACTGTCCTGGGGCAGTCCAATCCTCAATCTGCTGTTGGATGGCATCAATATGACTTCCAATAGACTCCTCAACATCCAGTTCGACTGTCAAAGGCTTGGGGGCTTCTTGGGCATCAGCGGTCTCAGAAACGTTGGCCCCAAACACAACAGCATCCTGTGTTCCAACGTGGGCCTTGACGACCGTACCCCACGCCAAAAACAGCTGGGCTGGGGTGAGAGCACTAGTCAAGTGATCAATAGGCGACTCGTTCGGGGCGATATCCAACGACCAGTGGGTGTCAAGACGGCCAACTGCGGTTCCGGCAGTCATGGCGGGGAAATCAGTAGGCGAAGCGCTTTCGGCGCTGGTAGGGCTGCGGTTAGACATGGTGACTAGCTATGGGCAATACTATTGCTCAAGGCGAAAAATCCGGGGTCAATACTGCAGACAGCAACAATACGGAGAATGGGTCTAATGGGAATTAATTGTAAGGTGAATTGGATCGAAAGATCAACATCAAGGAGCGAAAGGACCCTTCAGAGTGAAACAAGACTCTAGGTACAAAAATCGAGAGCCGATCCCCAGCTAAAAGACAGCGAGCATTGTTAATCAACTTTGTATCACGTCATACACTATGTACACTGGATGGTCATGGAGGACGACTAGTTAGCAAATGAATTAAAAAGACCAAAAGGACCCGGCCCGCCCGCCCCGAGCTCTGAGCCAGGAATAGTTATTTTTACCCATTTTGTCCTCAGTGTGTACCTTGCGCCTCCCTAGCTGACCGCGGTGCATCCGTCGGGGTATTCCTTCCACCAGCCAACACCACGATTCCCCGCATATTTGACCTCAGCCCAACCTCGAGGATGCGGCACCAGTGCGAATGACA
The DNA here is from genome assembly GCA_013403855.1 of Calonectria honghensis. Classification (NCBI taxonomy): domain Eukaryota; kingdom Fungi; phylum Ascomycota; class Sordariomycetes; order Hypocreales; family Nectriaceae; genus Calonectria; species Calonectria honghensis. The sequence continues at coordinate 712,878 of VTGB01000023.1, forward strand.
GGCCCTGCCGTCTGTCACCGTTAGAGGGGAAAAGCATGGCAGGAACGCGCTGACGTTGCAAAACCGTCTGATCCCAGAGATTGTTGAACGGCATTGCAAGGGGCAAAGCTGGGATGAGCTGTGTCTGTGCCCACTTTCAGCCTTCGCTACATGCTCTAAGTGGACCGGACGGCAGATTGTTGCACTCGGCATACGAGGCGGGTATCCCGCGGTGTCGTGCGATACGACAGCGGAAATGAGCAAGACAATGAATATTTAAGTTTCAAACCTGTTTCAATGTGTCCGGACTCTTCGGCATTTTCTTCCCTTTTTTTTACTTTTTCTTTTATTCTTGTATTCTTGGTGAGCGGAGCAGAGCAATCACATATCCGCACTCGCTTGAAGTGAAGGGAAATTGGCAACCATTAGATAGGATGAAGGATGGCCTTAGCGCCGCGTGTCCTCCACCCCTTGATCCCAGCACAAGCACGTTCTTACAGAAGAATATTTTTATCCCTGCACTTTCTTACCGAAGAACATGTTCACCCCTGCACATGTCTGGGGCATTGAAAAATCCCGAGCCCAGTGCCAAAGGTCCGAGACATTTCGGCACGATCCGAAAACCCGAGTTTCCTCTGCCTTCAAACTTTGAGCATGCAGTTCCTATTGAACTCAAATATGGTCTAGAAAAAGCTTGGCATCGATCCCAATGCTTAAACTGTTACGATCTGGCGAGTAGTCTTTGCCGCGGGAGTTTATATCGGCATACATCGCCGGATAGTATTTGCATAGTCGGCACAACTTTGCCGGTAGGCTATATGAGTGCGCAACCGCCGAGTTATCTAAGCGGACTTCACGTTGTATCCCAAACCCATACTCGATTCCAATCACTTACCAGAAGTTATTGGCAAGATGAAACACAGCCATGGTTCCATTGGAAGATGTTGAATAGGAAGAACATCATGCCAAAATCATTCGCTTGAAGAATGATAAATGCGCCGACGACTGGAACCCGCATTTTCACGAAAGAGTCCCAACCACCAAGGTCAGTCATCCAGCAGAAACACGGTGGATATAGCCGGCTTGGACTGGGGGTCCGACTTCTTATGTCTTTTTGGGTTTCAAGTCTGGAGTTGAGCGAGGCAGCCTATTGTTTCCGTGTTAGCTCTGCACGAGTTTCGAGTCTTCAGTATTGCGATCACCGCCCGTGTATTCAATTTAGTAAGCATCAATCGCACGGCTTATGTTGAAAACCGGCCGGCCAGGTGCACAGCGCTACTTTTCATTGGACACGCCGACGAATACACGCCAATTCTCGTCAGAATAGGCGACCACATAACGTAAGATTGCTCCAGAAATTCCTTCAGGCGCGCTAGAGTCCCTGTCCGAATAGCGGCAAGACTCGCCGTGCATGCTCCCGGACCGACAAATAGAAAACCTCAAAAAACTGCGCTGGGGATCCTCAGTTTCACGCGAGCAGCGAATAAAACGCCGTAATCAAACCCAAGTGGAGACTAAGCGGATACTAATTTTATTTCTGCTCCGCTTTGCCTGTTCTATTGGATAATAATGGGTCGTGCATACGGGTCCCATGGGGGCCGCTAACCTATCTCGGCTATTGATTCGTCTGGGCCGCTGATTCAGGATCGCTCTTTCAAATCATGCTACCCTATACGTGTGTTTTTGCAAACAAATATTGATACCAAACGGTTGTGAGATATCTCGTCTTTTTTCATAAAAAAATAATGAACAAAAATTATGGTCTGCTATCAAACACAATGGCGAGTATCAAAATATAATCGTCGCTGGTAAGTGTTTGTGATGATGTGGAATCAACCTACCATAGATTCTTTTGAAAATATGGTTGTTTTTGTCGCAGTGCAAGGTCTAATCAATTTCCAATGGACAATCACCCTTCCGACTCTAGGCATATCTCTTATTAATTTTATCATAGTGCCTACTATTTTTCATTTCTAAGCTTTTTTATCAGATGCGACTTAAAAAAAACCAAAACAACACAGGGTGCTTTGTTCTGCAGCGAGTTGGGCCACCACCGAAGGTAGTTGTGGGGCTATGATGACTAACCATATCACGTGATATATCGTTTCTCATGATGTCTCCAAGTTTATTTATGTATGGCAAGCGGGCACTGGTGTGCTGAGCGGGAGTTTCATATTTTTGAAGCGATGCATTTTCTGACATGGATTAGCACCTGAATTTAAACTATGGTATGGTTAATTGGATAAAACACTTGGTGTGGTCCCCTCTTGCGTGTTGTAGTGAGAAGAGATGAGAATCGTGCTGGTAAATCTGCCACTCTTCACATGCACATTGAGAGTGCCAGATCTCTGTTCACGTACTCATATTTACAAGAGCTACGCTAATAGCCACAATAATCTTATTTTCATGATGAAAGCCGAAGAAGAAACCATGATTTGAAGACTAATGAAGCTCCATTCACAGATGGTGTTGTGGCACGTCCAGCTACAGATCAGCTCTTTGTTGAAATATCTGAAATAATATCCTACGAGTAGCCCTTTTAGAATTTGTGTCATCTTTCGACATTATTCTCAACTTTCAGTATCATATGCTGCTATCCTCCCAGTACCTCCAAAGCCATCGTTCACGCAGGCAAGCGTCTCATTCTCACTAGCAGTAATCCTCAGCACAAAATATGGGTTTCCCTCGAGTCAAAATAAGCTCATTTAGTGACCTTTTGTAAAAAGCATACGGCAGGAATTGATCATCATGGGCTAGATGATGAATTGAATTATTTTCGCTTAAACTTTGAGACGAGAACCAGTAAAATTGATCCACAGAAGTTTCTTTGCAGCTTCCATATACGATATTTTGGTTTAGTGTTGGTGATCGACACTATGTGGCTTGCGGAGAACAATGACGCCAAATTCAAACCTACGCAGCACTTGGCTCTCAATAGTCACGATGGAGTTGATGCAGGAAAAGATACGAGGATGGTGTATAATTGGAAGAGAGCAAAAATAGACGAAGAATTGGTTTGACAAGATGCGCGATTGTATCTGGCTCAATATTGACATTAACGATGATGGGAAGCACTGATGTGCAAATATGATGGCAAGGGTATCAAGTAAGCACCAGGTGTCAAACTCAACGTACCTGAAGATCCATAAAATTAAGGTGCGCGACTAAAGGTACTCTCACTAACTTTGAGAAGAACACATCAGCCAAGTGGAAGTCCAATGAACTGAATGACGTAGAGGAAGAGGATACAGGCGATACCGCTTCTATGTAGCGGCTTGGAAATAATGAATAAGATGAAGAGGGATATCGTCGGAAATCTATAAAGAGTTGCTCTCCTACAGTACATTGGGTTCATCTCATATTCCTAGCATTTTCCAATTCGCGCGACATTATTATTGATCATCTGCATCCCATCATTTACCATGAAGTTCTCTGTTGCATTTACCGGCGCTCTTTTCGTGTCTACTGCGATGTCAGCCCCTGAGAAACAAGTCGATATCAAAATGCAGCAATTGCTACTCCCGGCACCCAACAATTGGATAGAAGGGAGTGTACTGCATAACAGCAGAACGCTGAGAACACTCAACACAAGCTATGCAGATTATATTGACGGCTCAAGTTGGGCATACAACGTTCTAACAAAATGCCAAGCCCTTGCGGGCTGCACTTCGATCATTGTGTATTCTGGTATGTCTAATAGGCCTCCATGCAAAATTTGCGGCTAACGTGGATTCAGCAAATAATACGGGGTTGACGAGCAGTGCTAGTGATCGACTCTGGTTTGGACGTCTATTCTGGGGCGGCCCAATCAGTGTGGATGACTTTATGAGGTTCCCTGCAGTGGCGGCCGACTCGATTGCTTATTCAATCTATCGGTAAGAATGAGGTCATGTAACAAATATTAGCGTGCAAGGATTGTATTGTAAGATCCGAGGGCGGGATATTGGTGTCAAAATATGCAAATCATTATTCAGGTGTTCGCGGTCCGTGCTGAGATGCTGGGCTCAGTCAAGTATCAAACTATGGTGATGATCCTCGCGCAGGCATTACTTTTCCAAGAAAGTGTAGTATCAGCAAAGGTTTTTCCTTCGATATACATGGACGTCTACAGGATCAGCCTCTGCGCTGGGCGCACGAATTCTCCGGTTCAAGGGAAAGCATTATGGTTTTGGACAATGTATACCATATATTAGAATTAACTAAGCTTGACAAGATAGGATATTTTGAGTAATAAGAGCAAGCTTTATATTCTAAGCGAGTTAAGTTGCGAATTCCTCTGAGCTGGGCCAACCGGTTTTCATTACCTGGCCTATCATCCAATAATAAAACATTTTCTAGGTCATCTATTTGAGTCTATCGCTAGCTTTTTGACAGGAAGTAAACGATAGATGAGCAGTCGAGAGAGGTGTCGTCCACCGATAAGATATTTGCACGGGTGTACTTTCCTGGCAAACCAGGCACAAGATTTCACGTGAACGACAGATAAATTTCAAAAAGATGCAGCGTGAAAATCGCCAAAAACTATCGTCCCAATAAAAACATATCGAATGGAATAAGCGTGGTTATTGTGTTCCGAGGCACTGACGTCATTCCGTTGTCGCGCAAAGTTCCGTTCCGCTACGCACAAAGATCCCGCCCTGGGTTTTAACACTTGATAAGAGATATATTTGAGAGTGCAAATGGAAGAAATCTGACTATAGTTGATGGATGAAAAGTTTGTGACCATTGTTCAAGTGAGGAAATGCAAAGTGTTGTGGTCGGAACAGTAAGCATTGGCTGACATGGATTGAGTAGCCGGAGACTGCGAAACTCTGAGATGCCACCTTTTTGCAGACGTAAGCAAGTTGCTAAAAGAATCCTCGGAATTTCCTGATGAACTTGGAATCTCAGCAAGGTAGGTCGCATCCCGATCTGCCCCCGATGTATTGGCGGGGAACTATATTTGGCGGTTCGGATGTAGCGGGTGAGATGCGTAGGGATTGGCTCGCTTATTTTGTCAATAATGAGCAATGTATTGTTGGTAGTAGAAAAAGTGGACTTGTGATCGAATGTATTTGGGGAACCTGTTCATCTGGTATTTCAAACTGGCGCGAATCGAACATTCAACGACGACGTCACTATGGTTTTAACCCCAAGCTTAATATGTCTATCTTTCCTTTTGCAGGGCCACCTACAAGAATAGTAGATTTTAGGTGGTGTTTTTCTTGATAGATGATTTCAATTATGATTGACTGGATAACAAGGTAATTCATTATCTTTAAGTGACGGTTGTGGTGATAGGAGCTTCCGTGATATGGCCAATCCGGTTGAACGACTTCGACTATTTGCGCTGCTAATCTAATACCTAAGCTGCTGTTAAAACGGAAAGAATCCTATCGTCACGGAAACAATCTACTGCGCCCTTGGCGATTGTTCCCGGGGCATGACATGGCTGAGACGGGCTGAAAGGCGGCTCGGAAAGTGGGCCATGCAGCGGAACCCACCCATAGGCGGCTGGATCCTATCTGATGCATTGTGTGAGACGCATTAGTCTCATTTGGCTGGACACGGATGCGTTCCGCCACAGTCTGGATTGACTTCGGGGAACCCTTTGCGGACAGCTGTCGATTAAAAGTGTTTGTAGTCTTTCCCATCTGGTGCGACCCAGCAGACTCATCTCGGAGAAGATCGCACGGCCCTTCTCAGTGCCAACCCAACCAGCACCATGAACCATACCAGAAGCATATCCCGGACTCACCTGAGGTGGGCCCATGTACTGCAGAGAAGGGCCTTCAGAGGAATTGCCACGCAAAGTCAAATCCCCCTCATCATTCAGGGCAAGGACATCCAGACGCCGTCGTCGTTCCCCGTCGTCAGCCCTCTCACGGGCAAGGAGGTCTGGTCGCTTTCGTGCGCCACAGAGCAACATGTCAATGACGCCATCGAGTCTGCGCAGGCTGCGTTCCCGGCCTGGTCCAAGACAAAGGCGTCGCACCGCCGCGACCTGTTTCTCGCGGCTGCCGATGTCATGGAAAAGCGTCGAGAGGAGCTGGGAAGCTACATGCATCACGAGATAGGAGCGAATAAGGATTATCAAGACTTCATCCTCGGTCTTTCAATCGATGGCCTCAGGGATACGGCAGGCAGAATTGCGGGCGCCGTTCAGGGCTTTGTACCGCAATCGAATCACGAGGGCATGAAGGCCATCGTTCACAAGAGACCCTACGGCGTTAATCTGGGAATTGCTCCATGGTGAGTGATGCGAATGTCGAGAATAAATTTGGAAGCTAACCAAAAGACAGGAACGCGCCGTATCACCTTGGTCTTCGATCCATCACGTTTGCTCTCGCAGCTGGAAACACGGCCATCCTCAAGGGCGCCGAGTTCTCGCCGTACTGCCACTGGGCTATTGCAGATGTATTCAGAGAAGCCGGATTGCCTGATGGCTGCCTCAATCTTATTTTCCACTCGCCCAAGGATGCGCCAGCCATCATCGACACGCTGGTGGCCCACCCGGACGTCAAGAAGATCAACTTTACAGGAAGCACTCGTGTCGGAAAAATCATTGCAGGCACAGCGGGCAAGCACCTCAAGCCTGTGCTAATGGAGCTTGGAGGAAAGGCTAGCGCGATTGTGCTGGCGGATGCGGATCTCGAGCAAACAGCAATGCATTGCATCAGAGGTGCATTTGCAAATGTGAGTTTACATGCCAACCCTTGTCACGTTCCACAACTAACAAGAGATGACAGGCCGGACAAATTTGCATGTCCACGGAGCGCATTTTAGTCCATGAATCTGTTGCAGCTCGGTTTGAGGAAATCCTCACCGAGAAGATGCGCCAGACCTTTGGTTCCGATAGCGACTTGCCCGCTGTTGTAACCGCATCTTCAGCCAAGCGCAACCGCGAACTCGTCGCCGATGCCGTGTCCAAGGGAGCCGAGCTCTTACCAATTTTCGACTACTCCCAGCAAAATGAGGTTGAGACCATCATGAAGCCTATGGTGTTGAAGGGTGTTGACAAGACCATGGAGCTGTACGCAGGCGAGTCATTCGGGCCCAGCGTTTCGTTCTTCACTTTCAGCAAAGAGGCCGAGGCGATTGAGCTTGCCAACGACACGGATTATGGTCTTACAGCTGCCGTATTTACCCGAGATCTCGCGGCAGGATTCCGCATCGCCGATGCGCTGGATTCTGGAGCAGTGCACATCAACTCGATGACGGTTCACGACGAGCAGCCGCTTCCCCACGGCGGAGTGAAACAGAGTGGGTTTGGTCGATTCAACGGATACCAGGGTATGGATGAATTCTTGTATCACAAGTCGGTTACTTGGATGGATTAGACAGAATGATTTTGGCCGACTCCATCGAGATTGGGCAGAACGGGTGTTATTTTAGCCTTTAAGAGTTTTTTTTTATTTACCAAGCAAATCATTGTATTCAAAATATATTCCTCTTTAGTTCTATGGTCTAGTTGGAACGCATGTGCACTACAATTCGGTGTACAAATTGTTGGTCTGAGCAATTCGAAAACCCAAGGTTGGATATGAGACAGAAAGGTTTCTCGTGAAAGTACAAAGAAATTACGAACCTGTTAATGGGAATAATATCTAGAACGTAAACTATATACTCTGAATCTTTTTTAGTGACGAGAGTCGGATAGCTACATCCTGAAATGAGTGCGTGGCCAATGTCATACAGTGGTTGGTCATGAAAGATGGAGCGAAGCGAGGAAAAATTGCTGATTCGAGCTTGCCGTAAAATTCGAGAGCATTGCAAAGGGTATATCGTTAGTATGTAGGAATTTCCGGTTTAGCTGTCTCGATGAGGCGTATCAGCTGGGTCTGATTGGACCCTGTTCCGTTACCTCCATGCATGACCCCACGGAACGGAAGGTCCGTACACGGCGGAATCTGGGGTAACGCCCGCTAGCAGGGTTGTTGATACTGTGTGGTAGCGCTGAGCCATGTCGTACGAGCTGAGTAGATCGTACAGGCTTGGATCTGGAATTCCGCTCCAATCTGGGGTCAGCGAGGAATCGACGAATGTGACGTCGTACCTGGGAGATGAAGTTGACCTCGGTGATGAGGCTGCTGGTTTGACGACGACAAACATCATTTATACGAGCTGCTGGCTCTCCTACTTTGATCATCATAGTCTTTGTACAATCAAACAGGATAGACTCAATCCCATCATCACAATGTCTGCACCATCAGGTCCTCGTTATCTCACCCACCCGGGCTACAATGCCAAGGTCCTGCTTCGCGGGACTCCCGAGTATGAAAGGTGCCGTCGAAACAACCCAACTGCAGACGTGCCATCCCGATACCCGCGGGAAATCCACGTTTGTGAGACTCCCGAAGATGTTTCAGTAGCGCTGAAGCGAGCCACTGAGCTTGGCGTCCACGTTGGTGTTCGATCATCTGGTCACATTTACAACCTGCCCAACCTCATGGACGGCGGTATCCTGATTGACACTGTCAAGCTGAACCGCCAGATCGACTATGACCCCATTACACAGGAAATCACCTTTGGCCCTTCCTGCCGAGTGGAAGAGCTCGCGGCCCGACTCAAGGAGATTGACCGCTTCTTCCCACACGGCCACGCGCCGACTGTTGGCTCCGGAGGCTTCCTCCTTGCTGGTGGCCAGGGCTGGTTTGTCCGAGGATGGGGCGCCACGAACCAGACGTGGATCAACAAGATCGAGATGGTGGTTCCGGACGGACGCACCGTCATCGCGAGCCGCACCGAGAACCGCGACCTCTTCTGGGCGGCGCGCGGCAGCGGCCTGGGCTTCTTCGGCGTCATCACGCGGTTCTGGGGCCGCACCATCAAGACGTCGCTCATGTGGGAGCGCATCTTCAAGTTCGAGATCAACAGCGACAACTACATGGACCTCATGAGCTGGGCCGTGGAGCGCGGCCGCGACACGCCCAAGTACGGCACTGACCTCAACCTGACGATTGATTATCCCGAAAAGTACGACCCCGCCTTCACCACCGACGCAGTCCCGCCCAGCGGCAAGCTCCACATGACGCTCAACCTGCTGTGCTACTCTGACAACATCCGGGAGGCCAGAACGCTCCTGAGCGCCTACGACAAGATCACGCCCGAGGTGCAGAATGCCATGATCAAGATGGAGCCGGTGCAGGCCAGAACCGTCGAGGAGGTCTTTGCTCGAAAGCGCGGGTTCCTCGGAAATGCCGGAAACGACCGATGGCAAATCAACAGCATCATGAACGACCCTGATGTTCCGCTTGAGCGTGTAAGTTGAAAAAAAAGAAGGAAAAATAGCCATTGCTGACGCCAAGATTTATAGCTACTTGAGGCCATCAAGCCGTGCATGCTTGAGCTGCCCACCCGAACCTCATCCGTCTTCATGTGCCACTGCGATATTGTCCCAGATGAGGAGGATGCTGCGCTCAGCTTGCCACAGGATCTGTACATTTCCACCATTACCGGGTGGACCGACCCCAAGCTGGAGCCTGGCATTCGCCAGCCCATGCGGGACCGCTACAGGCGAGCGTTCCCTGTTGCGGTGGGACAGTACATTACCGAGCTTGACGTGCACAATGACGATGCCAACGTAAGTTTATCCCCCGAAAATTCCACATTCAGTATTCCATTTTTTACTGACTTCCTTCTCCAGACCAAGGTATTGAGCGACACTGCCCTTGCCAAGTTCCTCAAGATTCGCGAAAAGTGGGATCCCAACGAGCTCTTCCCCAACTACAAGAAGTTTGTGCAGGCGGCCGACAAGATTAACCGCCTCCAGAACAAGGCCCAGCTGTAGAAAATTGTACTTTTAGAACTAGCATAGCACTCTTCCGTAAGACAAAAGACGGTATTTTACCACCGTTCTACTTGGCTCGGCTTGACCTTGGTTTTGCACCCGAGTATCCTGACGTGATCGCCGACGTCAAACACGTCGCCTTGGCCGCTCTGCCAGATACTCACACTCAGATGGCCGTTGCTGCACTCTCTCAGCCAGCCCACGAAGAGCGAGGCGGAAAAAGGCTCGCTCCTGAAGGGCGCCCCGATGTCGACAAACTCGTCGTCGCAGTCGTAAAAGTGCGCGCGCTGCACCGCGTGCTCGGCGTGCCTCTGCATCAGCGGCCAGCACTGGGCGGCGCCGCGGTCGATGAGCCAGATGGTGGAGATGCTGACGAGGCCGCGGGCTTTCGACTCGAGAAGCCGGGCCACTAGGCCCCGCGGCGAGTTCTCCCCGCAGAGGCGCACAAAGGCTGACGGGAAGCCGGACTTGCTGCGAGCCGGCAGGGCGAGAACCCAGCTCGGGTCGAACTCGAAGACGAGGTTGCCCATCACCGGGGCGTCGGGAAGATGGTGGTAGAGGGACAGGCCGGAGAAGACGTGGTACTGCCTGCCCAGCTGCAGAAAGCCCTCGGACCACTCCAGGATCCGCTCGATGCTGCCGTGGTCAAACTTGATGCCGTCTTCGCAGGGGTGCATCATGAGCTGCCAGCGCTCGGGGTAGTCATTTTGGGGGAGCGATGGCGCCGTGACCAAGAACGGAGGATGCACCAATCTGGCCAGGGTATTGCGCTGCCATCTCGTCTTCTTCAGGTGCGCAGTGATGGCGCGGCGGGATTCCTTGCACGCGGTCCAGAGGCCTGCATCCCACAGGTAGGCAGATCGATTTGGTTTTCCATGGTGGCATGTCGGAATGGCGGCTTTTTGGAGCCTGCCTGTTGGTTCGTACGGGAACAAGGCTGCCTGTGCTTTTGCTGCCAAGTCCCTGGCGCTGCCCCTGTCAAGGACACTGAAGCAGTGGATCCCTCGCTGCCCGGGGCCTGTTGGTCGGACCGCAGCCTCCCAGATGGTGAGGCGCAGCTCGTAGGGCAGATCTGGGAAGTGATGGAATGATGGAGTTGCCATGTTGAAAATGAGAAACAGAAGCAAACGATAAAGGACAGCGAAAAAATAGCAATGTGACGTGTGCTGTTGTAGATAGAATGGAAAGAATGTGTGTTTCCATGTGTTGAAAACACCATGGAAAGCCATCTATCTCCGTTGCGTCTTCTGTTCCCAACACAAAACAACCCTTTTGGATATCTTTGCAAAAAGACTGGCGTCCATCAGTACAATTTTCACATGGCCGATTATGACCTGGGCGGCTTCACACTTTTTCATTTGACTGCACTTCCCATCTTTATTTATTGGTTTGGAATAATTATGTATTTCCTACTTGCACTCAGAATAATGGCTGTTGAGGTGTTTACCCCAGCCGGCATCACCCTGGTGACCCACTATGGCACCTACAACGGCACCTACAACGGCGCTAGAATGGAGCATCTCGGTAGTTCAGTGGCAAATTGTACTGCACCAGTCCCACAAATAGCGCTCAACTTTAACATCCCTCACTTCTGCAACTTGGCTCTGGAGATGCTCAACTACATACTTGCAGGGTGCACGCAACCACACCTCACTCAAACAAGATGGCTTGAGGTTAGACCCCTTGCCAAACATACGTCTCTTGGTTCTTATTTTGCGCATTAATACTGAGAAAAATAGAGTCCACTTATATTTTTCAAGAGCTACAGTTCACTTTTATCTAGTAGGGGGTCTGCTGACCAAAGTAGTCCATGATGAGGTCAATGTTCTTCTCGGTCTGACCCACAGTGTGGTTTCCAAAGCCGTCACCAAGACGCATGACATAGTTGGTCTCGCCGCTGTTTGGGTACCAGTGAGCCAGGTCGCCGTCGCCCGTGTAGCTGTCTCCCTGGTTGGGGTTGCCCGTCTTGACAAAGTTGATCCAGTACGCGCTCATGGCCTGCTGAATGGCGTAGTCTTCCGCGACGAAGGGGTAGATGTCGATGTTGGCGTACAGCGCGTTGAGGGCGTACATGATTTCACTCTGGTGGAAAGCACCCTGGTCCTGACCGGGAGGGGCGTCTATGAAAAGGTCAGCATACATCTACGATGACAAATATCCTCAGTTGTTGCGTTGATGACTTACGGTCCCAGTAGTAAGTGTAGATGGGGCTCTTGGCCGACAGGATCCAGTCCTTGGCGTAGGCCCAGGAGCCGATGAGCGAGGTGTCGCGGGCAGCCGCGTTCCAGGACATGCTGGCGCTGGTCGAGTTGTCGCCGGCGGGGTAAAGCTCAAAGTAGCGAGACGAAAGGTTTCCGTACTTGAGCGTGCAGTACTCGGTGTACTCGGCGACGGTGTAGTTTGTCGACGTGGCGGCTCCGCTCTCGTCCTTGGTGTTGCCGGTGATGAGCGGCACGTCGTTGGCGGGGCCCTTCTGGAGCTGCTCGAGGTACTTCATCGGTAGGACGTAGCCGTCTAGGACGGGCTTGAAGATGAGCGGGTAGTTGCACGAGAGCGCCGTGACCCACCAGACGGTGTAGTCGCGGTCGGTGGAGCCGACGATGACTTCCTCGAGGGACAGCTTGCGCAGGTCGGCGATGGAGCTGGCGTTGTGGTACGAGGTAAAGTTGAGACCGTGTTCGAGCGCCTTCTCCATGGTCACGTACGACGTGGCCAGGCCGGCGAGGAGCGTGTCGTAGGGGTAGCGGATGCCGGACTGGGAGATGGCGCCGTGGAAGTAGCCGCTGAAGAGCTCGCTGTTGACGGCGTGGTAGACCTGCGACGAGCCGAACGACTGGCCGGCAATGGTGACGCGGTCTGGGTCGCCGCCAAACTGCTCAATGTTGTCCTGCACCCACTTGAGAACCTTGAGGTGATCCAACACGCCGTAGTTGCCTGATGTTTCTTGGCCTGTGAGGGCCTTGCCTTCGGCGTTCAGCTCAGGGTGGGCCAAGTAGCCGAAGACGTCGTCTCGGCGGTTGAAGGATACCATGACGACTCCCTTGGCTATGAAAATCGCTTAGTAAATTTACTTTGAGGTCAAACCATTACAGAGAAAGAAGTCGTGTACTCACCAGCCGTGCCGCCGCCGTACCACCAAGTGTTGTCGCTTGCTTCCTCACTGCCCTGGTTCCAGACTAGAACTGGAAGCTTGTCGCTGGAGGACGAAGCATTTGTCCAAACGTTGAGGCTGAGACAGTCCTCGCTATACTCGGTTGCATAAGGTGTTGGGCATGCGGGACCAAACGCGTTGGCCATCAGAGTGTCATTCCATGGGGTTCGCGCCTGCGGAGGCTTCCATCGGTTCTCGTATCCGGTGTCGGCAGCATAAGGGATGCCCAGGAAAGCAGCGACGTTGTCGATGGGCTCCTCGAGGTAGGCGGAATCACTTTCGTTGAAGTACTTGAAACCCTGGACGGGGCCGAGTGTCGTCTGGATTGTCTTGCCATAGAGTTGAGCCTCGACTGAGCCAATGAGACCTGCCATCAAAAAGGCACCCTGGCCAAAGGCCATGGTCCGCATGAATGAAGCCATATCAGTGCGTCTTGTCAGCTGATAGGGACTATATAGTAGAGAAGGAAGGTGGAGTCCGTTCTATCGATTAGGCAGAGGTTATGCTGTGCTATATATACTGCGCTGGAGATGTTTTGATTCACAGCGGGCTTGCCCTTTCGGGGTGAACCTCTTCTCGGGCCTCCACCGATCAATACCCTGAAAATAACCCACAAGCTATAGCTCCGAATAACAAATCATGGCATGAGGTTTCGGTCCATTCTGCCTAGATGCATGGGCCTGCGACGATCTTCGGTTTCCGAATCCGAGATGACCAGTGTTGAAAAATAACGTGCTCAGTGGAGTCGTTTCTGCCATCCTTGGACAATTTTACAATTCTGAATAGTAATCCCTTCTTAAATTGGCCTGCAGATCTAAAGTTATTCTTCCTTCATCCGTGGCACAGCGTTGTGGAGGTGAGATTTAAGGTACTGCACGGTGAGTCCACTCGCCGCGTACCTTGGCCTCGAAGCAGTGTCCAGGGTTCTAGTCCATGACCAAATACTGAGCCCATATTTCTGTGGAGGGAGTTCTCCCGAAGTGAAAACCCTCTGGGAGTTTTTGTTGCAGTCGAGTCTTCAGTTTGATTTGCAAAATGCACGATTACGCGTCAAAATATGTCGCGCCTCAATGTTGCCCGGTTGTTCCGTGATGACTCCGCCGAAGCAGTGCGATTCGCACTTAGACGCTATACGAAAAAATAGGCTCCACGGTGCGATTCGCACCCGAAAACAGGGACATCGACTTAAAGTGGGGCGTCGTCCCACATCCCCCAAACCCGATCCCTGCTCTCCACGCAACTTAATTTCGATGAATACGCCGTCATTGAGCCACTGGCTACGGCCCTGCGTCGACAAGCCTCCCCGCGGAGCCCAGCCGGGCCCCTCGTAGCCCGGGTACTCTTGCTCCTATTGGATCCCGCAGTGGGGATTTCGAGCTGCGTGTCTGGACCAAGCGCGTTGTTATAGGGTTTTCTGTTTTGATTTGGAACATGATGACTGTGTAAATCAGTGTGCGGGTTAAAGTTCACGTCATTGTGAGGTACATCAATGCTTCTCACTATATTGAATGAAGAGTGCCTCAAAGTTTATAATCGAATGAGGTGGATTATTCGGTTGACTTGTAGAGTTGTAACCGAGCACATGGGTCTAAAGAGAAACATTCGTTTTGTTCAATCAATCGCAAGGAGTACCGCAATAACCGCAAGCCCGCCCGGGCATAACCCAGACCTCTTTACCAGATTCACCACATTTCGGACACCGAGTGCCGGGTCTTTTACGTAGGGTTATATCGGCAAATTCTTCTCCTGAAAAATCTGTGTATGTTACATCATCCTGCACCTGAGGAACATCACCCACCGTATGTTTATTTGTTTCTGACTGTGTATCCGATACTTCGCGTACAATAGGCATGGAAGATTGTATCTGTTGGTTGTCTTCTTCAAGGCTAGAGTCTGACAAACGGTCCATTTCATGGCTGTCCTCTATATCCATCATCTCATCATCAATTTGAGGCAAGGTAAAAAGAGCCAAAATTTCCATATGGCCGCCAAGATGATTTCGATAGCTCCTTACTGATGTGATGCGGAAATCGTGGCATAATGGACAAACACAGTCGACTTTTGTTGGTGAGTGGCTGCTACTCAGAGCTTCGACGGTTTTCAAATCACCATCAGAAACTTGATGGGCGTGCTGCGCTCGGATATGCTCTTGGAAGTCTTCAGCCCTTTCGAACGATTGAGAACACCCGAGTGGACACCCCCAAATTCTCCAATGCTTTTTCGTCCTGTGCGCTATCCAATCGCTGCGTCGTCCATACATGTGATGAGATTTGGAGCAGCCCAATTCCACACAAACGTATGGCGCAAGATCTCCGAACACATGTCTTCTATTTGAGCTCGTTAGCCACATTTCATTATTGTTAAAATGTTGCAACAAACATACTTCCAACTATGCCTGGGTCGTATTTTGTCAACCTGGATCATCATGTGACAAAACGGACATTTGAACGGCCCATCGACATACTCCTTCGGTATTGGAGGAACTCGCAATTCGCCCGTGCTTAGATTTGATGGTGTGTATACGGTTTCGGATAGATCGCTTCGTTGCTCATGAAAATCAAGAAAATCTGTAGGTCTCTCACTATCCTTGAGATGCTGAGGTATAGAGGATGCGATGGTTGTTCGTTGCTCGCTGTTATCGGCATCTTGATCTAAACCATGCGAAAGTTTATTAGCATGCGCTTCCCGGTAAGAGAAATATTGACGCCTTTGCAAGGCCGCGGCTGCAAGCCTGGTTCCGATTTCAGACCCAGATTGAGGATACTTTTCTTGAATATGTTTTAGATCCCATAGATGGCAATGTTCCAAAGTTTCCGTTTTTGTCCTGGATCTAAACTGGTCATGAGGCGCGGGATTTGCTATTGTGGTAGATAGTCTGAGAAGACACCCGACGATATGTCCCACTTCATGTAGTGCACAATCTAGCTCAGATTCCCCAGATTTAGACTCTTGGAAGTAGTTGGTTAACTCTGCTGTAACGTGATCCTCAGGCACACCCGGATCAGGTTCGCCGTGGATAGTTATCGCGACTCCTTGTACACATTAGCTCACCATGATTAACCTATTGATGCTGGTATCGCACCTGAGTCTAGAGCGCAACAGCGGCCCCAAAGAAGATCTTTAATATAGGTGTTGTCTCTTGGTACGGTGCTCATTCAAATCATAGTCGGTACTGTTATCGATGCTCTGGATCTGACACAGTGTATTCGAATGGACTTGATGCTTGCGAAGCGCAATGCCAGTGCCAAGTTCAACGACCAGGTACTCGAATTTGGGGGCATCAAATATCTAGCGGCCGTTAGTTGGTGTTTAGACAGTGTACTAGCGGTCGGGGGTTAGAAAGTGAAGATTTCAGCCAAAGATTCTATGCTGAAGTCATTGAAAGATTAGAGGAGGATTTGGATATCGTCATGAGTCCAGAAAAATAGGCAGGGGGGCTCTGATAGAGCAGACAGGTGTACTTGTAATTTACTCCAAGTTAAAAAAGAAGCGGTGGGCTTAACAAGATGATCCAGGAACCAGGCCACAGAGGTAGCATGCACTAGTAGGCCGTATGAAATGGCAATCTAAATTATGCTCTTTGTAGTAAATATTCTTTATTTTCTTCAACTTAAAGTTTGTCAAAACCCATTGACGACCAATTCTCCCGAACCCTATCTCTGACATGTGCTGGATACGAGGCTTCAAAGCTAACCTCCTTGAAAGTCCTCTTCCCTTCGTATTCCATGGGGAACAAGCAGTCAAACAAACCCTTGCCGCCCTTCTTGGGGCCGACTCCGTGGGACATGTAAGGGGTCATGGGAAAGCAAGGGACCTCTTCAAACACGTACTCATCCTGTCCCGGCCGGCATCTCGTCACCAGAGCCCACATGATGTCCTTGAAGTTGTAAATATCCACATCGTCTCCGACTAGGACGAAGCGGTTCACAAGCATTGTGCTTTTATCCCTGTAGAGCAAGTCGCCGAGCTTGGTGCAAAACTCTTCCGAAGTAGTGTTCAGCTCTGCAAGCTTTTTGATGTCCACCTTTAGGGCGCACCAAGTAGCCATGGTCTCCAGCGGGGCAAATGCGTCCACGATGGGGAGGCCGTGTTTCCTGCACAGCATCAATACTTCTTCAGAAGCCATAGATGCGGTGGTATGCTAGTATTTCATTAGTTCAGTTGCTTTAAAATGTAGAAATGGCCCGTCTCACCGATTCATCGGTAATCCTACCGGGAACAGACACAGGGAGGATGGCATCGTCGCGGTAGGTGATTGCGTTGACGGTGAACAGCGGGTGCATGTGCTTGTCTCCGTCAAAATGCAGCCCCAAGTAATCCTCAAAAGGCCCCTCGTACGCCTTATCCTTGAGGGAAAAGGTGCCTTCGAGGACAATCTCGCTGTTGGCCGGCACCAGGAGGTCGCTCAACTCGCACTTGACGAGATCTAGCGGCTTGCCGACGAGGTTTCCCACGTACTCGCCCTCGGAAACGCCCTCAGGGAGCGGAAGTGCAGCTGCGAGGTTCGCGACGGGCGGGATGCCCAGGGCCAGCGCCCACGGCATCTCGTCCTTGCCCTCCTTCAGCCACTTGTCGCGGATGATGGAGTTGTGCTGGCCTGCGCCAACCAGGCACACAAGTCGCCTTTTGTCGTGCACCATGCCCCTGAATATAGACCAGTTTGTCCAAGCTTTGTCAGGGGACTGCAGCACGTGGACGCCGTACGTCTGCAGGTATTTGCCGCCGTCATCTTGGTGGAGCTTCGGCGCCGGGAGCTTCTCCAAATCGATGTCGTCGCCGAAGATCTTGTTCTGCTTGCAGGGACCCGTCGGCAGCACGCTCGGCTGGAGCGAGGGCTTGGTTTTCCCAGCTTGCGTCCTCTCCAAAATCTCCTTCCAGGTCGCGTCCGGGCGCAATCCCAAGTTGCGAGCAATGCGGCCGTACTTCTCATCCTCGCTCGCCCGCAGGCTGGCGGCGTTGCCAAACATGCGCCACAGGCCATTTTTAGCGCCCTTGACGTTGTTGAACAGCGGGGCCTTGGCGTGGACCTCGCTGACCCTGCGCACGATGGCACCGACCTCCAGGTGCGGATCGATCTCTTGGTTGATCTCTGCGAGGTCGCCATCCTTGCGGAGCACGTCGATGAATGTGCGAAAATCGAGTTGTGCTGCTATTTCGTCTGGCTGCGATGCCAGCGCCCCCTGGGCCCGAGTCGACGATGCTCTACGACATGGACCCATGGTTCCGAGGCGCAGTGATGCTGCTCTTTGGCGCAGCAGCGCAGACATGATGAACAATAAGAGACCAAATACACCACATGTAACCCATGGTATCCAGACAGAACCGTGGCCCATTTCACTGATGACTGACAGCTGCCACCCCAGAGTTACCCGCTCGTTTGCCGCCGCAGCGGGCGTCGATCGGCCGGCAGCGCCGGCTGGGTTCCTAAAGTGTGGGGGTGGCACCGACTCGTTCCGGCTGCAGTTCCGGAACCTAAGGAACGGGATGCAACGTCGGAACCTATCATGCAGCGTTATCTCGATGGAGCTAGCTTTGTGCGACTGCGCGATCGTATCGGGCGGCAGCTGAGGGTCACGGCGGCGTCCCACGCGACCGTGTGTCTCGGACAAGGCGATTTCGACGAGAAATCGGCCCATGGATATAGGAACACGTTCGAGCATCGTCAAACAGCGTGCGGAACTCGAAAGCATCTGCACTGAGAAATTATGACAGGTTATTTGGCAAAGCGGGCGTTCCCGGGCGGTAGCATCATCAGTGGGAAGGCGACCAGGCTGTTCAGTCACCTAGATAAACCCAATGCCGGCCATGCTTTAGGGAGCGGCCTCTGGAAGCGCTGCTTTGCACATGTTCCAACCGCAACTGCAAAATACCACACGCAAGATGGTGAAGCCTACAACGACAGAATACGCCATGCTCAGAAACGACCCCAGCGCATCGTCATAGGCATCACGGGTGCCACGGGCGCACCCTTTGCCATCCGGATTCTGACCATACTGCGCGCCCTCAAGGTCGAGACGCATCTCATCATCAGCAAATGGGCGCTCGCCACACTAAAATATGAAACGACACTCTCTGAAATGGACATAAGAGGCCTGGCCAGCGTAAACTACGTGTCCAAAGATCTCTCAGCGCCAATCTCATCTGGGTCCTTCCAGCACGACGGCATGATGATTGTGCCCTGCAGCATGAAGACGCTGGCAGCCATACGCTCAGGCATGTGCGATGACCTAATATCAAGAGCGGCAGATGTCAGCTTGAAAGAGGGCCGGAAGCTGCTCCTCGCCGTCCGCGAGACGCCCCTAAGCGACATTCACCTCGACAACATGCTCTTCCTCCGGCGGGCGGGCGCCGTCATCTTCCCACCCGTGCCGGCGTTTTACACACGGCCAAAAGACCTTGACGATCTCGTCAACCAGAGCGCGGGGAGGATGCTGGACATGATGGGCCTGCACACGAACGGGTTCGAGAGGTGGGAGGGATTTCGCAAGGACCAATAAAGTGTAATTTAACAACAAACAGCCTATGTAGCATGCGCAACGAAGCGCCCCTTTAACTATACAAGTACAAACAAATGCTATTCCCAAATTTTATATTCATCGATAAAACCCTGCATCCAAGAAGAAGCCACTGTCCTCATTTAGCGGCCATTGAAACAGTAGCGATTCTGCCGACCCCAGCTGAAGGTCATCATTGAGAGTTGCCGTGAGATCAGCTTCTAATTGCGGATCGATAGCCATCAGGTCAAACGGTTCTGGATAGTCCGTAAGTGCGCCTGATAGCAGATCCTGAGTGTCCGACCGGGTGGGAGCCTTGCCACGTGCTGCCCTGGTTGCATTGGTTGGTGACTGCGTCGGTTGTCGACTGTTTGCCGCCCCCGGCTGGCTACTGGCCGGTAATATAGCAAGTTTAATCAGGGCGTTACGCATCTCGGATAATCTTTTGAACAACCTCCGCGATGCGCGCGACCTGGCGTGGACTTCGGCAAGGTACAGAGCTTTTCGAAACGTCTCGCCCACAAACTCGGCAAAGTCATCTGGGAGGCTGGTAGATAATTGAGATCTATGTTGTTCCACGTACGAAATCAATAGAAAGAGCAAGGCAGAAACAGAGGCAAGAAGGTGTTGGTAGTAAGGACGTTGTTTGCGGTAAATGTCCGTCGTGGCGTCCAGCCTCCACAGCACGTTGACCACGTTGGACACCAGGTCCATGGCCGGCCGCAGGTGGCGCTTGCCCGTCTCAATGTCCGAGTCGGAGAAGAAGCAGGGCCGCAGCATCATGCTCCGCACCGACTCGGCGCGGAGGCTCAGTATGATGGCCCACGAGGGCGGCCGGACCGACGACGACGAGTCCGAGTGCCACGTGTCTATCTTTTTACGGGATTCCTCGTCGATTGCTTTTTTCCGCCACTGGTCCACCTGGAAGTTCATGACCTCGAAAGCGTCGCTGTCGTCGTACTTTTCTCCCTTGGCCGCGCGCGAGAGCGGCTCGCCAAACTTGTCGCTGATGAGTATAAAGGCAAGCATGGCCTTTAGGTAGGGGGTTTTGATCTGGGACAGGGCTCGTCAGCTTCTCGAATCCATTGGCACGTTCTTTGTACTCACCAGTGACTTTTGTATTGAGTCGAAGCTCGAATTCTTGAAATTGGAGGGGAGCCCCGTCGCAGAGCTCCACTGCCGGTCAAGGACAAGGACGCTGGACATGATGGTGCTGGCCGCTGACCGCTTCTCTTCGGAATCCAAAATATGGTCGAGAATGTCGCCGTTGTGAAATCCCATTTCCATCAGCATGCGGCCTGCAATGCCGCACATCCTCCACGAATTACGCGGCATGTCTTGGAAAAAGTAGTAAATTCCCTGTCCTTGTTAATACTCTAATCCAAAGAAGCGGCGCAATATATTTGCATACCACAAGTAAAACTATCGTCGCATGCTTGATGCTTGGCTGGGGACAGACTATTCGTGCATTCACAGCATCCTGAAAGCTGGACTGCAGAAGTGCCTCCGGGTTGTGGCTCATGGAGTCGGGCTCGGTGTTGAGAGCGATGGCAAGCGCAATGTTCAAGATGAGCATATCATCCTCGTCCGTATCAGAATCGATGCTCGCCACGGAGCCATCGCAGCTCTCGGGTCCATTGTCGTTGTACCATGCTCGGGTTCTTTTCATCAGGTGGCCAAGATCGACAATGGGATGAAAGTCACCCACAACCTCTTGGTAAACCAAAAGCAGGCGCAACACTTCCTTCAGGCTCAGCAATGATTTAAATCTTGAAAGACGTGACCGGTACCCCTGCTCGCCACGCGACCATGAATTATATCCATGCGCGATGCTGCCGTCACTTGCTCTGGGACTGCCTTCATTGTCCGAGACAGGTTCATCATCGATGCTGGCCAATTGTGGGCGATGTGGGGACGCTTCTGAAAAGCTTCGCTGGCGCATATTCATCTGGGCCATGTTCAAGCTGAAATCTGGACTTGTCGGGCCATAAAAGCCTCGGCCGGGTTCGCTGTTTGGTGTGGACTCGGCAGGTCCTTCGGACAAGCCGTCTTCGTTGGCTGTTTTAGACAGAGGGAAGCTCCAAGAGGACATTTGGGACCCGGCTTCACTCGACATGTGGACGCGCGAGGCCAGATTATTTACTTGGTTCTGGAGGTTGGACACCATTTCGAGGAGAGTGGCCTCCTGGCTATCATTAGGAGCTGTCAGCTAGCTGAAAGCTATCAAGACTGGCGGATGGCTAATTTTCTAGTCAATTGAGCAGCGAAAGGGCGTACCTGGGGGGAAATGGATTGGCCGAGCTAGGCTGTTGCGCCTGGCTGTCATCATCTCCGGCGCTCAAGGCGATTGGGACGTCTCTCCATTCATCAACGAGCCCGGCGCCCGCCGCAAACCGACAAGCCTGACCTCTGCTTTTGCAGTATTGGCAGGGCTGGCACCCGTCGCATTTTCCCTTTCGGCGGCGACACGCATTGCAAGCTCGCAGGGCGTAAGGAGCCCGCCGTTTTACCGTCTTTTCTCCCATTTGTGCATTCGTCGAGGTCGTCATCTGCTTCGCGAGCGGCAGAGTCGAGTGGAAGTACACGGCGGTCCGGCCGCGGGCACGGTTAGTGGCCTTTATTTAGATGGTTGCCGGCGCTGAAGGCGCAGGATGGCCCCTGAAGGCGGGGTTGATAACCAGTCACCCGCTATAACTTGGCGCGTGTGAACCCCAGATGCCCCCATGCCCCTCCAAGGCTACAGGGGACCCAAAGGCGGGGTTCGCCCGGGTCAGGAAAAGTAGCCGTGTGGGCAACGCTCTGGCGCCCAGCTATCGGCAATGCGCGCAGCCCGATAGGATCAAGATTGTCGGCTACTGGGATCTTGAGATGCATCGTCAAAAATTCGGAATGACCCTGGTCGGTCCCAGATTTGGCGCAGGGTCCTGAGATAAGCTGTCGTCATAATGCCAGAGTCCCAAGATGCAGCGCCTCATCCTTATCGACCGACCGTATCTCGCATGCTATCAGGCTTTCGTATCAGCGTTTCTCGTTTTTTTTCTCGCTCGTTTCCTGCACAGATTCTGATAACGGTAGAACCCGGTTCCTGGTACCTGGCGGAAAACAACCGCAGCTGGATGGATGGCTTGCTTCCGGGCTACCCGCGTAGCGTTTTTTCGGAAACCGCGTGACAGCTTTCACTACCCTACAGTGCAGGGGGGTTATTATTTTGCGTCGCCAAATGGAAAAGGCCAAACTTTGATGATTTTAGGTATATAAAATTCACATAGTCAAAAAATTCCAGAAAAAGAGTGGCCTTGTGCATCGTCTCCATGTGCTGGCCCCGTTGGGCTGGGCGCACGCCAAATTGGCCCACCTGAAGTTGCAACAAGTCAAAGTGACAAGGATGGCTGTTTGCCACTCAGCCACATCATGGCGCAAGAGCAATCAGGGTGCACATGGATAACCGCTAGTGCAGTTGCCAATAACTGACAGATAATGCTTGGCAGCTGCCGGAATCGAAACCTAGAGCCAGTCACGTGTTACTTGACTGTGGTTCAGCTCTAGAAAGATGACTGACGGCTTTCTAATCGCAAACCACTACAAGTCACTGCTGGACCCACGACGCCGACGATGCCGGAGCACAAGGATTCCCACCAAAAGGATATCGAAACCCTTCAGGTCATCAGGGAACTTATCGAGGGCCTGGTGGATGATGAAGTGCCTCGCCGCCCATGGTCTCCTGGAACCAGACCTGCCGCTCTCGATGGAATGAGGGGCCTTGCCGTTGCTGACGAGAACGACCTGCCAGGCACTAGGCAAGGGTTTGACGAGTTGACTACGATACTCAACAAGGCTTTGCAGAAGGCACATCTGGGAAGCCGACGCGAGGCACAGGATGGAATTGAGGAGATCCACGCAGTCATGGACTATGTGGGTGGATGGAAAGGTCTCAACAAGTTTGTTGAAGTGCTTAAGCACTATAATTCTGAATCAATCCCCGGCAAAGATGAAGCCAGCAGAGGCACCGGGAATTTCGACACGACTGCTGTCTAGATGCCGTCTCCTGGTCAGCTAGCTGTTGGTACTGGCTTGCATGACTGATGTTCATTTACTTTATAAATAAGCAACGATGGATGGTAATGGCGGAAATAGCCAACGATACAAGGTTGGTTTCGATATCTTAGCTATGTCGCACAGAGGCTTATGGGCTAATCATGCACTAGTACATCCTGAGCTGCGGTGACCAATTTCCCGCCACACCGTGTTTTATCCGCACCTAGAGTTGGAATGGTAGTGTTGGAACATCTCAGATTACTTCAGCCCGCCATGTTAGATAGTCTGATGGGTAGATGCACGGTGAAATATCGAGTAGCGAGCCTAGGTATTCCCAAGTTTTCCGAAAATTTGTCGCTCAAAACAAAAGACATTTGCCAGATTTTGTGACGGTGCTGGCGGTACAAACGCAGCTGGCGCTTTGGTGATGTTGCCACGGGCGGATCCTGAAGACCCCATCTTGCTATCAAGAGCCACCCTTTCGCTGGTCTTGTTTATAACGTAATGTGTTTGTTGTGAATTTGTTCTGCGTCTTAAACGCTCCTTTTGACTCTTCCATCAATGGCAACGGTGTAATTCCCCCGGAAGAACCAAGACAGAAATGCCCATCCACCCCGCCATTTAACTTTTGACGCGCTTTCTATACTTTCCCTTTGCATGGAATAAAAATAAATCGGACTGCAAGACAATTGAAGCCAAAGGAACCGTGTTTATCCCGCACTCTGGCGAAATAAAAGGGCTAATGTGAGTTGTTCCGGTCTCCACACATCCCTCGACGTCGCAAAGTGAACAGGGCTTGGTTGGAGCCATGGCAACTCACGGGGAAAATGTCGTGATTGATGCAAAGGTTATATGCATGTGCAGGACCCGACTTGATGCCATGTGCTGGGGGAGAAAATTTTCGCGCCGCTGGATGGCTGGGGTTGGGGGCCGTGTATAGATCGGCGCCGTGCAGCAGCAACCGCGTTCTCATTAGCCACATTCGCCAGCGCCTCGGTGTCCCGGCGAGCCCTTCAATGTTGCATCATGGGACAATGATCGTTTGGCGATCGGCATATTTCCCGAGTCTGGGTGCCATTCGAGATTGCTGCGCTGGGCCATCTGCTCCCGGGCGGGTCGCTCACGGCGGCTGGCTGGCAGCTCGGTACTCTCGCAGTCAAAGCGCCGAGGAGTTTTGACACGGCGAGATGGCTCTGAGGGTGAAACAGTTTTGTACCGCCGTTTCGCCAGCGGCCGATCTCGACACATTGATTCACATAAACTTGATCCACATGACTCGGGCGAGAACTATCAATCAACTCCCACACGAAAAGTATACGGAGACATTCATGAGCGGGCCCAAAATACTTAGCACGTCTGCACCCCTATTGGAGGATGGGTAGCAACCACCAGTGATGCTATTCACATGGCTCCGATCCAAAATTACAACGTCAAGGCCATGTCGTGTCGGGATGCCAGGCTCCACCCGGGCCGTGGTGGGCCAACGAGGCGGCTGGGCTGAATGGCGCCGGCATTTGCATCGGTTGTGTGTGCCTGGAACTAGGTCGGTTGGGCTCCCACCGATATACGGCCGATGGGCCATGAGAGTGGTGGGGCCGTGGCATTCGATCCGGCCAAGCCGAGCGCGGTTGCATTGTGCATCTGCACATCTCGCGATGTCGACGCTAGAAGCCCAAGGCCATGACGTCCAATCGTGACATTGCTGGCGCGCTGGCTGCATCTTGTGCCAAGCCCATGCCCGGGAGCTTATCTTCTTGCCGTCCTTTAGTTCATTTCGGCCCTGGCCTCACGCTCGAAGCGGCATCCATTGCCCGGACTAGTTCGCGCCCCTTGAGGCATGCTCCACTAAATAGTGTCCTCGGCGAGCTGCGATGGGGCCGGCAGTATGCACGGGATTCCAGGGTGGGCCAGAAAAATCTGAAAACGTGTGCCATGAGGCTGAGGATTGCTTGTGATTCAAATGCGATTCGAATACAAGCTAAAAAAAAAATAGAGACATCGCTCGCTGGGTCTCGTGATTGATTGTGTCTTTGATATTTTAATTTGTGTTCACTTGATACTGCGTGACTGGGGCGAGAATGGGTCACCAAACCAACGGTCAACGGTCTGCAACAGAATAGCCCCTCGCTTCTTCTCAAAGATCAGTATTGATTAGTGACGAAGGGGCTCACTGTTGCGTCGATGCAAATCCTCGAGTCAGCGACCCTTCATGTCCTGGTGAGGCTCTTCGCGAGCAAGCCATCTCGGCATTCGGGGTCCCACTCGGGCCGCCCTACCAATGGAAAAGTGGACACGCACCCGCGATGACGTCGGGGGACCGACATGTTCTGGAACAATTCCTAGCTGCATGAGCTACCACGAGGCTCGAGATGATCTGCGATCCACGGACGCCACAGCGGACGGCAAAGACGGCACCATGGAGAATCCAGCTAGTCCCATCCGATATCTCCGTGATGATGGATGTAATATGGCAATGACGACGGGAATTTCAGCTGGATATAAAAGAGTTGTCGGCCATCAAGCTGAGTACAGTTTCATCATCACCAACAATCCAGCTTGACGAGCCATTCCATCTTCATTCCAACACACTCTAACAACCACTTCCAACGTTTAATCATCCATCCTCGCAAGCCAAGAAAACCATCTCATCCCGAACCAACCCATCACCCTCTGCTCGAGGCATCCTGATTTCCCACCATCCATCGTCATCTACTGGCTATCAGATAGTCGCATTTTCTCCCGCAACAACACACCCTCGAAATCCTGATTCCGACCAATTTTCACCCGCCTTCCAAAGTTTCGCACACTGCCCGAACGAAAATGAGCTGCTCCTCTGAAGCCACCTCGCCAGCTTTCGGCCAACGATTGATGATTGAGGTGGTCGACAATATCGCCAAAACCGAGCCCTCGAGACCATTTGTATTTGTTCCCAGGTCAACCAACCCCAGCGACGGCTGGAAGCCAATCACTTTTGAACAAGTTTCTCACGCCATCAATTTCGTGGCGTGGGAAATTCGCAGAAACCACGGCACTGCATCCGCCGACCGATTCCCGACACTTGCTTACATTGGACCCAATGATGTGCGCTACATCATCGTTCTACTAGCATGCATAAAGGCTGGGTTCAAGGCCCTGTTTGTGTCGCCGCGAAACACTAGCCGCGCGCAAGCATCGCTGCTTGAAGCCACCAACTGCAGCATTATTTGGCACGCCGACACCTTTGCCGATGCTGTCAAGTCATGGAACTTGAGCCGCAAAGTACACACCGTCCAGATCCCATCCGTAGAATCTTGGCTCCATCCGACAAGGGATTATCCCTATGAGAAGACTTTCGAGGAGGGAAGATGGGAACCAGCCGTGGTTCTTCACACTAGCGGGTCCACTGGCATTCCGAAGCCTATCGTGCTCAACCAAGGTAGCTTGGCCATCGGGGATGGCTTGCGAAGTCTCCCGGATCTCGATGGGGCCAAGTTTTGGTTCAAAGCGTGGGCCGAGCGAAGCAGCCGGTTCTTTATTCCCATGCCGCTCTTCCACGCCGCTGGCTGCTGCATTACCCTCGTCATGACAATATTCTACCAAATCCCCGCTGTGCTGGGTATCCCTGAGCGCCCCCTGAATTCCGACCTGGTCATCGAATGCCTGCGCTACGCTGACGCGGACGCGGCCATGCTGCCACCAATCATCTTGGAAGAACTTTCCACCACAACCGATGGCACTGAGGCCCTGGCCAAGCTTGGGTTTGTCGCATTTGCAGGAGGTAAGACCTTGGATTGGGTGCCCAAATAGACCATTTACTGACCCGCCTTATTACACAGGAAACCTCAGCTCACATGCCGGAGACCACCTCGCTGACAAGGGGGTTCTGCTTTGCAACATCATTTCATCAACCGAGTATGTGCGATCCGTCCCTTTCCGATTAATCTCACTAACATTCGCACTAGATACGTCCCATACCCACTCCACTTCCAAACCGACCCGAAGCTTTGGCAGTACTTCATCATCAACAGCGAGGTCATGGGGAGCAACTGGCTTTCTCACAATGATGGCACGTATGAGTTAGTTGTTCGTCGCAAGCAGCGAGACGCTGGTCTCCAGGGCATTTTCTACACCTTCCCCGACTT
Organism: Calonectria honghensis; assembly: GCA_013403855.1. Classification (NCBI taxonomy): domain Eukaryota; kingdom Fungi; phylum Ascomycota; class Sordariomycetes; order Hypocreales; family Nectriaceae; genus Calonectria; species Calonectria honghensis. The sequence goes on from VTGB01000023.1 coordinate 740,427, forward strand.
GGATGAGTGGTCCACAAAGGACCTTTACGTCCCACACCCAACTCTGCCCAACTACTGGGCTTACCGAGGCAGAGCGGACAACATTATTGTTTTCTCAACCGGCGAGAAGCTCAACCCCGTCAGCATTGAGGACATGGTCATGAGCCATGACAAGATCCGAGGGGCGACAGTGGTGGGCCAAGAGAGATTCCAACCTGGTATTATTCTGGAGCCGAACGAACCTTGTGACGGTGAGGCGGCTGAAGCTCTCATTGAATCCGTCTGGCCCATCATTGAAAAGGCCAACGAAGAAACCGTGGCACACGGCCGCATCGTTCGCGGGCTCGTCATGGTCGCAAAGCCTGGCAAGCCTTTCCCGCGAGCCGGCAAGGGAACGATCCTGAGGGCTTCCAATGTGAAGCTTTACAAGGACGAGATTGACGCCCTCTACGAAGACTACGGAAACCAGGCATCCAAGGAGGTGGTGGAGCTGAATCTGGACAACGAGGCGGCTCTGACGCAAAACATTGTGGCCCTCTTCACCGGCGCAATTGGGCTTCAAAACCTCGACGCCGAATCCGACTTTTTCAGCGCCGGTCTTGACTCGCTGCAAGTTACCAGCGCTGTGAACCTGCTTCACTCCAGCCTCGAGGTTCTCGGCTACGCACTTCCGGCAGAGTCAGTCTCCACGCGAGCCGTGTACCGAAACCCCACCGCCAAGCAGCTGGCCAATTACCTCATCTCGACCATCAACCAGACCAGGGACGGCGGAGCAGCCGAGACTGACGATGAGCGCCAGATCAAGGTCATGGAGGAGCTGCTGGCAAAGTACACAAAGAACTTGCCCATTGCCAACCCCAACAAGAAGCAGGCACCAAAGGACAACCTGACTGTCCTGCTTACCGGCACCACTGGCTCCCTCGGCGCCTACATGCTGGATCACCTCTGCCGGCTCTCGACCGTCAAGAAGGTGGTCGCCCTGAACCGAGGCCAAGACGGTGGCAAGTCGCGCCAGCCGTCCATCAGCGCGGCGCGAGGCCTCGGAACCAACTTTGACAAGGTCGAGTTCCTCGGCGTCGACGTGTCGCTGCCCGATCTTGGGCTCGGGTTCCTGAAGCACAAGGAGCTGCTCGCCACGGCGGACCGCATCATCCACAACGCCTGGCCCGTCAACTTCAACATCAGCGTCGGCTCCTTTGAGCCATCCATCCGCGGCGTGCGAAACCTCGTCAACTTTTCGGCGGCCGCGGCCAAGCCGGTGCCCATCGTCTTTATATCCAGCATCAGTACCGTCAAGGACTGGGAGGCCGGCCAAAAGGTCCCCGAGGCACTGCTGGAGGACCTAGCTCTGCCGCACATGGGCTACGGCCGGTCCAAGCTCCTCGGAAGCCTCGTCCTAGACGCGGCAGCCCAAAAGTCGGGTCTCCCCACGGCCTCGGTTCGAGTGGGTCAGGTTGCGGGTCCCAAGGGCGAGAAGGGCGCCTGGAACCGACAGGAGTGGCTCCCCACAATCATTGCCAGCTCCTTGTATCTCGGAGTGCTCCCGTCGACTCTTGGTCCCTACGATGTTGTCGACTGGGTGCCAGTGGAAGACGTGGCAAACATCATTCTCGATGTTGCCGCCATCACCGTGCAGACCCCCGCATCTGATGTCTCGGGATACTTCCACGCAGTCAACCGAAACGTCACCAAGTGGTCGAAGCTGGCCGAGGCAGTCAAGGAGTACTACGGCGACAGGATTGAGAAGATTGTTTCGCTGGAGGACTGGGTTGCGAAGTTGCAGGAAAGCGCAAAGGATGGGGCCGATCTGGAGAAGAACCCTGGCATTAAGCTGATTGATACATACGTGGACATGGTGGCCGCCGAAAAGGCCAATGTTGGCCATGTCTTTTTCGATGTGGAACGCACAGCGAACCGCAGCCCCACGGCGCAGAACCTTGCGCAGATCACCCCAGGCTTGATGGGACACTGGTGTGAGCAGTGGGGGTTCTAAAATTGGATGGGTTTTCATTTATAGTTCATATTTAATACCAAAAAATTAATAAGTAACCTTGCTATTTATATTTCACAGTGATGCTCGGGCCTTACTATATCGATGCTTACTGCTCCCGCACGAAAGACATCAGGCGGAATACTAGTCTGCATGGAACAACTGACCCGACATAGGTATTCAAAAGGCCATGATCTAACCCAAGCTGTCTTTCAAGCAGGTCATCACAATTAAACGAACCAGTAGAGTTCCTGCACGTATGTGTCTAAATGTTATCTGGGCACATTTCGCCAGGATATGTAATTCCGATTTCGTCGGAGTCTATGATGCGGGTAAGATCACCTTGGTTGGTTGCTACATCGGGGAGCCTGCGTATTCGTCCGCGTGAGACCTCTATTTCTAGTCATCGCATGGCTCTCTTGGCATACTAATGATAAAAAGGGGCAGAGGTAGGGAAATTCTGATTTCCTTGTTTCCATGTTCATCAAATTGATCTCACTTTTGCGCACCAATCAATTGACTGCAAGAATTCACATTCGAACCCGTTGCTCATCACCATGACTAGCCAATCAGACAAGCACGTAAATGCCCGCCAAATGTTCGATTTGCGGAATCGCAACTACATTGTGACGGGCGGGGCTCAAGGAATTGGCCTTGCCATGACCAGGGCCATCTGTGAAATGGGAGGCAACGTTGCCGTGCTGGATATCCAACCGTCGCCCACCAAAGAATTTTCACAGCTCAAGGCTCACGGGACCAAGGCTGTATACGTCCAGGCAGATGTAACTGCGGAGAAGAGCCTCCAAAACGCAATTGAGACGGCCGTCCGGGAGCTGGGATCACTTGATGGATGCGTGACGTGCGCTGGTATTGCTGTTGACAAGCCGTTCCTTGACCACATGTGGGATGAATTCAGCAGAGTCCAAGACGTTAATGTCAGTATACTCCGATGCTTTGTAATGTTTTCAATGATGACCTGGACTAAGAAACGTTTGATTTTCAGCTTCGAGGTACCTTCTTCACAGCCCAGCTCGTTGCCAAGCAAATTGCAAAGCAGAAAACACCTGGTAGCATGGTCCTCATCGCTTCCACATCGGCCCACAAAGCTCTTCCCGGCCTTCGCCTAGCCGCTTACAACGCCTCCAAAGGCGGTGTCTTGATGCTCTCCAAAGCGTTGGCGGTTGAACTCGCTCCGCTAGATATCCGCGTCAACTCGATTTCACCCGGATTCACCAAAACCGAAATGACACACGCCGTGCTGGCCGCAAAGTCCGAGGTAGAGGGGGCTCAGCTGTGGCTCGCGCCACCAAACAGACGCCTTGGCACGACAGATGACTTAGTTGGTGCCGCTATTTACCTCCTCAGTGATGCAGCAAAGCACACGACGGCAGAGGATATTGCTGTCACAGGTGGATTGATTGCTGGGACAATTGATGGTCTTGTCACCTACGAAAACGAAACTGGCCCTCCGCGAGAGATGCAGGAATTCTTGGCTGAGGCCGCCTCAGGCCGTATTCACAAACTGTGAAGGTCAATAGACGCAAGAAGGCTTACCTCTTCGGTTTTGTAGATAATCACTTCCCAGCAAATACTTCTCTTTTCGTCTTCTTGAACGGGTATCCCCCGAAATTGATTCTTACCCCTCATTTTGGATGCCGGATACCGCTTCGCCCCTGTGCGCCCCCCATTTCCGTGCAGGCTTCGGAACGATCGACAGGGATGCGCGGTCCCACATGCTCAATGCAACCGAATTGACGAAGATAATGGTCCAGAAACCGGAGCTTCAGTCTTATCTTAGCATGCACCGCTGACTCGGCTGCGACGCTGAGTGCTGTAGTGCAATTGACGGCTCACTTCCGCGCGTCTTCTCATTGGCCAATGCCCTTTGGCACTGTCTCGTAGCGTAGGATGGCGTCCGGTGACATGCTCCCAATGCTTGCAAGCGCCAAGGGGTGACAAGGGATAGAGCAACGCACACCTATTAGTGCTGGCCTGCATCAGCGACGAGGGTGTTAGCCGCAAGCTATGGTCTTTTTCGCCAAAAAATAATGCGAGCTATAATAAAGTGCTAGGGACAGAGCCGACAGCTAGGGTCAATAAATAGCTCGCCCTGTGGCATACCTGTCATTTTGATTCTCGGTTGCTCCTTGCTGGCTCGTCCCCGCATCCCTATAAGCTGGGCCTTTCCATCACTGCGCCCCATTGCTGTAATTCAGTACCGCGTTGGAGTCTCAACTATGGAGTCGTACGATGTAGTGATTGTCGGTGCTGGTAAGTTTCCGCCGTCTCGAATCCATTCACGCTCGCCGCTAATCCATCATAAGGCTGGCACGGTTTGGCAGCCGCGAAGGCGTACGTGCAGCTTAACCCAGATGCAAATGTGGCCGTATTCGACTCATCCGAGTCAGCTGGTGGAACATGGTCCCAGAACAGGCTGTACCCGGGCCTTAAGTCGAACAACATGCTCGGCACTTATGAGTTTCCCGACTTTCCGATGACTGAGAAGTACGACGTCAAGCCCTTGTCCCACATCCCGGGAACAGTCTTGCATCGTTATTTGACGGATTTCGCAAAACACTTCAACTTCTTCCACCTTATTCAATTTAATACGACCGTCGATCTCGTCGAGTCAAACGGCTCTGGAGGATGGAGACTTGACATCACATCTCCTAACGGGCCCCGCAGCGTTGAGACAGCAAAACTGATTTTGGCCACTGGTTTGACATCGACGCCAAACATGCCCGAGTACCGCAACTCTGAGAATTTTGGTGCTCCTCTCTTTCACGCCAAAGATTACTGCAAGAAGGCGCCCAACCTTGGCCCCATCAAAAATGCCGTTGTCGTTGGTGGCGCAAAGTCTGCATATGACGTTGCCTACTCCATGGTGGAAAGCGGTGCTCAGGTCGACCTAATTATCCGACCCAATGGACATGGCCCCGTTTGGATCTCACCACTATTCGTGACACCCTTCAAAAAGCGGCTTGATCAGCTACTCAACCTTCGATGGATGTCTTGGTTCAGCCCATGCCCGTGGGGCAGTGAAGATGGCTTCCCTTTGGTGCGTCGACTGTTACACGGCACTGCAATTGGGCGGTTCATTGTGGACAAGTTCTGGAAGGTCTTGAGTGGTGACATTCTTTCTGCAAACGCCTATGATAGTCACCCCGAACTAAAAAAGCTCAAGCCCTGGAACTCGGCTTTTTGGATTGGAAGTGGACTCAGCATTTTAAACTATGACACAAACTTGTTTGACCTTGTGAAGCAGGGAAAAATACGTGTCCATATCGACAACATCGATCACCTAGAGCCCCAAAAGGTCATCCTGTCCTCTGGGGAGACTTTGGATGCGGACATCCTTGTCTGCGGCACGGGATGGAAGAAGGAATCATCCATCAAGTTTGGCTATCTGGGCGAAAAGACTCTTGGCCTTCCTTTTCCCGAGGACAAGAAGAAGTTGCTGAGCCAAGAAGCCGACAAAAGGGTGCTCGCCGACTTTCCAATCTTGAAGAATCAGCCCAGTTTGCCTTTTGAGCCAAAGGAAGCAGATCCATTACGGTATTATCGGTTTGTGGTTCCCTCAACAATGGTCGATTCACGCAATCTCGCCTTTGCCGGAATGGTTTCCACAGTCAGCACAGCATTCTGCGCCACTGTTCAAGGTCTTTGGATCGCCGCCTTCTTCGAGGGAAAACTGGATCGTACTCCTACTACTCAAAAGGAAATCGTCGACGAAATTATGCTGCACACTCAATGGGGCAAGTGGCGCTATCCGTGCGGCTACGGCGCCACCCTTCCAGATCTCGTTTTCGAGGCTGTTCCTTATGCCAACCTGTTGATGAAGGACCTTGGATTGAATGTCCATCGCAAACCCAACATGATTGCAGAGCTCACATCACCGTACACGCCCAAAGACTTTCGTGGAGTGATTGAGGAGTGGCAAATGAAACGCGACGGGGGCAAGAATTAGGCACCTCTTCGAAATGAAACTCACAAGTATCTGGTACTAAGCCAGGTCTTTTCACCGATACATCTGTATGATTATGAGACGCGATTTATCGTATAGATACATCCGCTATGACTCAGGCTGCCGATCACGCAACAGTAGGGGAAACGAGGGTCCGTTGAAATGAACCTCCCGTGGCTAAATATCACCTGCCGGGATTGGTTGTCAATGCGCAAGTGAAATTTTTCAGCTTGCTTGTCTAGAACATTTGGTGTTACCTGCAGGCACCTGTAGAAAACGTTTGAGTTTAGGGGTGTCTCGCTGATATTCCTCAGACCTTTGTGAAAAGGTTCTCAATGAAACTAATTTATCTATTCACCTATCCTAGTCTCTTGATTCGATAGCAGAACTGGCGGTTGCCCTATTAATTAATTTTTAAATTGTAGTACACTGAAGCAGCGTCCCCTTCGCAAACGTATCATATCATTTTGACATGAACCGGATACGCTTTAAAACAGAATTGGCTGTGCATTAGATTTTGGAGTTGATAAGTATTTCATCGTTGCAGCACAGCAAGAAGCTATCAACAGCAAAAGGAGGGAGGCTGTTGTTTGGCATTGTATTGAAATTGGTGTTACATACAATCTCAATGTGACCTACTAGACAATAATGCCTTTCTAAGTATTCGAAAATTGGTCAGTTCGCGGCTGCTTGCAAATGGTTCAATTAGACACTTGGCTTTACTTGGCTTCGCTAAAAACAACGGCGTCTTCCATTTAGTCTCCACTACATAGACTTTATTCATGTGAATAGAGTCAACAACTTTCATCTCAAAACCCAAGTATTTCATTCGCACTATGATACGCATCAATCTCTCCACGTGTGGTTGCGGAACCCGACTCCAGTGCCAAACACCCCATTGCCTTTTTGCCTGCTACAGACAAATCATCAACAGTCCCTCTTCCAACGTGAAGGGATTCCCCCACACCACCAGGAAAGTCAGGCGGTGGGTGGCTGTTCATGAAGTTGGCCTTCTGGCGCTTGAGGTAGTGAGCGTTGATGTCGCAGAGCGGCGCAACGGGGATATAGAAAACGCTCGCATCCTTGTCGCCCCGGTGCTCACTTTCTACCATATGAGCCACATCGCAGTGCCAGAACACAGCATCGCCTGGTCTAACCGCTGGGATGGATACGAACCCAGTAGGGTTTAGATGAGGATGCAACTCGGAAGGCAATTCCTGCCCAGCACCCATAGCAGCCCCATGGAACAGGGATGAAGCCGAATCTAGTTGCCATCCACTGGGTGTTGGCGACACAAATGGCCGCAGAATGGTATACGCAGTCGAGGCCCTCAAGTCAGGCATGACTCCAAGTGTACCGTTTGTTGGCTTGCAATCTGACAGAGATAACCAACCCTTCTGAAATTAGCAACCTTTCAACCAAGGAGACGGTGAACACACCTGATAGGAGCGAAAAGCAGAGCACCCCCCTGGTCCATTATACATGTCAACCTTTGCTCCCAGCCTAGGACCTATTTTGAAGGCATCATGCCTCTCCCATTCGCCCCTAAGTATCTCCGCATAACATTTTCGGTACTCGGGGTCTTCCCATCTTTCCAACGAACCTCCATCCAAATGAGGACCAAGGTTGAAGGATTTGTCTCCAGGCTAAAGTTGAAATGTTAGTAGAAAATCAAATAACACATTAGCTTTCATACCTGTCTCATTCTGACTCTATCGCAGTATGCTACTTGTTCATGCAACACGACTTTATCACCGGGCGACTTACCCCAAACCCGGTTCAGCGCGGTTTGTACCAGCTGCATGTTTTTGTGGCTTCTGGCTTCAAGCTGGGCCTTGCTCCAATAACTCAAAAACTTGAATGTCGTTGGCTGGAAAGCCTTTGGTGGAAGGGTTTGCCTTGACATAATCCTGAACCGCATCCTTCCAATCCAGCGCTTGCTGCTCAGAGACAAGCCCGCGCACAATAATGGTCCCACATTCTTTCAGCAATTCACGAGACTTTTCTGGGAGATTCCCGTCGTTCTCCAATATTGCTTTGAAGTCGACTTCCGGGACTGCCGAAGACCCCAGATCCCTGACGCGCGGGGTTGTCTCAGTGCTGATATGCTTTAAAAGGCGATGCCAGCTGTCCAGAATCGCATCACCATTATCACCAATCAGTTGCCGCTTGAGGTCAGCAAATCGAGAAGGTAGAACAATGTCATTCTTCGAGATTGAAGCAAAGGCATCCCCAATGGAACCCTCGGATCGGTTGGCCGATGCCATCGATGCCATCGATGCCATTGAAACGCACCGCCTGATAAAGTTGGGCCGAGATTTTCCAATCGTCCGCTGTTGCCGAAAAGTAATATTCAGAGATGCCAGGCGATTAATTGATATTTGGCAATTCACCAGGCTCTTTGTTCAACTTGGATTATTGCTAACCGTCAGATTGGAGAATTTCCCCGTTATATCATCAATGATTGTAAGAGTGAAGGAGGATTAAACTAAACCAAATAGGGTAGTTCCGCAAGTAGCACGCGAAATCCTTCTGCATTCATGGAACGTAGGGGAATGAATTGTAGAGGCTGTTGGTTTAATGTGCGACGTGACAACCAAGCGTGCATACTTGCAGATGCTGGCTTGTCAGCATCGAAATCAGCCAAAATCTGAGCCACTTAGAGATTAAGATCTTTTCAAGTGTTGATGCATTAAAAACCCGATCTGCTGTCACGCCATTCCCGAAACCATGATTGAAATCGAGGGGACCACATAACCGATAACGAACACACCTAAGACGGTTTTGTACGCATGGCTTCTCGAATTTTTGCAGCAAATCACAACGCTCTCACTCGGCGGCCACTGCTGGTCCAGAGTATTGCTGCAGGGATAAGATACAAACGTCACACAATGTGCATCCCTTAGCCGTGCTCACAGCTACCCGACACAGTCCTCGTATCGGTTGGCGATGCTGTAGCCCGGGGCACTTCGGCTGCTATTGATCCCAGTAGCAACAATCGCGGGTGGGATCGGGAGCGAACATTGAGAATGACGGCCATCGGAGGCTTGGCTCTGGGTTCATGCATGGCCTTGTGGTATGTATTTGCAACAAGTATTTGGCGTGGATGGACATTGACACGCCGGGTGTGGCAGGTATCGATTTCTCCAGCACCGCATCCAACTCAAAACACGTGCTCGTAGCGTCCTCGCCAGGGTTGCCGTCGACCAAGCCGTGTTTGCCCCCGGCTTCAATTGTTGGTTTGTACTATTTGACTGAGCTTCTGCAGCCAAGAAAAACAAATTTCACGGGACACGTGCATGCCGCTCACAGAAAATTGCGCCAATCTTTTGTGCCGGTGCTCACAAGAAATTACATGCTGTGGCCAGGTGAGCCGGAAATTATTCTCAGCCGGAATCCGAAGTGGTGTCGCCCTCTAACTATCGCTGTGCAACTGTGTCATACGTCAACTTCTTTTAAGTCCCACTGCAGTATCGCCTGCTGGTTGCCAATACCGTGGCCATTTTCTGGTCGGCATTCTTGTCGCTCATGGCGAACAAGCCGAGAATATGAATGCGCACGCGCCAGTATCGGTGGCTGGAACACGTCACCGTGGCGCCGACGGGGATTACAAATGGCGGCTCACGGCGTCTTATCAGCAGAAACGCAGTCACGAAAATCATTGTCCAGGCGTTGTCGCGCTGAAAAGGTGACAAGAATTGGAATTGGAGAAGAGCGGAGTTGTGGAGCGCGCTAGTCGGCAACGTTACGTCTTAGCGCTGACTGGGATTCGGAAGCAATGGATGGTAACATGGGAGGTTACGTGGTCTAGTCTTGGGCAAAGCTACTGTGCAATGCTTTACCATAAAAATTCAATTCAGGAAGCCCACGTTGAAATGAGGTCATTTTTTCCGACTATTGGTCTTGTCCGCTGGTGCATTGTGCGACTTTGGGGCGGTTGACTGTTGGTGCATGATACGCCACATGGTCCTAGAGCGGAACGGGTTTCAAGACAAAAAAGGAATCTGCCAAGTAAAAAAGAGAACAGAACCACAATTTCCGGCAGCTGATGGTCCAGGTTAATGCTGATTCTAGTCGGCTCATAATTGAAGTATCGGAGAGTAGTTCAATCCAATCCAAGAATTGTGAAATATAGGATGGCCCAATCAAGCAGCTGTCATGGGTCTGTCTACGTAACCAGGGCCGAACACGTTGTTGACGCGTCTAACAAATCAATATATGGAATTTTTAATTTCTCGATACCCACCAACATATTTTGTTTCAGATTCCCTTCTGGCTCTCTATGCAGCCAGGCGTGCCAAGGAATCCTCCAGGACGCGTCCGTGGACACGATTGTTGCTGCAATACAACTCACCTTCCCGTTGCGAAACCGACCTCTGGGATCCATTCTGAAGCCTTGAACTTTATTGATGCCGTGGGAGTTCAACTGCCGGCGGAGAATATACACGCAAAGGGATTGAAGCGGACTTTGTGAAACCACTGGACTGCCGCGATCACCAGCGTCCCGGAGAAATGGCGCTGTCCATCAGTGTCACGGGGCCCCACACTCCACATTTCCACTGGTCGACTTGGCCGTCTTGGCGGGAATGGGCCCAATTCGGAATGTCACGTATGAAGAGTCCTGATTTGGCTCCGAAGACCAAAGAAGAAAGCGACAGGAAAGTCTCCTCTGTGAAGCATCTCTTGTTTGCCTACATATCTTGGCTTCAGCCATTTTTGCGCCCGCTCCGGACCTTCATCATGCAATCTCTGGCCCCTCGATTTTCCTCGCCAAATGCCTCATTTTACATGCCCTCGCCAAAAACCACTTCCGACCGTGACATGGCGGCCATCAGCCCGAAGCCATTGCCATTGCCATTGTTCGCAATAGATGCGGAAGGCCCTGTTAGAAATGACGACACCGTGATTCATGAACTGGATGCATCTATTTTTGGTCACCATGTGCTGTAAGTGCGCGGCACCACAAACCTCAGCGCCCCATGCATCTGTCACTTTTACTTTGCCGCATCATTCATCCAAGCCATTATTCACTAATCAGTCAGTGATAGAGACTTTACCGACATTGTATCATGCACTCTCCCACCACTATCCAGCGCAACCAATTTTTTGGCTTCAGACCCCGACACGCCAAAGCGTGACGCCCCAGCTGTGCCAGCAAAAAGCAGTCCATCAAAAACACCCGACAGAAGGCCATTGGAGTTTTCTGAACCTGTATCTAATATGGAAGTTTTGGATGAGGCTGGCCAAGTGTCAGACCTCTCCAGGATGGCGTCCCAGCTCCAGGGTATGTTCTTCATTGCCGAGGACGCATTTGAGAGTGACAAGGATGGACGACCATCCGAGCTCACATGTTACCGACGGAATTTATGGGAATGCATCGGTGAATTAACATTGTCACGGGGGGTATCCTATACGAGAGATGAAGAGGGAAAAACGAGCCGCATCCGCGAACTCGCCGTCTCACTCGCCGCAATTGATTCCGCCAGTGGAAAGGCCACAGAAGTCGTGACGCTGCCCTGGCGGAGCAAGGGTCCGGGGCCAGGTGACGAATCCAAAATGGGTATCGCGCCAGAGCCCTACCCACTCAATCTCAATCGCCTTCAGCAGATCAACACGCAAAAAGTAACCTTCAAGTTTGCATGGAAGAGACTCCAGTTCAAAACGGCAACAGCCAACAACGGCCGGCGGAATGGTTTGCAGCAGTACTACGTAATCAATATGACCTTGAGAGCGAAAGTCGAAACGGGAGAATGGCTTGACATTTCCCAAATGCGATCAAGCCCGCTGGTTGTTCGTGGAAGAAATCCAAAGAATTTTGGGTCAAAGGACATTCCGCTCTTCTCAGAAGAAATCCTGCAACAGCAAAGAACCATGAGTAGCCTATCCAACCGTCAGCGCATGGGGTTGAGACATTCTGTGGAGACGGATGCGAACAGCATTTTAGGAGAGAGCGCCGATGCGAACCAGCGCCCTTTGAGCAAATCTGAGCCTCCAATGACGAGCCCTATAGAATTGTCAGTGGAGTCGCCCGACTTGCGCAGCTCAATAAAGCGAGAGGCGAAGTCCGAATCCATCAGTCTCGAGTTATTCCAAGGTTCACATGATAGTGAAATGGGTGGGGTAGAACTGAGGCAAAACCAAAACAAACGACTCAAGACGCCGAGATCAAGTGTCAACTCAACAAGGTTCTCAACTAGCCCATTACCTGACGACAAAGACAGGCTGTACGAGTACTTTCCTATAGGCTTGGATGATTGGTAAGCTAGCCTTCTAGATACTCTTGTCTTCGCTAACTCGACGCTGCACAGGTTGCCTCCCGTGGAAACAGTTTACTTGCCCCATATGGACCACCTCAAGGGTTTAATGATTGATATGCATGGAAAAAAGATACCCAGGAAGCTAAAGAGATACTTTGTTGCGGATTCAGTTATCTGAGTGGTTGGAGACTTGCTGCCAGATTTCCTAATTTGTCGGTATTCTTGTCACGGAAGTCCAGATGAGAATAACGCAACCTCAATTAAGATAAAGCGAATTATTATTTTGGTTATGCAGCCTTTCCAAACTCGCATATGTGTGACGGGCGGAGCCGCGGATTCCACGGAGCGACGGCCGACTCAAGCTTGATACGGCGTGGCCAGTGCTCACTAAATGCCCAGTATAAATAATCACGGCCTCGATTAACGGGCTCTTTTTTGCCGCATAATTCACATATTATCATTCTTGTTTTTCATCATGTTTGTACTAGGCGACCACCCTCAACCCCGTCATTTCTGGCTTCATTTGTTGGCCGCCGGGTTTTTGATAGGGCCAAGTTCAGCCCGCACAGCACCCTTTTGTTCTCCCCAATCATTTTCTTTTCCTGACTTTTTAGGTGCTGAACTGAGCTCAATCACAGTCACCCAGCTAGATGGATACACAGGCTACGCAGGATACAAACCTGAAGTTGCTCTGATCCCACCCGAAGGTATAAGCGCCTGCAATATCACTGTGTCATACACGCACCCAGGCCATGATGACCTGGTGTCTGTTCAGGTCTGGTTGCCCATTGAGGGTTACAATGAACGCTATGTGGGCGTAGGAGGAGGCGGTTGGATGGCAGGGGAAATCGGCAATGACCTGCTGTCTGCCCTAACCTCTCAGGGTTACGCTACCGCCACGACCAACGCAGGATATGAGCATAACGTCTTTGGAACTGCGGATGATTGGCTGATGAAGCAACCTGGGAATATAAACTACCCCCTCGTTATCAATTTCGCGCACCGCGCCCTGCACGACATGTCTGTCATTGCCAAACACATCATCGCAGAAGCCTATGGATCAAAACCTCGGTTCTCTTATTGGCATGGTTGCTCGACCGGAGGAAGGCAGGGCCTCACATTGGCCAACATTTACCCCGATGATTATGACGGAATTCTTGCAAGCTGTCCTGCTGTTAATTTCCCAGCTGTTCTCGTTGCCATGTACTGGCCGCAGTTCATCATGAATCAAATCGGTGCCTTCCCACCGGCCCGCGAATTTGAAGCTATTACGGTTAGAGTCATTCAACAGTGCGATCTAGTTGATGGAGTAAAGGACGGAATTGTTGCAAGTCCTGATCTATGCGATTTTGACCTGAGCTCATTGATCGGAGACGAGGTTGACCATGAAGCTGGCTTGACCATCATTACTGCCGAAGCTGTAGAGGTTTACAAGGCCATGCTGAATGGGCCGGTTGATCAAGATGGAAACAGGCTTTTCCCTGGGACAACACTCGGAACGCCAGTTGTCGGCTTAATGGCGACAGCAAACACATTTTGTGATGCAGAAGGGTGCAAGGCCGGGTTGCCTTTCACGATATCGACCGACTGGATTCGCCTCATGGTCAAAAAGGACCCATCTTTCGACTCAAGCAAAATGTCACTTGAAGAGTATGTGCAGATATTCCATGATAGTGTCCGAGAATGGGGAGGTTTATTTGGCAACATCAGCCCTGATCTAAGTCAATTCCGTCTTCGCGGGAAAAAGATTCTCAGCTGGCATTCTAAAAACGACGAGGCGATTCCTGTTCGTGCTATGAGACAGTACTACCAGGATATATTGACTTTTGATCAACGAAACAATGTCACCACTCAAGACTACTTTCGATATTTCGAGGTCCCTGGGGCATCACACTGCGGCGCTCCTCCTGGAGTGCCTTATCCACTGCACGCCCTGAGTACACTGCAGTCGTGGGTGGAAAATGGCATCCCTCCAAACCGGCTGCTTACAGAAATATTGAATAAACAGAAGGGCGGTGATGGGATCCAACAAGCGGTTTACCCATTTCCTGAAACATGTCCCTCGGCTGGGTCCAGCCCTGGCTGTCAAGACACTGCACCCAAAGCATCCGCAAATGTGCACAATAGAGATGAACTCTGATGTAAAATTATTGTCAGAATGGGCTTCTGGATAAACATTAAAGAATTTTATGTCACCTAGAAAGCCAGCCTCTTGTTTTCCGTGATACTATGACGGGCGAATTCGCTCATCGGCCATTGCCGGCTTCATGGACGGCCAGAACATTGGTAATAAACGGGCCATGCGATTGTCACCGCTCAGTTTGTTTCATGATGATATACGATGGCGTTGGCTGCAAAGAGCTTTCATTGGTGTAGATTTGCTTTTCAAGACAAGATACAAGCTCTGTGCTGTCCGTCAATACGAATGACCTTGAAGTAGTGCCAAACCTAGTCTTATTTCGTTTTGGTCACCACACTTCTGTCTAAGTTACTGCGTGCACACCTAAGGTTACATGAAAAGGGCTGACTTGCTGAAATACCTAACCTCACAACAGCGGGCCTTCACATTCTGCCACGGTCAAAAATGCAAAGTTCTTTGGGATGGAGGATTTTTGCTACTTGTGTCTTAGAATAGTGTCACTATTAGAGATGTATTTAAATCTAGCGTGTTCGCTGTCAAGGGATTGCCGCCGTCTCTTGCAACTTCTGTAACGTCATCTCACAATAGTTAAGGCGCAACTTCTCTTGACCATTTTTCCCTTTTTGTGGCTGCTTTTGGCAAAGTCACAGACTGTCCTTCCGATGGCCAGATTTACTGCTGTGACCCAATCCGAAGGGCCAATGATCCAGTCGTTCCAGAGCTAGCAGCCTTGCTTGGCATCACTATCATGCCAAAAAGCGGATCCAGCGTCGGGTTCATATGGAAGTCAAGCCTCAAAACTCCATTCATGTGACTGACGGACATACCACAACAGGCCATGTTAGCAGTGTGACGTTCCAATGCTTTGGGAAGTTCGCTTGCTGCCGTAGCCAAAACCCCGTAAGTGTTACATGTTATATTTTGACTTTTCGCCAACTAATTCGCGTATGCAGAGTGCTAGTATTATGCGTCTAGGCTGCTCAGAAGTCTCGGCTTGATATCCTTGTAAATTCTAGTGTTTTCGCTCAGGCGGAGAGACATTTATTGGAACTATCTGAGTGTGGAGGCCTGAGGGGTCGTAGAGACACCGAGAGCTGGTTTATATTAGAACTCGAAAGAATTTTGGTTAATATGTCGGAAGAAATTGAAAGCTATACATAAACTATGCGCGGTTCCGATTTGGGTACATTAATCAACCTTCTTGTGATCCCCGTTCTCCGCACCAGGATCCCCTCAACCTATGCTGAGATGTCTCAACTGATTCTCGATAAATTCTTGTCTCGCCTGGCAAAGACGACTCTCCATTTCAACAACATCATTCATTCGTGCCAATTCAACATTTTCCAAGCCTTTCTTCAAAATGTCAATGGGTGTCTGACCTCCGCCTTCCAAGAAGGGATCTGCACCACGATTGACAAGCGCAACACAAAACACCTTTGCCTTGTCCACCCTCCTCTTCACTTCCTCGTCAAGTCCGAGAAACTTGGTCTTTCCCAGCAAGATCCCGTTCAATAATCGACAATAATAGTGCAGGACAGTCTCGCCATTGCCTCCGAACCGAAAGTTTATGTCGGCCCCGCAACATTGAATGCGGTCGCAGATTATTTGATCGAATTTATCATCGGGGTCTGGCCAGTACATTTTGCTCATAAAAATGCTATAGAGTAGCTCATCCTGATCTCTCTGATTGAGAATACCACGATCCAGCAAACTTCGAGTCCCCCCAGGCAACTCAATATGTTGTAGCCATCTGTAATTGTCTTTGTCCTGCATGTATCGAATGAGCACACAACGCCAAGCAGTTGATAAGAGCTGCTAACCTTTTGCAATTGGTCCAATACCAGATGGACTATTTCCCACCACTGCGGCACGTTTATTGGCCGATCTTGGTCTGCTAGATACGTAAAACGACGCCACCGTTGGATGCTGCGGTCGACACTGAATTGCCTCAGTAAGTTGTATGAGTCTTGCATCGATAAACGGTGCTGTACAAGGCACTTGATGGTTTCAAAGAACTGGGGTTCCTTCAGTTGGCTTGGGGGCCACTTTTCCAATAAAAATTCAATGGGCTTCGGGACCGAAGAGCCATTGGAACGTTTGCCTTCCAGCCAGGCCCACCTCCTTTGTTGGCTATGTTCTTGAGGATTCCATTGACTACCACGGTCTAAAAAATACATGACTCCGAGCCTTGGTGAGACTTCTGACTCTCTTGACCATCCGTACAGATCTTCAAGATACGTTATCAATGGACTGGTGGCGAAATGCGTACCGTATCTGACATGAAACCTCATAGCAGGGGCAGTAGCATGGATGCTTGCGCCGTTCCGGAGACACCAGTCCATCATGTCAGTAGAGGCGATTCTAGCCATGTGCTCCGCAGCTGCAAAGATTGGCACATGTCTGGGTCGATGATATATGAAAGGCCTATCATGTTCTTTATAGAAACCAAGGCACTTGGTAGTTCCTTGAATATCGGCACCAGCCTCGAGAAGGAGATCAGCTATAGCTATGTTTCCACGCTGAATCGCAGCTGATAATGGTGAAATGAGATTCCCATGGCCGTCATAGACTAAATGGTTTGGGCTGGCACCCTGGCGGATCATGGACTTAACTATATCAATTGGTGCGAATCGCTTAATCAAGACAGCAAGAGAAAGATCTAGTGAAGCATGATCCATGACTTGGCGGCCTAAGCCAGCGTCAAGAAAACAGCGCAGCAGATCCCATCTGTCTCGCCTTCGTAAAGTCTGAATCAATGCTTTGATCTGGTTCCAATGAACACCCGAAACTCCAGCTCCCAGTTCTATGAGAGTCACGAAAGCTTGCAAGTGGCCACGGCGTGCCGCCATGGCCAGAGTTGAAGCACTGTAAGGGCCATTCTCCAGGCTCAGTAGGATGCGGCGGGTGGCCCAGGCAGGTGGAAATGCCGGCGTCCCAGAGGCCAAGCGATCTTGGGGTCGTTTAGGTACTTCGACGATGCTAGAGTCGGCGCCACATGAGATGGCTGTACGGATGACAGCTACATCTCCATTGACACAAGCCCAACGCATAGTGTTCCTAAGCGCCTCCCTGGAACCAAATAGCCGAAGCTCCAGACGGTGGGACAATGTCTTGTTGCATTTCCAGAGGCTGGCGATGTCGGGAAATTTACAGTCGGCAAGAATTTGATCTAGAATTTCTGTTGGTAGTGCATCCAACGATGCAGCAGTCATTTTGAGGGATATTTGCAGTTGAATGGAATGAGTCAGTTCAGTGTTCAGGAATTAGCCATACCCTGGACCGCATTTCTACCCCAATATGGGCATTGGCCCGCAGCAACAACACATGCAATAGTTACTCTCGAATACAGGCTAAAATTTGGACAGGATGAGCTGATATGCTTACCTGATAGTGTTGAATTTGATACTAGTTCGCTCATGTGCCAGTCAACCCGGTTCTTTTGAGGTATGCTTTGTGTCCTCAGTTATGACTCTTAAAGTCGGTCTAACCATAAGCGGTGTAGGCCTAGACCATCCCTCATTAGTGCGGCTGAGAGACCAGCGTACCCTTCTGTTAGCCTCTCCAGCTTCAAAAATGAGACTTTTGAACACGACTTCACTCGCTCTAGAATTCTTCGTCGGCGAAGCCCCAGAGTATGCTATCCTTTCGCATCGGTGGGAGGATGAAGAGGTCAACTTTTATGACTTACTCCAGGATGGCGTCGCGAAGACGATGAAGGGTTACGCCAAGGTCAAGCGCAGTGCTGAAAAGGCTAAGCAAGATGGCTACCAATACATCTGGATTGACACATGCTGCATTGACAAATCAAGCAGCGCAGAGTTGTCCGAAGCCATCAATTCTATGTTCCAATGGTATCGGAAGTCTGCACGCTGCCTTGTCTACCTGTCAGACGTGTCGTCTACCGCGGACTTGACACATAGTCGATGGTTCTCGCGAGGATGGACTCTGCAGGAGCTAATAGCACCGCAAGAAGTCCATTTCTTTGACCAATCTTAGAATTCACCTGGTACTAAGGGTGATCTTGTCGATACACTGCAGTTAACCACGGGAATTTCCCGAACCATACTACTCGACCGTGACCTAACTTCCGTTCCTGTCTGCTGCAAGATGTCATGGGCGGCATCAAGGGTTACAACACGCCCAGAGGATATTGCGTATTGTTTACTTGGTCTCATTGGGGTTAACATGCCTTTGCTTTATGGAGAGGGAGCCGAGCGGGCATTCCAAAGGTTGCAGGAAGTGTTCATCAGACAATATGACGACGAGACAATCTTTGCTTGGACAGCGGAGGAAGAAGAGGCGTCGGACAAGGCGTTTTGGGGTTTGCTGGCCCCTTCACCAGCGTATTTTAAAAGCTCGGCCAAATACAGCATCCCGCGCTTCAAGACGACTCGTCATGGGCGTCCGACGGAAATTACCAACAGAGGGGTTGGTGTTGCACTAAACCTTCAACCGCTGAAGAACGATGCCTCGGGAACGCAGTTTCTAGCTCCACTGAACTGCTCATGTCTTGTAGAAGAGCCCAACGATGTTGAGAGCGCCTTCACAATAACTCTACAAAAGGTTTCGGGGTTCGAAGATCAGTATTCAAGAGTGCGACCGGATCGCATCATTCAAATCGACGGCACTTCAACACAGCTACACGATACGGCAAGTGTCACGACGCCTCACTTGTTTGTGAGATCCAACCCCAAAAGCTCAGATCCTGCTGCGGGATTCTGCTTTAACTCAAAACAAGTGGTCCGCTTCGAGTTTGAATCTAATTCGCCTCATGGCCCTGTCATGTACCCCGGCCAAGTTGAGGCAAAGCTTGAAGGCAACTATCCGGCCATTGAGTACAAGAAACCCGACCAAACTACTTATCTGGTCAAATTGAATGAAGGAAACTTTGGCATGTACATGGAACAGTTCAGCCCTAGCAAACTGCAGCAGAGAATTGTGGTTGGATGCATCAAGTTGGCGCTTACAGGGTGGTTTGGGAGAGACCAAGTCAGGAGCTAAAGCGACGCTGAGCCTCAGACCGTTTACGACCAAGTGCGTCCGCGGCAGTCGTATGCCGATCCTTATCTCGTGGTCGGCTTTGAACCGCTCCCTACCAATGCACTGGGCACCCCACCAGGTTTTGTTAGACCCTGGTATTCGTTTGCAGGAAATGGCGAGAAGAGTACCATGGAACAACTTGTCTTACCCGAAGCAAACTTGCAGTTGTCACATGGCCCCCGGTGGCACATCGGTCGCTGTGCAGTTTTGCGCGGCATCACACAGATTTAGAACCTGGCAAGAGATCCGTCTGGTGGATTTTCACTAGTAGACATAATCCTAAAAAAAAATCTTTAGATAACCGTTCTTATTCAGATTGCAGCTGTTCCTTTTGCCTAAAATTTCCGAGATTTGTCGTCTTTTCCAGAGTGATGAATTGACACGTATTTGAGGAATGCACTGCACAGTCATCCATTCTTCAAATCCACCCAACTAATTGAGCACCCAAACCCAAGCTTACGGGGACAAAGATCCAGTGACCCCATTCCATGCCCTCAATCAGTGATCTACTGATAAATCCATCAATTAATGCAATCGGTGCACCAGCGAGAAGCGTGTAGCCCAGTGTCCTTCTGTCTGCGGTCCACCAGACAGCGATGGTAGTCAGCGTCATGGTCAGGTTTCGTGCAGCCGACATTCGGACTAATGCATGGGCGATGTGTTTTCCATCTTCTTGAGAAGGACTGGGGAATCCCAAAAGTGAGAGGGCGTGGCCGGGACGAAGAAGTGAGTTGATGCCGACCAGACCAGGCATGAGCCCGAGGGCAAGGACTGCTGTAGCAGGGTAGTCCTGGATTTGATTGGGGGACATTTTTCTCCTGGGATAATAGTGTATAGACGAAATGTAGCATGTAGAAATATTGAGGGCTCGTCAAGAGATAAAAAGCTCTGGTTCATGCATGCATCTTCACTTCCCCTTAACCCGTTTTTGTGGCGTTCTCACAGCCGCGGTTTTCCCCTACTACCACCGACCTAATCCCGCAGAGTCTTTAGATTCCACGCCGACCACCATAAGCTAAGAAATGGGTCGTTTCCAGCAGGATCATGTGCGCTGTTTAATGGTATTCGGCGTGCACATTATGGTCACAGTCCAACCCAAAGATAACCTAGTGATGCGAAGAAATCTGGGCCATCCCAGATTTAATAGGCTTCCAGAGCCATTTTGTGCAAAATGGCTGCAAGCTGTCTCCACTCTAATTGGCATGGACTTGCAGACGAGGAGTGGCATTCGAGGCAGTGTCCCAGAGCCCAGTGAGGCTGTGTTTTAGGCGACGAATGACTTGCCAGCTTTCCATGCGCAGCAAGCCTTTTATAGGGTGCCTGTTACTAGTGGGGGCTATGCTGAGAGGGCTAT
Organism: Calonectria honghensis; assembly: GCA_013403855.1. Lineage (NCBI taxonomy): Eukaryota > Fungi > Ascomycota > Sordariomycetes > Hypocreales > Nectriaceae > Calonectria > Calonectria honghensis. The sequence continues at coordinate 761,151 of VTGB01000023.1, forward strand.
GCTTTTCTTGAATATAAATCTATATAATATGGGGATGTGGCCCTACTTGTTCTCATTTCTCGATTTTCTCGTCCTCAAAACCACCCGCCGTGAACGTTTACGATCGAAGCTCCAACGATGCGCATGCCGCATGCACACAGATATGAATCGTCCTCAAACAATGTCGGCTGACTCTCGTGGACGCACTTTTGCCGCCGCGTCATCATGTCCTTGGCATCGAATCGCTCAACCCTCCACGCACTCCCGGAGCCACCGGCTCTCGGCCCCAACGTGATGACCTCACTCGTCAGGAATTTCTCAAAGAGTCGCCTGACACACCGCGGACGACCTCGTGCATAAAGGCAAAGCGCTCTAGGGAATCGGGCGGTTGCCTTGCCTTGCCTTGCTTTCCATTGTACACCAATGGCAACGTCCAACGGCAAGAAGTGGGCCTTTGTAACCATCAATGAGAGGACGCGGTGGGACGCAATTTCAATCTCTCAACTAGCTCCTTTCCCTGGGAAAATGCAGGTTCCCTTTTCTGAAGCCCTTTCGAACAGTTTCCTGCATACGAGCGAGCGAATCGAAGTCACCGGTTGGTATCTATGCAGGGAACCTTGCGCATTCTGAAGGTGACGTGTTATCTTCGGTCGGGTAGATGAAACCGATTTCCCTGAAGTGCAAATGTCGAATTTGATCCCCTTTCGCAATCGAGCGGGGAAGTCTATTGTGGCAGGGACATTTTCCGCCCGTATCAAAGGGCCATTGCCCGCAGATAAACCATGTCAACTTCCCAGTGAACTCGCGCCCGTCCAAAATTGCACGCATTGACTTGCCCACCAACGTGAACATTTTTGGTTCATAACATACTGGCAAGATTGCAGGCACCATGTCGTGTTTGTTTTCAACAGAGATGGCATATTCAATTGAAGATATTGGACCGAGGAGCTCATCATGTGCGTCACGCTCGCCTCCAATCGAGTCCAAGTATGCTGCCTCTTCTTCAAAATGCCAGTAAGCTTCTACCGATGACTGGAACTTTTTCCGTGAAGCGCTTGCTGATGTTGGTAAAATCCATAGCCTATTTACATACATTGAGAACTGCACAAGAGCCAAGGTCATTGCCAATTTGGCCATTCACACTCTTATTTATGAGGGGAAGTTCCATGATGAGAGGGTCAATTGGGCGTGCCCTTTCAATGACTGCAAAGACAACTTCAAAGATGCTAAGAGCCTAGTGCTTCATGTTTCTGAGTGTCAACGTGTCTCTATCACGAATCTATACTGCAACAGCTGCGCTAGCTATGAGTGCTTCGCATTCGACAATCAGTATTTTAAATGTCGCTGCACATGCGAACATGTCGAATGCAACGAGAGGGGCTCCTCAACAAAGGGAAAGATGCGCAGATTCACGAACCGCCTCTTTAATATGAATAGGGCTTCGTCCCGAGCCTCATCGTCAATCTCAACAATGCATGATGGAAAAAGCCCTTCATATTTCCACCAGAGCGAGACTATGACAGTTACACATGTTAGTCCTTCTCCTAGTGAAATTCCCGAGCACCACCCAGCACCCCCAGCCGAGGCCCCGGTCGATGGATCGCAAATCTGTGAACTATCTGGGGAAGGGTGGTCGGAACTTTCTGGTGTGGACTTTTACGCCTTGGGCACAGGGTGTTCAATTTCTAAGACTCACAATAACTTATCATGGAGCCCCATGTTTGACGACAGGAATCCCACAGCTTCTCCATCTCAGATGGAAGGCCCCCACGTGGGACGAGTTGCAAATGGAGACACGCTTCCGGCCAACAAGCCCATTATCACATGTTCCAAAGCAATCACCGAACAAGCCCCTGTCCCGCTTTCTGAAAGTGACATTTATGGTGCAGGCCAAGATTTTGCCAACAGCGATGTCAGCCCTAGTTCAAGCATGGCGATAGACAGGAGTTTTGTTTCTAACAACTCATTCTCGCTACCGGAAGGAATGGTGGGTGCTTGCCTCTCTATGAAAGCGCAGACAGGATCTGGACACTCTTGGCCAACTGTTAGCTCAGCCCCTACCTTGGTTCACTCCAGTCCTGAATCCACAGTCTATGTAACTGATCTAGCCTCCGACGCCTCTCTTGTTTGTTCAGAACCCATACCTCCCTACCCTCTTGCTTCTACTCCCACAGATGGGAGTCTTGATTCCTTGTCTTGCCCATTGTGTGGTTTCCGGCCCCAAGGAAACAAGGCAAAGCTGTTGACCTATCTCAAAAAGCACATGCGGAGTCATGGCCCCATACAGTCTACGTGCGAAGAGTGCGGAAGGGGATTCACTCGTCTGGATAACCTCAAAAAACACCAAAGAACCTCCTGTCCTTCTCGGGGACTCACCTTTTCAGGTTCGGAGGTGCAAACCCCAGGACAAATCCCAAAAGTGGGCACAGTGCCCAACTCTTTGTCCCGGAGCAAGATACGGGTTTCAAAGAGACCACGACCAAATGTTAGAGCAGCCCGAACGATGCAAGTTGGACAAGACGTGGTGCAGGAACAATGGAACGAGATTATGTGGCCCTTGGGATAACGATACTTTTCAACTGTGGCGTAATTGCTGGTCAAGAACCCATTCTTTACATTGAAAGATTGGCTGGAATTCGCAATTTTCAGATTTAGTATACTGTTGATACTATCTACACGTGATTCTATGATAACACTTTGAAGGTCTCCCACCTTTTCTCATCATCGCAAATTCAGTTCCCGTGTTTGGAGCGGTGTCTGATCCTTTATCATAAGCATCTCGTAAAATAAAGACGTGACAAGGGTTAGGAACACGGAAATGTGTTGCTGGGATGGCGCGCCTGCTTCGTTTCGTAAAAAATCACATGCACTTTCGTCAACCTCTAGAGTTTTAATAGCAAAAATTGACGTAAAACAAATGCCGACAATAAACCAGTCATCACTTGAACAGAGACGCATTCTAGGATGCAAGATCTGTGGGCTCAGAGATTCTACCCCATGCGACCTAGCCTCACCCTTGATGGGATTCAAGATTATTCATCTTCAGGCAATAGTCCGAAATGAGATTGAGAAGAAAGTGGCCAAGAAGTCTAAAAGAATCCTCCTAGTACTCCCGAGGTTGGCATCGGATCATGCGGCAACTAGGGACGATCTATTTTGGGGTCAAAATGATATCTCCCTTAGTCGTTCCCTGGAGGGAAGCTTGTTTCAGGGAAATGACGTTGGCCGTGGTTGTTTCCCTGGTTCTGGGTTGGTGCCACACGTGGACCTGTTCCCTTCAACGAAGGTCACTTCTGTGTCTGTACGAACAGGGTGAGGTGATAAGAAAATATGTATGTTAGAGTTCTATTTAATTAGGTCCACATGTACTCTCACTTAATTTCGCACAGAAATCATCCATTAAATTCACGAGTCTACTCATATCGATTTCAAGCTAGCCGCTGGCTGAGCTGTGTAATTTGCGACAATTGGTTCTCGTCACGTATCCAACTTCGTTTTCAAGATGGAACTTGGGCAGTGAGTTCATGTTCGCCCCCCCTTTTCCGAAATTGCATCATTAATTACTCTGCGAAAATTATAGCCACTCCAATGATGCACCCAAGCCCTCAGTTGGCACCGCCATTCCTATAACGAAGGAAAATACACGAAAGGTTCCTGAAGCCTCAAGTATCCACACTTACGCCAAACAAGGGCAGGATTTTGAAAGGATCCCATTAGGGGTTCCTACTGCTAGAAAGAATATGCAAAATTACTGCGACACGTGGCAGACGCGTTTTGATGCAAAGAAGTTGTAGGCTTAATTTAGGTGGGACCAAATCCAGTTGCGGCGAGAACCACCTACTTACCAGGCCCTCCCAACCTTTGTCCCAACAAAAATATCGGAGGTTTATGAACGGAAATATTGGAGGCCAGAGGGAAATATTGACGACGGATTTTCGATAGGTTTAAACAGTACTTGGGTGGTATCTCGATTATGCAGCCACACACGCTCAAATATTAGATCGCGAGATGGGAGGGGTTTATCGAATAATGCGTGAGAAGATCAATTTTACGGACAATTTTCTATCTTTCTTTTTATCAACAAATATTACCCCTGAAAAAGCGGTTTGAATTCTATCTCTAGTAAGACGGTGTGAGTCATACCGAAATAGTGTGCTATTTTTGGAATTATTGGTTCGGAAGGGGCCCAGGCTGAAGTCCATATTCCCTAACCGAATATTTATCTCTACGTTATAAATACACAAGGCCAAATAATCTTTTTGAATATTCTATCGATTACACCTGTTCTGTGTCCACCCAACCAACCCCTGTCATCATGTCCGACTCTGTGCGGGTCCTTGTCACTGGCTTTGGTGTAAGTGCTACCGAATACAGACATGGTACATCTCTGACAAAATTCTCCAGGCCTTCCAAGACATCACAACGAATCCGTCATTTGAAATCGTCAAACGCCTTCCTCAGTCTTTGCCGGGTATTGAATTGATCGTGCATCAAGAACCGATCAAAGCCGCGTATCGCTCGCTGCTACAGGTATCTCCTCAATTGATTGGACATCACAACCCCGACATTGTGGTTCATGTGGGCCTAGCGGTTGAGCGGGACTACTTTGCCGTGGAGCAAAGTGCATGTCGAGATGGCTATCATCAGTACCCAGACGTGGATCGTCAAGTCATCCCAAAATCGGAAGGACAGAAGATATGGGGCAAGAAGAGCGCCGAGAGGCTTGAAACTTCTTTAGATCTGGAGCAAGTGGTTCAATCCTGGAAGCAGAATTGGAGGATAGCTTCAGGGGCCGGTGCAGGAAACAAGAAGGGAAAAGGCCAGCAGAAATCGGGTGATGTCGGCACAACGGATTTACGACTTTCGGATGATGTTGGTGACTACGTTTGTGGGTTGGTATATTATACCTCGCTCGCGGAAATGGTGAAGAGGGGGAACGGCAAAAGAAATGTCGTTTTCCTGCATGTACCTCCGCTTTCTGGGGAAGCCGATTTCGAGAGGGGGAAGTCAGTACTGGAATCCCTCATCCTGGCTCTTGTTGAAGCTTTCCAATATTAGCCAGAGCTCTGTATGAGAACAGAAAATATTACTAGTCTCTGACCAAGAAAATCACAATCTAACAATTCTATACTCGTCTATATTCAATATTATCTATCTCCCGTCCTCTTATTGTTTTTTGTTGGCCTAAACCTTTGCACTCTGGGCTCTGTAACAAAGGTCACTCTCGGGCAGAGAATGAAGCAACCACACTCAAATTATGCCGACGTTCATCCTATAATTTGCAGTTGATTCTTTCAAATTTTGAAGATATCAACCCTTTGTGTCTTCGGCGGTCTCAAAACCCACACGATGACGGAGGGCCTGGTGCTGGTGCAGGCGCAGCTGACGCAGTCGCCGCTGCCATGGCTTGCAGTCGCATGAGGTTGCTCTGTTGGCCGGGATGATAATGTACGGAATAAACATCCATTTGCGCCGGTCTTGCGCTGGGTTGTGCGCTGGTTCGTTTTGCTTGTGGAGGCGGGTGCACGACTTGCGAGACCATTGGTCTAGCCGTTGCAGGCTCTGGCAGTACTTGCCTCCTTGTGAAGAATGGGAGGCACATGGCGACGTCTGTTAAAACGACACTCGAATTATTGATAATGAAATTCTGCAGCCGAAGCTGTAGACGAGCGGTAAAATTGAATGGATATCAATATTTGTCGGGCTACAGCACGGGGATTTGGTATTATGTGAATGGTTTTAACTTGAACACGGAGGCTGAGCTACCCATGACGTCTCAGGCTGCGGCGCCAGTTTCTAACAGTCGTAAAGTGTACTCGTTTTCAAGACGCATTGTTCAGCTTTATTGGCTCATCGCCGCATTGGCGCGGCCCGGACAATCGCATCGCCCCCAAGGCACACCTTCATTCACGAACTAGCCTTGGTTGCCTGATGCGAAGGCGCGTCAATTTCGTCAGCACGATGCGTTCATTTCACAGCCGACGCTAGTTGGGAGGGCGCCAAGGCCGAGCGCGTTGACTCGCAACACCCCGCAGAACAGATGACCCAACCCAATTATCTTGACATAATTACCTCCCGTTGACAAGTTTGCAGTTGGACAAGGCATCTCCCAACATTGGTTCTTGATGGTGGCTCTCTGTGCAACTACCTCTCAGTCGTCGTCAATCAATGCCCTTTTTGGCAATTCCTGTGTAGGTAATAAAAGTGGACCGAGGGCTGGTCGGTAAGAAGATCCAAATCCGGACTAGTGGAGTGATCTTCAACCCAGCAGGGAACGGAGTCTTGATGTTGATTTCTGTTCCTGTCTCTGCAGCCAAAATCATTGGAGCGTTAGAAAATCCAATGGGCCGCTCGGATTATGCCAAAGTCATCGCACCCCGGTTTTGAGTCGGGTTCATCTCAAAAGAGCAGGGTAAGAAGCTTCTCCGGGTGCTGGACATGCCGAGCCAAGCACGTTAAATGCGATGAGGCCCAGCCAACATGTAACCGCTGTCGCCGCCTGAAGCTGGAATGCGAGGGCTATGGGGTCAAAATATCATGGACATCGGTGCGAAGCCCGACCAATTTCAAGTCAAACTCCTCCAAGCGGAAGAAGAGCCAGGTCCCTCCGAATGGCATCGTCACTTTTGACCAACGGGATTCCACCCAACGGCCTGCTGCATCTCGACTTCGACCGGCGAGAGATGACGCACCGAGCGATGGGGAGGCGACCTTGTTCCAAAAAAGCCCCCAGCCTAACACGACGATTTCTTCTCAGCCCGTGCAGGAGTCCGGTCTCGAAGATGACGATCCATTTACCAGCCATTTGTGTGATCAACTATTCCGTTCCTACGGAACGCTTGGTCTAGGTTTCGCACGAGAGGGTTCGTATCCACCGTCGACAGACATTTCAGATACACAAAGCAAAGGTGCGGATACCGAAGTGTCCACGCCGCTTCGATTTGATGACGGCGATGAGAATAATGACGACGTGTCTTGGTTCCCCCCGTTACAATATAATGCACGCCATTCGAAGGAGGTGCCCAATTGGAGCCATGACAAGACAGATGTGGCAAACGTCACCACCAAAATGGGTATTCAGCATCTGGATCTTGTTCCCGACATAGGTCTTCAGTGCCAGCTAATAGAACATTGGTCCATGCACGTTTGCGACTCTTTGAACCCCGTGCCAGGGCATCACAACATGTTTCGCACTGTTTTCATGCCCATCGCGCTTGAAGGCGCCCGGGCAGACTCCACAACGTCCTCAGGTGCCACGGCTGTGTTTCACTTGATATGTTCGGCGTCTGCATTTCATCTCTCGTCAAGAAAAGTCACATCAGACCCCGGGTGTAGCCTTGAGAAGGTTGCGCTCGAGCATCATAATTTGGGCATCACTCACCTCGGCCATAACATTCACCAATCCCACAACGAAGCCCAACGCATATCCATCCTCGCCTCGCTTATCATGTGCATCCTCAATGAAGCCGTCACAGTTCCAACCCCTTTTTGGCATGTCCACCTTCGAGGGGCCATAGAGTGGGTGAGGAATATCAACACTCAGTTATGGCACCAGTCTGAGTCAGGGTCTGCGGTGTATCAGTACTTCATGGGTATGGCAATATTCGCCCAGTCGCAATTCATATCGGGAGACCCTAACGAGGCCGTCTGGGACCTCTATCCTGTCATGGAACTGCAGCCGGAGCAATATATACTGGACACTAAATATGGGGTTCCTCAATCCATCTTGCAGTTTATCCACGACATGAACCATATCAGAATACAATGCGAGCTGTTGCAGGATCGACAGTCACCACAAGACACATCGGCACTTTCTGAAAAGCTTGATAGGTTGGAACTGGAGCTTTTTCTTTCCGTGCCTAAAAAGCCGCACCCATCCGTAGGAAAGGAATATGAAATGCTCCTAGATCACTACGGCCATGTTTATTATTTCGGGGCACTCATATACCTCAAACGAATCGTCAGAGGCAGGCCCCTCGAGGAGGTTCAGATTTTGGTTGAGCAATCGCTTTCCCACATTGAATCTCTGGAACTATGCACCAACCGCCCATTCTGCCCGGGCTTGTGGCCAATCGCCATCACGGCCTTTGAAGCAGGGAGCCCGGCCCTTCAAGCACGCATGCTGGCGAATCTGAAGTCCATGGCGAGCCGCTCGGGATTAGGCGTTGCAGCGCAGTTGCTGATCTTGGTACAACAGTTTTGGGCATTGCGCAAGGAGGAGGGTGATCCCAACTTGCGATGGCACGAAAGTGTTCTCCCTTCAATGAATAATTGTTTTATTCTATTCTAGGCGCATTGCGGAAATGGCTAAATGAATTGTGTCGCTTCATAGGAATTCCTACTACTTGCAAGGCTTGCAAGGGTGGACGGCTTTGGAAGACAGAAACCAGGGGCAATAGGGCTAGCAAAGTCACGGTGGTGTTATGAGCAATGCAAAGTCTCTCTACACCATACAAAAAAGGCTAGAACTTTTACCACGATATAATTTAGACAGGAGGCCAATAAACCTACATTTTCATACTTCCTAATTAGTTACACACCCCTGCAGGTATCCAGGTTTTGCCTTACCATAGTCAAAGGAGAAGTACCAACGCAGGGCTATGGCAGAATGTTTCCATAGACTCTTCGGTTACAGACTAAAAAACAAAGCTAGTTGAAATTGTAAAATAGCTAAGACTGAAGCATTAACTGTCGCCAACCTCCAGATATAACGGCGATGACAACTCACACGGGATCCTACATGAGGCCGGCAGGTCCGAAAGCCACCTCGCGGCTTCCGCAATTTTTAATCCGCATATCCTTCTTCCGACTGGTTCGGAGTCTGAAACTACTCCGCCTCTGCCAATAGCATTACGCTTGGTCAAAGTCTTCTCAGAAAGTCAGTTTGCTCTACCTGGATCATTTCATAAACAGAGACGAAAATGATCTTGAGCTCGGACATGAATGCGGGGTGCCGTGAGGGCTTAGAGCTCAACAAATTCCGCCCGTCAACTACAAGCTTTGTGTTGCGCCTGTTACACCAGGACGACCAGTCACCCTGCGCAATAATAATCCACTATGGGATCGACCATGTACCCCAATCTTGTGGGGCTGGTGGGAAAATATTCCGCACCGACGGCGCTCTGACATAAGAGGTCAATGAAAACGGAGATTGGTTAACCGAACCGGAGCTGCTTTAAGCCGACTCCGTCATTCTATCAAAAGCACAATGCATGATCACTAATCGCTCTTTTTATCCACAGTGAAGCGCAGGTCAATCTTTGTTTGTCACGCCAAGGTCACGAACTCCACCATGCTCGCCCCATGTAATGAAATTTTCTTACGCAAAAATAATGGGGGAAAATCACGCAGAAGAACATTATTCACAGCATTGCGGAAGACTTTTTGCGTTTGTAGTGGTAAATGCTAAATGTTAAATAGTGGAATTCGACATGGATATCCCTGTTGCGAGTCACTCGACAACAAACAGGGCAGTCCCGTGTTGCGGGGAGCAAATTTTGGATGCAAAGATGGATCAAGAGTAACATGGTTAACCAAAACCTGGGAAAATTCGAGCTCGGAGCCAAGTTATTGGTATTAGTTATATGAAACGAAAAACTCCCAAATTCATAACAGTATTTTCGAAGAAGAGGGAACGGAAAACGAAGGATCCACTTCGGGGTTGGTATGTAATAAGGCCGTCAAAGTTCCGCAAGCGGGTTTTATATCCTAGAACCCTAAATAGAAGCTTACTCTAAGCTCAGGTTTGACAATCGACCAAACCTGGTTCAATGACAACCCTTTTATTGAAGACATTTCAGGCTTTTGGAAAGAACGTGACGACTCATTCATGAGTATCTGTGACTAAAGATTAAACAATAATGGCGAATACGTAACTTGATGTCTACAGACATCCGACCCGATAACCACTTTGTGTAAATAACAATTCTTCAGAGGAGTATCAGAGTATTCGTGATGCGTGAAAATTCGGCCAATATTACATCAGTGAATATTGCAGAACCGCTCTCCAGCTACCTGTCACAATAATATGGGGTGGTTCAGCATACTTCATCGAACCCGTCCCGGCAATTATTAGGTGCGTAAAGTTGATTAGAAAGCACGGGGTTATGACGGATCTCGACCTATGAACTTCGAATTATTTAATTGCTCCGCAGAAAAGGCTAGGACGCTTTCTAAGCCACTAAGAAACAGGAAGTATCCAATTTGTGGCTCCGTAGGACCGAAACCCTCTTCCTCATACCGAGGATTCTAACCTTGTCCGCCTATTCTAGGCACTGGATGGAAAGACCCTGTCTGCCGTGCCAGTTTAATTGCCTTTGGCATATGCCACAGGATAAAAGAAGTGTATCTTCCTGCTCCTTTCATATTGACAAAGCCAAACAGTATCAACAAACTATTCCCCAATACAAAAGACCACCCTCCATTCTCAATTCATCTTACGCACCAAGATGAAGTTTTCCAGCATTTTCCTAGCGGCCGGGGCATCTTCTATGGCCTTGAATACGTATGTCGAACTTGTAAACGTTCCAAGAAATTTTGAAACATTTTACTAACCCCCAGTTCGAAGCTTTCCTCAGCATCATGCCAGGGGCTCTTCCTCGTACTCTCTTGTCAAACCTCCTCCATCACTAGCCCAGACAGTCAAAACCAGTTATATCGACGTGAATGGTACTAGGCTGGCTTATCGGCGATTCGGCAAGTCGAACGGCAGCCCAATCGTTTATTTCAATCATCTGCGAGGCGCTATGGATGTGACGGACCCCTTGCTATTCAATTACATCGCACAGTATCGCGAGGTGATCTTATTTGACAACATCGGCGTCGGTCATAGTGGGGGCAACCTTTCAAGCTCGGTCGAAGCGATGGGCGAATATGGCGTGGGCCTAATTAAAGGTCTTGGTATCGAAAAGTTCGTTCCTTTGGGCTTCTCGTTGGGTGGTCTAGTTGCCCAGCATGTCTCTTGGCAGTATCCCGACATGATTGAGAAGGTTGTACTCGCTGGTACACAGTCGGGCAATGGTCCTGGTGTCGCTGCAACCGACGCCTCAGTCATGGAAGTCGCGGCGCGTGACGGCGAGCCCACCGAAGATGACATGCTCTTCCTTTTCTTCTCAAACACAACTACAAGCCGTTCTGCCGGTCATGACTGGTTCCAGCGCCGAGTTGATCGTCGCGTTGAGGGCGAAAGTCTGAGCGGCTCTGTTTCTTCAGCTGGCGGACAGGTACAATTGGCTGCTTCCTTTGCCTTTGCAAACGTAACCACCTACTTCGCTCGACTACAGGATATCAAAGTTCCCGTCTTGGTGACGAACGGACATACTGATGTTATGATCCCCACTGTCAACAGCTTTGTCTTGCAGCAGGAGTTGCCGTACGGATACCTGCACATCTACCCTGACTCTGGTCACGGACATCTTTTCCAATTTCCCAAGCAGTACGCCGAGGCTTTGAAGGAATTTCTTGAACTTGAATAGCGTTCTCGGAGTGTTGTGATACTTGGGGCTACACCAAGGAATCCTTGACACTGCTGCATGCGGTAAAATTTGGTTTGGACGGTGGCACAACGTTTCATTATCTATTTTCTAAATTTAACCGGTTATAGGTCATAGTATTATAAATTTAACATCAAGCCTGAGCTATGATTGCGGCTGCAAATTGCAATTACATGACTAAAACTCCCAATAGAATAGAAAGCATCTTCGTAGCCATGACTTTAGAGAAGCCAGCGGCAGATATAGGCAGCGTTGTCTGTGATACTCTGAGCAATAGACAGTTTGAAATATCGACTAGGTGCTAGATCATGATGAGCTCGAGAGTGACTGTATCTTAAGCAGTAAATGGGGAACTCCATCTCTGATTTTTAAAAGCAATGGCTATTTTATAGGAGGATATTAATGTATTTATTATTCAATTGTGTGAAATCCCTTCATCATCAACCATCTTATTTAACACTAATTATACGCCACTTTTGTAGTCTGGTACCCAGATTACTTGGTTAAGGCGATAGCTTGGCTTGTTACGAGCCGGTCCCATTTAACAGCTGTTATCCGTGCCTGTAACCACCAGCATTGTGGTTATTGACTTGTCTTTTGGCCCAATCGTCAATTGATGTAAAAGAATGCACGGATTCTTACATGGCTTTCAACTAGAAATAATTAGAGATCTGATATTCGGACGAACATCGATTGATATCCGGACGAACAGACCCACTTCCGGGCCATAATAATATTAATCCGCGTCACGTGACATAATTCTACCCCCAAAATATTGAAAATTGTCCCTAACTTGAACTTTTCATCAATATAATGCCAAGTTCAACTCCTTTGGCCAAGCCAAGCCCTTAGGCCATAACACTAGCAATTAAACTAAGTGCCTAAAGATTCCTTTTGTAACGCCGGTGGGGCAGCACCCACCTTTAGCCACAGTTTAGCCGTAGCCGCATTACATTATCGCACGCTCAACCGTGTGACTGAAGCCTGCAAGCTTCAGTCTTGGAATGCAAGAGACAGTACCTTATTGGCCTACCTAGCTGCACCAATCATTGTGAGACGTTGTTACAATTGTAAATGCAAATCCGTGGGTCCTAGCGCCGAGGAAGGCTCGGGTTCGATTCCCACCTCCGGCTAGGGCTCACAAGGAAAGCAACGTCTGCAGGGGCAAACTTGGTTAGCCAGGCCGCCGGAGCAGCTGTAACCTTGGGGGCTTCATCTGTTGTGTATCCTTGAGCTTGGAAGAGACCGGCTCCTAAGGCAGCCAGCGTACCACGAGTGCGGCGCTAGGGGGCAGAGTCCCCCCAGGGAGGGCAGTGATCCCTGGTAGAAGCTACGGCTCTATAGCGTGACAGCAGCTCGGGACGAGCTGCCTTGGAGAGGGGATAATTGTAACGTAGGTGGGGTCAGGGACCCAACCTAGCGTTATATACGGGTGTGTGCCACAGGGTAAACGCGGTGACTGCGTTTACTGCTGGATCTTTAGCCGTAGCGGTGACTGGTCTATTGCAACCACTTGCGATTGGCACCGCCGTTATTACACCTTTTATAGTCAGAAATTAAGATGTAAAGCCGATTATAATCCTTATTATTAGCTTTATTAATATTAACTAATTATTTAGCTATGCTTATAAATACAAGAGGAATAAGAGGCTGATGGGGCCGCGGAGTGCGCGGGGGCCGCGGCAAGAGCTTAATAGCAAGGAATACGGCTGCCTTAACACAAAGGTTAAGGGGTTTAATTATTATAGATTTAAATTAAGAGTCTACTATTGCTGTTATGGTTCGTTCTGGGGTTTAATTCTGGTACTTGGTCTGTCAGAATCACTGGTAATATTGTCGTATCTGGTGAGGTATCACTATCAAATGCGAACGAGAAACTCAGGAAAGGAGGCTAGGGTACCTCGCCCTGTGAGGTCGGCCCTCCCGGGCGGAATAAATTCCACAGCCCCACTTAGAAAGCGGTATATAAGTGTGGATTCGCATTCTCTCTGGAATCGGCTGTTCCACAGAGGCGGTTGTCACAGCAAGCAAACTTCGAGCAGCACAAATATAATATTTCAGGATCATAAGAATCATGGCTCTACCTCCGGTCAATAATGTCCTAGATACTATCGGAAACACTCCATGCGTTCAACTCCAGCATGTCGTTCCAGATGGCCACGCACGAATCTTCCTCAAACTTGAAGGCCTAAACCCGACAGGATCCTACAAAGACCGAATGGCACGATCCATGATTGAGGAGGCCGAACATCGCGGGGACCTTCGACCCGGCATGACAGTTGTTGAGGCGACAGGTGGAAGCACTGGCTCATCTTTGGCCTTTGTCTGCGCGGCCAAGGGCTACACTTTTCGGGTGGTGTCTTCTAACGCATTTTCTCAAGAAAAGCTCCGTACCATGTCAGCATTTGGCTCTACCGTCGAGCTGATAAATAGCCCCTCGGGGAAGATTACTCCGGACCTTTTCCCATCAATGAGAAAGCGAGCAAAGGAGATATCAGAGGAGCCCGGCTGCTATCATACAGACCAGTTCAATAACAAAGATGCTCATGCTGGCTACGAAGTGCTTGGCCGTGAGCTTACCAAGCAATTCCCAAGCGGGATCGATGGCTTTTGTGGCGCAATTGGTACTGCTGGTATGGTCATGGGTGTTTCAAAGGTGCTAAAGTCTACATGGCCAGACTGCCGCGTAGCCATCCTGGAACCTGCATCTGCGCCTGTCATGACTGAAGGCCGACCCGGAACCCATGGTATCGAGGGGATTGGAATCGGATTCGTCCCATCACTACTTAAAGACCACCTATATGATGAGGCGTGTGCATTTCCCGAAGACGACGCACGCGCCATGTGCCGGCGATTAGCAAAGGAGGAAGGCATCTTCGCTGGAACCTCCACTGGTTTGAACGTTGTCGCCGCCATCGCTTTGGCCAAAAAGCTGGGTCCTGGCAAGACCGTTGTGACCATCGCCTGTGATACAGGTCTCAAGTACTTGAATGGGGGGTTATTTACATCTGAATAGGCGGTTTAGCAGACAAAATATGTGCAGAGAAGCTTGCTGATGTCACGGAAAGCTGCCTTGGGCACGATGTTTAGCCAACAATCGAGGTACATGTATTTCTCCCCTCCAGCCACTTCTATAAAAAGTAATTCAATAAATCCAAATTCAAATTACATTAATTCACTTTTATTTATGAAACAAGTGGTTAAAGATGTCTTTGGTTTTTGTTGCAATGCTCTTCCTGATATCCTAACACTTATTAAGCTAACCCGGCATACCGTCAGCACTAGAGAAGCCGGAATCAAAGATAACCCGGATACCGGAATCTTTTGATTGCCTAGAGTCCTTGTTCATGCAATTTGGTCAATCAGGCCATGGTCCTTCATCCTCAATGGTTGCTAGCCATCCATCGCAATGGACAGTTCCATTGATCAACCAATGCTTCCTCATCTTTCTCTCAATGAAGAGCATAAAACCTCCGTTATGATCATCCACGGTGCTTTTGATTCTTCCAAAACATGGAGGCGTCTTGAAAAATCAGTTCCTCATCACCTCTTAATCCCAGATCTTCCACAGCATGGCAAGGCTGCCAAATTAGGGCCCTTGACATTCGAGTACACAGCGTCCCTGTTAACCAAAATCATCGGAGAGAAGGCACGTAACGGCAAGGTCCACCTAGTTGGCCACTCCATGGGCGCCAATCTGGCTCTGTTTTTTGCCACACATCATCCCGACCTTGTTCTATCTGTCTATGTTTCTGGAACCGCCCGCGCCTCCAATACACTACTGGTGTCGTATGGCATGTCATTGGAAGGACTTATGATCTCAGCGCTACCAGAGAGGCTGATAAATCACTTCATTGATGCCAAGGAAGACATGCATGTCAAATCAGCATGGGGCGGATTTCGTTCATTGGGGCTAAGCCACAATATTGTCGCGATTACCAGTGCTCCGCTGGAAGACTTTCTTTCAGAGACCGCGACGCGGAAACTCAAGGAAAACAGAGTTCGCGTGCTAGCTGTTGCGGCAACGAAACAGGGAGCATTGCCTACAAACGACAATGAAGACACGGCCAGATTTGTAGCGCGTTCGCTTGGTGGCATCGCTGCAGCCGTACCTTCAATGCGGCATGCGATGCATGTACAGGACCCTGATTTGCTTGGGCAAGCAATATCAAATTGGATTCAAGAATCTAATTTGCCGGACGAGTTCATCATATTGAATTTATAAGAGGCGGATTTCTGAAATATAATAGCGAGCAGTACAAGGTTGTTCTCAATGACCCACAAGATCTGCGAGTACCCATGTCCAATTTAGGCAGACAAGACAAATATGCAGCCGAATAATTCCGAACATGTGTGTAATTTTTCGCTGGCCTAACCAGTTATAGCGAAGCGAGTATGTATGACGCGACCATCTTCTTTTTTCGTGCAAGCCGTTGTTCTTTTGACAATACAAAATTTTGATCCGGCCAACCCCGCCAGACACAGATTGTGGCTGCTACATATGAACAATACCTCTATACCGACTAGTATTTTTATCCTCTACTTAGGAGGGCAACCTCTCTGGGAGAAGTGAACAGTAAATTGCACCCAGAGGCGAAAACAATGCATGTGTAAACAATGAAGGCTCTACCCCGCCTTTGACAGTAACCGTAAAGCATGTGATGATTATTACATCAACTTCTATGCACATCCGCTCCATGCTTACTGTCGCTCTAGCGCTCTGAGCAAGTACGACAATGAAGAGGGAAGGAACCGGAAGCCATATGTGGTCATGTTTGTTTAAGTTTGATTTATAATCCCTCTTCATGAGTTTCACTATTGCTACTAGAACCTATAGCAGACTTGGTGAATTTCGTGCGTATACTTCAAGATGTTTGGTAATCCAGTAGACTTATGGCACATGCCTCTGGCCGCCGATATTCTAGCTCTTATGAGGCCTGATGGCTTTAGGCCCCTCGACCCAGTCAAAAGTGCCGCCTTGATTTAAAAGTTTAACATCACCTGGACCTTGGACCTGCTTAGGGGTTGAGCCATCAAACATCGTGCCACTGAGAAAGGTGTGCGGGAATCCATGATCAAATTCGTAAGCACCTTCCACGTCCTCCACCTCTTCCTCAGTCAGTGAGACCGCCAATCCAGCAATACTGCCCTTCAGATGTTCCACCTTCCTTTGCCCAACAATCGGAAAGACATATGGGGTCTTTTGCATGCAATATGCCAGTGCCACGTGTAAAAGGTCAACGCCCTTCGCGTCTGCAGTCTTCTCCAATCTTTTGGAAACCTGTTTGTCACGGTCTGACAACGGTATGAATTTTCGTCCTGGGTTATTCCTCTCTCGTTCTTTGAAGCCCTCTTCAGTCTGGAAGCGGCCCTGATTCAGCACGCCATAGGGGCAAAGTCCCATTCCCTCATCCTGCGCCATGGGAATGATGTCGCGCTCAAAATCCCGCATCGCTGCATTCCACATACCTTGATAGACAACGAACTGGCGGAGTCCGTGGCAGCGCGCGTACTCATTAGCTTTGGCAACCACCCACGCCGGTGCGTCTGAGACGCCCAGGTACAAGACCTTACCGGAAATTATCAGGTCGTTAAGGCTGTGCATGAGCTCGGGAATTTTAGTGGTAGAGTCCCACCAATGAACGTAGAACAGGTCAATATAGGTTGTCTGCAGCTTCTGGAGAGATGCCTCGAGTGAGAGCTTCATGCTCTTTGAGCCATTGCCAGTGTAGTTTGAATGAATTTGGTTGTTGTGAGCTCTCATTTAATTACCGGAGTACTTGGTCGCAAGAACAATCTGGTCCCTATTCTCACGGCTTGCCATCCACTCGCCGATCCACATCTCCGATTCGCCGTTCTGGTAGCCATTGGCGGTATCAACGAAGTTGCCACCCTCGTTATAGAAACGATCTAGGATTTCAAACGCCTCGTCTTTGCTGCATTCACCGTAGGTTTGCTTGTGCGACTGGCCGAAGGTCATAGCCCCGAGGCACAGTGGTGAGACGCGGACCGAAGCCGTTGGGGCCAGCTGCCGATGGCGAGCGAGCAAGGAATCTCGATTCTGAGCCATGTTGATTGGGTAGTTGTGAGTTGGAATTAGAAAAGTCCAGGAAATTTGGGATATTAAAATATTTAATAAATCCACGAACACGTTGACGGGTCGAAGGACTAAAGGAAGGCTCTAGGTGGAAGTGGGCAACGTGAAATGTCATTTATGGGCCTCATAGCTCAGCTCTATCCCCGATATCTCCAGATCTGTACAGCTTGCGGCCGGCTACAGTGGAGTTCAATGTCATTATAAATCGCCTTCCAGAACGAGCAGACGTCAAAAAAATCAGTAAAGACCGGTGTCATTCCACTTTTGTTGAAGTCACTATAATCCGTAAATAGCTTCACTCCGGAACACTAGCCTTTTCTGGCTAACAACCCCACATCATTCTCTAACATTGGTGGCGTTAACGGAGTTATGGACCACCACGGCGAGACAGTCTTGGGAGCCATTGATAGGACTGGTTAACCGATCCAATACATATAGGGCGCAGTTCAAGCCATGCCTGCCTGGAACATCGACAGCAATTTAGAAAATCTGCAATCACAAAGCGGGGTCACTCGTGTACGACATTGCGGTTGCTCCTTGTGAGGGTATCTGGGTCTAATGTCTTCCACTTGGACATGAAAGGGAAATTCCATGATCCCTTACTCTCCGCTTTTAGTACCAAAACAATTTTACGCTTTTGCTTGAACTCTGAGTTCATCTGATTATCCACCTTTCCTTAACGCCAGGCTGCGTAGGGGATCGGGAGAGTGAATGAGCAACTATCTCATGAAAAGTTAGCGATGGATTTACGTATTTTTGACTGTATTACACCTTGTTCCTGTGCATCCCAAAGCGGAAAGGAGCATTGCGGTTCACAGATAAGTGATGAAGGAAGCATGCATTGAATCACTTGTGGCACGACCCATAAGCCAATCTTCTCTAATGATACACAATTGTCGATTTTGACTAACTGTTGGAACACGGCAGGGGTAATTCGATCACGGGGTTCTCCTTCAAATGAAGGTAGATCAGGATGTTGATGATTCTATTGATTGAGGTCAGAAATTGACCCCGCTCTGAGAGGCAGTTATTTCCGCCTCTTTTCGCGCTTTTAGAATATCTATCTAGCAGAGCGGGGGAGGGGCTTGCAACGCTGTACCCCCTTGCTATAGGGTCAATCCAATACACCCCCCCAGTTAAAGACATCTCGGCTGAAGCTAGTGCCTTATCTTATAACCTTAAGCCTATTTATTTTATTCTGTATTTCCTTTTCTTAGATCTTCCTAAGTTCTTGGGCTTCTAGGTAGACCGTAATATCTACTAGCCCTAGCTATTATCTAAACTTCTTAAATTAGTCTTATAAAAGTACTTTAGTAAGCCTATTTATAATTATATTCTTAGAGGGTATATAATATATATTAATTTAATTATATTAAGCTTTTTATTATAGTTAATAATTATAAATATTAATATATTATAATTTAGTTTATAATTTTGCTATATTTATATAAATTAATTTAATAATTTATTAGTTATTATACTTAATATATATTTATTCTTTATTTAATTTAATTCTTAGCTTAATAATTAATTATAAAATAAAGAAAGCTTCTTTTGCTATCTATAAGAAAGCTAATAGTTTTACTTTAATTATTAATATTATAACTATTATTTACTTATTTACTCTCTATTTAATTATTCTACCAAATAGCTTTATTATATATACTTAGGAGCTTTTTCTATTAATTAGGTTATTAGTAAAGAAGATATTATTAGTAATAGTAAAGGTATTATCTCCTTTAAATTATAAACCTAAATATTATATTATTTTAAGATAAATAAGAATATAATTAGCTACTTTATAGTATTTAGGTCTTAGGTTATTATTAAATTTAGCTAGATATAAAGTAATATAAGCTATATTAGGTCTAATAATAATTATAGTATATAGAAGGGATCTAATCTTTTATTAGTAAATATAAATAGATATAAATATTACTATCTTATTATATACTTATAGTTCTTTTTACTAGAGAAAGATATTTGCCTTTCTTTATTTTCCTTAGACTAAGTTTACTATTTTATTAATATAATTAGATTAAGAAAGCTATATTAATCTTTTCTTCTTATTATAAATAATTTTAATTCCTAGGAACTATTAGAGTATATTTCCTTCTATTAGTAAGTATTTTCTTTATAGCTTTTTTATAAATACTTATATTTTATATTCCTATTTCTTTCTATATATTATAACTATATTATTAATATAAAAGAAGATAATAATATTTCCCTTGATTATATAGCATAGTTCATAGGAAACTATACTAAATCCTAGAAATAGCAATATATTAATAAGTTCCCTTTACTATAATAATAATAATTCTCTTAGACTATAAAGAGCTTTTTATATAAAAAGGATTATCTTTGGTCTTTAATATCCTAGAAGCATATATATAAATACTATTAATATTAATTTAGTATTTATAAATATATTTATAGTATTATACTATATTAATTCTAGGTTAAATCTTATAGTAACTATAATAAGAGTTCTAAATAATTAACTAGCTAAGGTTATAGTATAAATTTCCTTATCTAGCCCCTTAGCTTATTAATTTCTTTATATTATAAATTATACTTTATATTTAATATACTTTTTATACTTAGTAAATTTATAAATATAAACCTATATATAGTTAAGAACTTATTTATCTTTAGCTCTTTTATCTATATAATAGACCTTAATCTAAGATTCTATATCCTTATAGCTCTATAGGTAAACTTATTTTACTTTAAGGAAATCTTCTTTTATTAGGTAATTAACTAAATTACTATAATATTTAGGAAAAAAGGGCATTTATTATTAGTAAAAAATAAATAGGTTCTTTAATAGTCTTTAGAACTTTGCTTTGTCTATTGGTTACCCTTTTATTATTCCCCTTATACTTACATACTGCCCAACAGCAAAGGCCACCTTCCAAATATCAAACTTCTTAGACAATAAATCATCTAATAAAACTTTCTCCTCAATTCTTATTATTACCATTATAATTAGAATAATTAGTAGAAGAAACACAAGAGTAAAATACATCCTAGTTATAGCTTTAACAGGATTATTTAGAGGGTCTTTGAGAGTAATCTTAGCTAAAGCCCTATCCTTACTTCCTAGTATACTTATATTAGCATTCTTAACTCTAGGTTATTCCATAGAACTTTTAATAGTCCTAGCTAATTAATTAAGCATAGCCTTTAAGTAATAAGTTCCTATATTATCTTTATCCTTAAGATATATAAAGGTATTACTAATTATTTTTAGTTTAATATCTTTATCTTCTAAATAAAGATTCTCTTAACTTTCTAGGGATTCTTTAGTACTATTATTCTCTTTAGTATCTATAGCTTATATATTTACCGGATTATTAAGGGCTTTCTTAATAACTTTCTTTAATAATATTATTAGTTTTTCTTATATTATATATAAAAGGTTATCTTTTTGTTATGACCTGAACCAACCTACCCGGGAGTCGAACCGTGACGCCGGCAAAAGCCCGGATAAGACCCACCTTTACTTCTGACAGCTTAACTTATGACTAAGCAGCCTAGCCAATCAGAAGGCACGGCTTAGAGCGTACGGCCTTGGCATTAGGGCGTTGTTCGCTCCAAGGGCTTACTTACAAGATTCTGTATTTAAGACCTCTAGGAGTTATAGCCATTAGGGCCTAACTTAGCTCTTAATATAACTTAGTTACCTTCAATTAATCTATTTGACTAATTAACCTATTACCAGATATAATAACCTCCCTTTATTGCTCTAACCAATATACTTAATTTTATTTATTAATATAAATTATTATATATTGAGAGCTCTTATTTAGAAGGATTACTTATATTAACCCTAAGTAATATTATTGCAATATTAGTTTAATTTATATCTTTAGGAATCTTTTACCCTAAGGGAAAAAAGACTATTACTTTTAAAGCTCCTACTAATAATAAAAATATAAAGGAGGTTAAGTCTAAGGATAATAAGGATAATAAGCAAATTAAAGTTCTTCAAGAGGAGAATAAAAGACTTTATAATAAGATATAATAGCTTAATATTAATTCTTAGCTTTATGCTAAAGAAAGCAATTAATACCTTATATATATAAAAGAAATACTCTAAACCTTTCTTAGTATATAAAATATTTAGGTAAATAATCCTTAGCTTACTACTATAGTAGGATTAAATCTACTAGTAAATAAATCTACTATATAGCTATTAACTATTACTTATAAAGCTATATTAGTACCTATAAGCTACCATAAGGACCTAGGCAAAATAATTAAGCCCCTAGAGCCCTTTAAGTAGAATGGTTTAGCTATAATCTTGCGATAGTAGATTATATTACTAAGATCTTACTTTTGATATTTCCCTTAATATCTTGCTTAAGAAGACCTTAAGATTTAGTATATAATTAAATAAATAAAAGGTAAGGTACTATATAATATAGAATTATATTTAAATAACTTTATTTATAATCTCCTAGAGTCCTAGAATAAAAAGACCTAAAAGCTATTTATTAGCTTTAATTACTTTAAAGAAAAGGTTATTGGCTTATATGGAAAGTATAATAAGAAGTAAGATATTATTTTTAAGATCTAAATTCTTACTTAAACCGGTTCTTATAGCTCTTACCTTTTTAACTTTTGGTATTATACTATAAAGCTTAATTAGGATAATAAGGTATTAATTAATAAGTTTTATTAAGGCCTAAAGAAGGATATATAGAATAAGATATATAAAAAACTTAATCTATTAACTTATTTTAATAATTATATTATATTAGCTATTTAATATAATATTTGTTTATATTAGAGGTATATATAGAAGAAGTCTAGGAAAAGGGCTAATTAGTTTACTAATATTAGCTAATAATAGAATCCCCTTATATCTTATAGAATTACTATAGGTCCTATAGAACTAAGGAATACCTAGCAAAGGAAAGATTTCTTATAGATAATCTACTAGAACTATAGTATTAAAGGGTACTCTTTCTATAAGTACTTTAAACCTAATACTAACTAGAAGTTTAGATCTATACTAAAGGGATAAAGATAACTTAATATAACCTAGGCTAATAATAAGCCCTAAACTACTATTTAAACTATTAAAAGGATTACTAATTAAATCCTTATGCTAAAAGGCTAAGATTAACCTACTAAGGGAAAGACTCTTATTATAATTACTTAGTCTTATAATAGAGTTAGGGAACTCTTATAGTAAGATAAAGTGATTTAATGGTATAAGATCTTTGGCAAAGAATTAAAAAATAAGATGTGCCCTTTGTATTAGAGTAATAGGAGTAATAACCCTTGTAAAAGGAAGGCTTAGAGGTAGCCTATAGGAATTGTAATTAGGAGGGCTTAGAGGGAGCCTTAATAACTTGCAATTCAAAGGATACAAAGCAATTGCAATTCCTCTAAGCTGCCCTAGAAGCAAAGAAGCCACAAAAGAAGCTTCTAACTAAATCTCTATATATTACTAATAGCATAAAGCCACAAAGGCTTAAAATAAAAGTAAAGATTAAAGGGAATTAGTATATTACTATAGTAGATAATAGAGCTAAGATAAATTATATTTACCCTAGAATTATAAATACCCTTTAGCTATTATAAAAGGATAAGGTAAATCTTTATATTATATTAAACTTAAAAGGTATTATATTTAGTTATAATAATAGAGTTATTAGCTATAAGCTTAATTACCTTAAGGTCTTTATTAATAGAAAAAACTAAAGTATCTTATTTAATATTATTAATACCAAAATAAATAACCTAGTCTTAAGATACCTATAATTATATTAATATAATCTATATATTAATTAGTATATTAGCTAGATATAGATATCCTCTAAGAATAATATAGCCGGTAATATAGATAATTAGGATATAAGATCTTAAACCTTTAGTATTAACTATACAAAGGCTATATGCAATAATAGTTTACTACCAAAGGGAATATAGCATAAGTATAAGGCTGGTCAAAAGAGGATACAGCAGAGAGTAATTACTAACCTTTGTATATAATTCTAATAGCTTAATAAAGACCTTAAGAATATAAAGAAGGATACTATTAAAGATTAACTAAAGAATATACCATAGTAATACTATATTTATAAGTAACTATTTGCAAAAGAACTTAAGACTAGATTACTAGAATTTAATCAATGGGATTATAAAATTATATTAAAGGAAAAAGTAAATACCTATTTCTTTCCGATTTATAACCTTAATTAAGTAGAACTTAATACTCTAAAGGAGTATATTAAAGATATACTATAAAAAAGATATATATAAGTATTAACTTCTAAAGCTAGTTATCCAGTAATATTTATTCCAAAGAAAAACAAAAAACTTTATCTTATTATAGACTACTAATAGCTCAATAATATTACCATAAAGGACTATATACCCTTACCCCTTATCAATAAGATAAAGGATAAATTATATAAAATAAAGGTATTTACTATAATTAATCTAAAAAAAGCCTATAACCTAATAAGGATTAAGAAAGAAGACAAATAGAAAATTACCTTTTAAATAAAGTTTAGGCTATTTAAGTACTTAGTAATATCTTTTGGACTTATAAATATATTAGTATTCTTCCAAAGGATAATTAATAATATACTATATAAATACTTAAATATCTCTATTATCTACTACCTAGACAATATACTTATCTTTTCTAAGGATAAAAAAGAATACAAGCAATATATCTACTAGGTTTTAAAAGCCCTATAAGATATTAACCTATTGGTTAAATCTAAGAAGAGTATATTCTATGTAAAAGAAGTAGAATTCTTAGGCTATATTATCTTATATAATGAGATCTAGATAAATCCTAAGAAGGTTACTACTATTAAGGATTAAAAGGAACCAGAGAATCTATTCAAAGTATAATCCTTTCTAGGATTTACTAACTATTACTATAAGTTTATTAAGAACTTTAGGCGAATAGTAGTATCTTTGATCTTCCTTATAAGGAAAGGAGTACTATTTGTTATGGGAACTAAAGCTAGAAAAGCTTTTGAGTAGCTAAAAAATACTATTATAGCTAAGCTAGTACTTATAATATTTAACCCTAACCGGCCTATTAAGTTAAAAATAGACTCCTTTGACTATACTATTGGAGTCTAGATTGGATAAAGGGATAAATAAGGGAGATTATACTTTATTATATTCTATTTATATAAGCTACAAGGAATAGAACTTAATTATCCTATCTATAATAAGGAATTCCTTATTATTATTAATACCTTTAAGGTATTTTAATAATACCTTCTTAGAAGTTAATATAAGATTATTATATTTACTGACTATAAGAATATTTTATACTTTATAACTATACAAAAGCTTAGTAAATAATAGTTATACTATATAGAATACTTATTTAAGTTTAATTATTATATTATATATATTAAAGGTATTAAAAATACTTAAGTAAATATAATTAGCTAATAAGCTAATTACCAAGAAGAAAAGAGAATAACTATAGAAAAGCTATTATAGTATATACCTAAGGGAGATCTTAAATAGGCCTCTATAAGTAGAATAATAATTAAGACAAAGAAGATTATTATTATTATCTAAAGAGAGTAATGATTAGAAAACTATATTATCCTTAGATATTACTAAATATTATTAAAGGTAATTTTAAGGAAATTAAGCTATAGCCTAGGTCAATTATAATTCCTCTAAGTTACTCTTAAGCCCCTAAAACTCAAAAGCATATACATAGTGGAATAGGGCAATCTACTGCTCTAGAAGATCAAAGAGTATAATAAGATACTCCTAGAAGACAAACAAACAATCCGACTATAAGTCCCAAATAAGCTATAGGATAACCTAATCCGTAAGATCTATAAATATCTATTTAATAGATATAAAGGAATCAATAAAACCCTTAAATAAATTAAATAGATATTTTCCTTTAGTTACATAAAAAAAAAAATAAAAGCTATTATTAAGTAATACTTACTTTGCCAATAGATAAAGTTACTATAATATAAACTATATAGTAAACTATAGCCTATTCTAATTGCCTTAAGACTATAGGAGTTAATTATAATAGACTTTATTATTAACTTATTATTATCTATAGATCTTACTATTAGTAAATATTATAATATTATTTTTATTATTATTAATTAATTTATAAAGTTTATTTATTATATTTCTTATAAAAAGGCTATTAGTAAAGAATAGTTTACTTATTTTTTCTTTTGATATATAGTTATAATATATAGATTATCTATAGAGATTATCTCTAACCATAGGCAATTATTTATATCTAAGTTTTAGTAAGGACTAATAGCCTTTATAGGCTTATAATATAAGCTTACTATTGCCTTTAGACCTTAAGTAAATAAATAGACTAAGAGGCAAAACTAAGAGATTAAGTATTATTTATAGTACTATATTAACTATAAGTAAATAGATTAAGTAAAGAAGCTTTTTATTACTTAGCTTGCCCTTAATATATCCTATTAATTAAGTATTAAGACTATCCTTATATTTACTAACTTTAGATTTATACTTAATATATTTTAACCTAAGCTAAAAGGACTACTAGGTATAAAGGTATTACTTAAGTCTAAATAAATATAATAATTATATTCTAAGATAAAGATAAAGCTAGAGTTTATTTATATATAGATAAAGAAGTATTATAATCCTAAACGGATAAAAGGGCTATTCTTTGAGGAGGGGGATATAGTCCTTTTAGCTACTAAAAATATTATTATAAAGCAATAAAATAAAAAGCTTAACCTTAAATACATAGGTTTTTACCCTATAAAGAAGAAAATCTCTAAAAATAACTATAAGCTTAATCTATCTAAAGATATTAAGATTTATTTAGTCTTTTATATTTCCTTACTTAAGATAATTACTAATATTATTATAATAAATATAGGATTATATATTAAGCTAATAATTAAATTATAAAAGGAATATACTATTAAGAAGATCTTTAAAAAAAATACTATAAATAAAGAAATATATTATTATATAAAATAAATAGAATATAATAAGGAAATATAGAAATTATTATAGAACTTTATATACTATTTAAAGAAATTAAATAAATTCCTTTAAAAGGAATAATAATAGAATCCTTATTAAAGTAAATATTAAGAATATTTAGTAAGAATATTAATAATCTTATCTTAATTAACTTTACTATAGAAAGCCTAATTACCTTTAGATATTCTTTTATTTTATTTAATTGCTTAAGCTTTATAAATACTATTATTATATAAAATTAAGCCTTTATTATTACTTTCTAAGCTTAAAGGAATACCTTTTATAATTCCTCAAAAAAAGCTTATAGCTCTCTTAGCTTATCTTTTATTTTATTTTATTACTTATATAATTTCTTTATTTCCTAAATTACCTAAGATACTTTATTTACTTAGTACCTCCCAACAAGAACAAAGGCCTTAACTATACTTACGGATTACTGTATCAAAACCTACACAGTCGCAAGGAATATGCCCTAAGATGTATTTATTGCATTGGGAAGAACTAGACCCAAAGACACATTTGTGGCCCATCTGCAAGCACCGATCACAGGAGGGTTCCTCAGTACCAAATAACGCCACATAGGAAAACAAATCTCTATTCTTACGCCTCTTTCAAAGGGACTCTTTCGAGGGAGCCTAGCACGGCATAACATTAGCAGGGATAAGAAGCCATAAGGGAATATATTAACCAGGGGAAGCTATAAGGAAAAAGGAAAAAACTAAATATGACCTATAATAGTCTTGAGGGTAAGACCTTCGGAGGGGAAGTATTATATTATAACCTAAACCAATCTACCCGGGAGTTGAACTATGATGCCGGCAAAAGCCCAGATAAGACCTACCTTTACTTCTAATAGCTTAACTTATGACTAAATAGCCTAGCCAATCAAAAGGCATAGCTTAGAGTATATAGCCTTGGCATTAGGGCGTTGTTTGCTCTAAGGGCTTACTTACAAGATTCTGTATTTAAGACCTCTAGGAGTTATAGCCATTAGGGCCTAACTTAGCTCTCAATATAACTTGGTTACCTTTAATTGATCTGTTTGACCAATTGACCTATTACCAGACGTAATAACCTCCCTTTGTTGCTTTAACCGATGTGCCTGATTTTATCTGTTAACACGAACCGTTACACTTTTAGCTAATTAATATTTCTATTAAAGTAATTATTTTTATTAAAGATTATATCTTATATAATAATAATATTATTAGTTTAAGGGTTTTATATTTAATAGAGATTTATAGACTAGTAGCTAATAAGATAGTCTATTTAGCCTCTTAGGTTTAATTATTACTTTTTTTTAAACTTCTTTAAAGTATTATTTATTATTATAAATACTTTATATCTATAAGATTAAAGATAACCTAGAAATAATTACTTTTTACTAGCTTTTAAATAAATCTATTATATTAATATAATATAAAAGCAACTATAAGGTATCTTCTAATAGTAAATATATTTTGGTATTTAGTTATATAAATAAATAATATATTTATATATCTTAATCTAAAGGTATACTAAAAGTTAAGTACCTATTTTTATTGCTTAGGCTTTTATCTTAATTATGCCTTCCATTACCTCTACTCTACTATTTTGGGTAGCTATTTAGACTACATTGGCTTTAATAATAATACCTACTTAAGTCAAGAAGCAAGCAACTACTTAAGCCTTCTCTTTAAACTTCCTAATAATTTTATTATTATATTCAAAAACCTTTAGCTTAATATTATATTATTATACTAAGAAGCTAAGAAAATTATTTAATATCTTAGTAATTTTTAGATTTTTATATAATTATAAGTAAAAATCCTATATATAGCTAGACCATTGGTTAATAATAAGCATTAAATAAACTACTTTAAAACTTCTATTAATATTATAAAAGTCTATTACTATTTATTCTTTAGGCTAATTACCTATATCTCTAGGATATCTACTTACTTAATACTTAATCTTTAATATACTATAATTATTATATTTAATAGTTAATATTCCTTTAATCCTTATACCTATAATAATTCAAATAAGCCATTATAATACTTCTAGTCCTAGATAACCTAAACATAAGTACTACTTATATATAGGTTCTTTACTTAGCCTCCTTTGGGTAATAAAATTATAATTACTTTAGCTAGTTAAAAAAATAACTTAATTTAACTTTATTAATATATATTTAAGTAAATATTAATTATATTAATCCTCTATATAGCAAATAATTATATTATCCTATTAAGTTAGATAATTAGGGGATAAAGTTATATTTTATTAGTATTTTTACTTTTTAAGTTATTATAATAATATTAAATTATACAAAAAGTTCTTATAATATACTATATTATAAAGATCTAAGGATTACTTTCCTATTAGTCCTTTAGTTAATAGTATAATAATTCTATATCCCTAGATCTTTATATAGTATTTTCTTACTAAAATAATATCTCTTAGTTCTACTTCTTAATATTTCATAAATTAATACTAATTATTACAAATATATAATATAGCTCTTAAATTAAAAATAATAAATAAGAGTAATAGGTAGGTAATTACTATAAATACTATCCTTATAAATAATTAAAGATTATACTTATAACTATTTACCTTTCTTATAAGTCAATTATCTATATTTTCTTTAGCTTACTTTTTAATTTTAATTACCTATACCTTTAGGTAGATATTAGATTTAAGCTTTTGGTTTACTCTAAGTTATAAAACCTCCTAGGGTATAAATATTAAAAATACTTTGCTAGGGAATATATAATAATAATTAAATAGCTTATATTATAGTCTATATACTAAGTATCTTTACTTATTCCCTTAGATTAACCTTATAATCTATTATAATAATAATTAAGAATAATTCTTTTTATATTAATTATATTTCCTTTGGCTTTAATTAAATATCTTAGATTCTTTAGTAAAGCTTTTTTTATTTTTCTTTTTCTTTTTTAGTATTAGGCTAAAGATATCTTTTTATTATATTTACTTAGTAAAAGGATTAATTAACTTAAAGGCTATTATTTTAGTATAAAGATCTTTTGCTATTTTCCTTATTCTTAATATCTTAGCCTTTAGCTTAGCTTTATATAATTATTTATTTATTAATATCTATTACTTTAAAACTCTATTTAGTACTATACAAAGATAGTTAAATTAGGTATTTAAATTATCTAGGCCCTTAATTCTATAGTATTATATATACTTAGCTATTCTTTCTTACTCTAGGATTTATACCTTAAAGTCAAATAATAATTTAATTAAGATTTTAATTAAAGCTTTATATTTCTATTAGGTATATATTTCTTATTTAATTATTATTATATTAATATTTTCCTTAAGATTAATATACTATTCTCTTAGTAATTATAATAACTTATAATTTATAAATCTTAAGCCTTCTATAATAAAATTTCTAATCTAAATATAAAGCTTATTAATTCTTTTTTCTTATTAATTATATTAAGTTAATTTATTATAATATTAATTTTACTTAAACTTATAGTCTTTCCTATCTTCCTTTAGGAGTTTATCCTTTAATTAAGCTTAATATATTAAATTAGCTATTTCCTCTTATATAATAGCTAATAAAGATACCTAACTACCTTTAACCTGCCGGATTATAGAAATAACTTTCCGTGGGTAATCCCTATACTCTAGCTCTCTTAGGCTTTATATTAGGATTACCTTCTTATTAGGGTCAATAAAGTCCCAAAGGTATATTCCTATAGCTAGGGATTAGAGTTCTTCATCCTATTTCTCCTAGTCTTTAATCCCATTAAATATAACTTTTATATCTCTAGGCATATTGTATTCGGTCTTTAACGGTCGGTCGGTGGGTTAGTTTATCTTAGTATATAAGACTCTTAATTATTGGAACACGGCAAGGGTAATTCGATCACGGGGTTCTCCTTCAAATGAAGGTAGATCAGGATGTTAATGATTCTATTGATTAAGGTCAGAAATTGACCCCGCTCTGAGAGGCAGTTATTTCCGCCTCTTTTCGCGCTTTTAGAATATCTATCTAGCAGAGCGGAGGAGGGGCTTGCAACGCTGTACCCCCCTGCTATGGGGTCAATCCAACACTAACCATAAAAGACTCATATCAGCCAAATGGCTGCTGGGGGGTACTACAATAATTCTCCCCAAGACCATTATGGTCCTAGATCAAGAGATCCTCCCTTATGAGTGCAGGTTGGGTATAGCGCTTTTCGAGAGTGATCGCGTCTTGACGCACGGTCCCCGTTACCTTATCTTATCAAATGATAACTAGATAAGATAGTGCGATAAGATAACAGTGGTTCCACAAGATGGACATTCTCAGCAAGGGCTCGCTAATTTCAAATCTTGTACACATGGCATCAATTCGAACCCACCCATCTGTGTGCACCCTGATCGACCGACCCTTACAGGCTACATGAGCTATTGCAAGGTTCTCTGCACTTTCCATCATATTGGAGTGCTTTCCTCTGAACACTTGAATGGAGGGAGACCGCAGCAACTTGTCTGTCTATAGGGTAGGTTGCACAAGGGGTCGTTCTTTCCCCAATATAGTTAGCACCTAACTTTGAATCTAAACGCCGTTATCTCCACCCAATAAGGCCGACTGCTGTGGAGATGGCAAGTCGGATGTGACCAATAAGTAAGAGGCCGTAAGCCGGCTACATCTGCACATCCTGTCAAAAACTGATTCGGATGGGCCCCCACAACTATGGATTCACAAAGAGAAGCGCCGCCTGCTGGTCTTATTGCCTGGACCCCAATGCTACAGAACCCCGAGGTGCAGGACGCCAGTGATGATTGGACCGGGGTGACGAGTACGAAGCAGAGAAAACGCCTTCAAAACCGACTCAACCAAAGAGCTTACAGCTAGTCTCCTACCTTCTGCACCAACCCTTGACAGGCATGACTGACATCTAGGATTAGGAAAAAGAAAGCAAGCCGGGCAAAACAGCCAGAACACGCCGCATGGCAATTTATTGACACAAAATCAAATTGCTCCACCTGAGGTCTCAGGTGTAGTCACTCGGTCCACGATCGCGATTGAATTTGAAGGTCACATGCTCTGGCCCTGCCGAGACAGAGAGGAGAAAACACTCAGATTCGCCAGAAGGGCCATCAGAGAGTTTTCAACTGGCTGTCCAAGCCCTGTAGTCCTTCCCAATTTGATCCGACTCAATGTCCTGAATGCCATCACGCAGAATGCCAAAATGCTCGGCTTCGACCTAAAGGGGTTCTGTGCCGATGAGTTCATATCTCCCTTCAATCAGATTGGCCCTGGACTACCCGCTTCAATGCCGGAAGCACGCTATCCTGTGGCCCTACGGCCGACGTCAACCCAACTTGCCAAGGTCCACCACCCCTGGTCCGATCTTATTCCTATCCCGGGATTCCGTGATAATCTTTTGCGAGCTATAGAGCTTGGATTCGATGACGATCTAATATGTGTGGATCTGTTGCGTGTCGAGGAGGAGTACGAGGGGAAAGCATCCTTAATTGTATGGGGCGCGCCCTGGGACACTCGAGGCTGGGAAGCTAGTGTTGAATTTATACGGAAGTGGGGATGGCTGCTGAAGGGCTGTACTGATATAATCGAGTCGACAAACTACTGGCGCCAGAAGAGAGGGGAAAAAAGAATCAAGTTCTGAGCCATACTAATATTGAAATATGATATAAAAGCTACATATCTAACGAAAATTATTCCAAAAAGGGAAATATACAATATTCTTCGCGAAAACAAAACAAGTGAGGGTGGCATGGCATATCTTTTCCATCTGGTATATTGCACAAAAAACCACTGAATTCTGGTTGTTTGGATTCCTGATGATTGAAAAGACATCCGGAATCTTGACTGATAAACTGGACTTCTGGTTTAGTAGTTGTCTCCCCAAGAATCAGGATCGTTCTGATTTTATTCTGTTTGCTCAGCACCATGGAAACGTTAGAGTGTGCCTTCACGCTGGCGCCTTTGTTTTTATCATTTGATTTCTTTTTTCCACGAGAAAAAAAAAGTGTCCGGTTACATTTTAACCATTAAATTAGGGCATGCGCGATACAAACTTGGCACGTTCGACAGGTCATTAGAGTATGTGATTGATGAATTGCACATGATTTGGATAAAATTGTCCAACTGTCACTGTGAGTGTGATGGCGCCGAGTTTCATAGCGCGAGACGCTAGGTCCAAGCGCTACACCGCCATCTTCAGCAGGCCAGGGATATGCTCGCCCAACAGAACGGGACAAACCCCAGAGTGATTGCCTTGTGGAGCAAGTCGCACATCTTCCCGCAGCCTGAATTGGGTCACATCTTCTCCACTGCGCTCTGGGGGGAAATTGGCAAAGTCGAATGGAAAATACTAGCGAATTTCATCTCTATTCGCGTTAGGAGATGAAATTTCTTTTCGTTCAGTGCACTGACGATCATAAGGCACAACTTCCCGCCCCTTCTTTGTCCTTTCTAAGAGCCCTTCATCTGGGAAAGAAAGACTATAAAGACGGCCTCCTTGAATATCTTTTTGTCTGTCACTCATATACTAGACCTAAATAACCAAAATTTTGCTTACAGAATGTTTGTGTATGTAAGGCCATGCACGTGTTCCTATGAAATTGAATTTATGCAGTCATACGCAGCACAAAAAATCGTACGGCTTCCCACTGTTACATTTACCAGGTTCAGAAGACGAAATTGAGATTAGCGCATGTAATCGCGTTCCATCAATTCAGGAACCCTCAATTCCCTCAGGCTGTTCGTTTCTCTTTGGCATTGCGTTTTTTTTCGCCCCGTGCCATTGCACTCCAGGATAAACAACGCAGCATTGAATGGAACCCTGGGCCGAATGAGTACATTCCTAGCTTTTGAGCTGCCCATTGGGCAAGAATATGGTTGCCTACGACACCGGCGGGGTTCTGGTGGTGATCTCATCGTGGTCAGGCCAAGGCAAATTTCGCGGGGAAGGATTAGCCCGAAAATTGGGCCCTAGCAGAGCGATCATCGCCGACGCGGGGAAAGTCTATGTCAGGCGGAGTAGGTCCGTGGAGAAGCCCCCATCGTCGTATGACTCGAGGTTGCATTGGCAATTGCGAGTGCGGGACATGCGCAAAAATTATCTGACAGAGGCATTGGGCCAATCCACAATGTCTACCTAGAGAGCAATTGGTCCGAGTCTCGGCATGCAGGTTCTGGCCCCGTGCAGTAGGACCGAATATTTGCTGGCCGACTTGGCCGACGACTGGAAGTAAACAGGGACACCGAGACGGGGAAGCAGCCAACGCAGCGCTTGCAATTGCCCTCCCGGAAGTGGCGGACTGTAAATTACAAGCTTAAAAGTTGGGTGTTGGTTAACCTTGAGGCCTTGTTGCCCTTGACCATGGGTTTCGTCCCAGTTCCCCGCACGCTTGACTGCGAGCAAATAGTAGTTGCGGAGCCTTCTGGTAAAAGCCGTCATCTATTTCCGCAAGAAGGGCCGAATACCTCAAACTGTCAGTCGCAGGGTTGTTTTCGTAGTGTACAACGATACGAGAATCGTCATGAGGGCCTTCATTTAAGTTGCTGGCCACGGGCACCCGGAGACATGTCTGTCGGACCAGCGCACTGGAACTCGCCACATCAGGATGAAGTTTTTCAAACAGGCCGTGCTGGCTTTGCTGCTGCCTGGGGTCGTTGGTCAATATACCAATGAGTCCGAGGTACCCTACTATGGTCTTAGCCCACCTGTGTATCCCTCCCGTTAGTATTCAACGCCTCGATTGGAGAGGAGCAATTGACTGACACAGTGCAGCCGAGGGATCCGGAAAGAGTAGTGATGGATGGAAGCGTGCTTATGAGCGAGCCAAAGCGCTCGTGGATCAGATGACTCTGGAAGAGAAGGCCAACATCACCCGTGGTTACACTGGTCGATGCATTGGAAACTCGGGTGAGGTCAGTCGCCTGGGAGTCCCCAGCCTTTGCTTCCATGACGGTCCTGCTGGTGTTCGAACGCAAGAGTTCGTCTCTGGGTTCCCAGGATCTGTCCATGTAGCAGCCACCTGGGATAGGGACCTGTACTACCAGCACGGAAAGGCCCTCGGCGAGGAATTCCACGGAAAGGGTATCAATGTCGCCCTGCTCCCGTGTGCTGGCCCGCTGGGTAGAATTGCCAGAGGAGGTCGCAACTGGGAAGGATTGTCCGCCGACCCTTACTTGGCAGGTCAGGGTATGGGCTTGATCACCAAGGGTCTGCAATCCGCTGGTGTCATTGCCACGATCAAGCATTGGTTGGCTCAGGAGCAGGAATGGAGACGGCGACCTACAGAGCCTGTTGGACTGGGAGAAGCCATCTCCTCCAACTTGGATGATCGAACCCTGCATGAGCTGTACGCTTTCCCCTTCATGAACGGTCTCCGTGAAGGGGCCGGGGCTGTCATGTGCAGTTACCAGCGCATCAACAACTCCTATGGCTGCCAAAACTCCAAGCTCATGAATGGCATCCTGAAGACGGAGCTGGGATTCGAGGGCTTCGTTGTCAGTGACTGGGGTGCGCAGCACGCTGGTGTTGCGACGGCTAATGCTGGCCTGGACATTGTTATGCCTGACGGCGGGTTTTGGGGTAATAACCTTACCGACGCCGTCAACAACGGATCCGTCACCGCCGACCGTGTCGCAGACATGGCTACTCGAGTGCTTGCTTCCTGGTACTATCTCGGCCAGGACAATGGCTACCCGGCCAACAACGTCTACGCCTACACGGAGGAGCACGAGCCCGTCGACGTCCGTGGCGACCATGCCCAGCTCATCCGCAAGATTGGTGCTGCCGGAACCATCCTGGTCAAGAATACCAACGGAGCGTTGCCTCTGAAGAAGCCGAGGTTTGTCAGTATCTACGGTCCCGATGCGCCGGCTGCGAGGCGGCCGTGGCAGGACCCTGCCCGATACGGAGGAAACTACGTCGAGAGCTGGGGATGGAACACGTTCGACGGAACTCTGGTTGTCGGCGGAGGATCTGGAGGCGCTGCGCCTCCATATGTCGTGAGCCCTTTTGAGGCCATTCGAGAAAGGGTTGCTCGTGACGGCGGCATCGTGCGCTGGGATTTCGAATCCGTCAACCCTTCGCCCAGGTTCGCCAACTCGGACGCCTGTCTCGTTTTCATCAACTCGTTCGCCTCGGAAATGTGGGATCGTGTGAGCTTGACCGACGATTTCGGTGATAAGCTAGTGAACAATGTTGCTGCCAACTGCTCAAACACCATCGTAGTTGTGCACTCGGCTGGTAAGAACGACCGACACTCTCCTCCAACATGGCTTGGCTAACTGATATGATTAGGAATCCGCGTGGTTGATGCTTGGGTGGACAACCCGAATGTTACCGCAGTGGTTTACGGCCTGCTTCCGGGACAAGAAAGCGGTAACAGCCTTGTCGATTTGCTCTGGGGTGATGTTAGCCCCAGTGGCAAGATGCCCTTCACTGTCGCAAAGAAGGAGGAGGACTACGGCCACTTGCTCAATTCGACCGTCACCTTTGACGCCTTCCCCCAGCAGGATTTCACCGAGGGTCTTTACATTGACTATAGGGCTTTTGATAAGGAGGGAATCGAGCCGCGTTACGAGTTCGGCTTTGGACTGTCTTATTCCACCTTTGAGATTGGTGACCTGCAAGTTGAGCTAAATTCACAAGCCAGCATCCAGGCCCTCCCGCAGTCCAACATCACAGTGCAGCAAGGTGGACACCCTGAGCTCTGGGAGGTGATTGCGACGGCTACAGCCACTGTCAAAAACACGGGCAATGTCACGGCGGCCGAAGTCGCGCAGCTTTATGTGGGCATTCCTAGTGACAAGTTTGAGACACCGGTTCGACAGCTCCGAGGCTTCCAAAAAGTGAAGCTGCTGCCAGGACGA
Source organism: Calonectria honghensis (assembly GCA_013403855.1). Taxonomy (NCBI): domain Eukaryota; kingdom Fungi; phylum Ascomycota; class Sordariomycetes; order Hypocreales; family Nectriaceae; genus Calonectria; species Calonectria honghensis. The sequence goes on from VTGB01000023.1 coordinate 797,590, forward strand.
ACGCAAACAGTCACATTCCCATTGACCCGGCGTGATCTCAGTGTGTGGGACGTCACTGTGCAGCAGTGGAGGCTGCAGAGCGGAACCTACAAGCTCGAGGTCGGCTCCAGCAGCAGGGATCTGACCGATAGTCAGAAATTGGAGATTAATAACTAGGATCATCTAGACTTAGGACATCTCAGAATATAATGATTGGACGATGATATGATCTGATTTTGCTGATCCGCATCCCTGATAGGTATGCTGGGGCGGAATGTGAGACGCGCGTTGACAGCGAGACAGGCACATAGAAGGGTTGCTTTGTGTATTCGGTGAGAGTGGCCTGGACGGAGGGGCCTCGGAACCTTTGTGACATTTTCAGCGGGCCGAGAGACAAAAGCTGGCCGCCCTAGAGTGATAGGTTTCCTCTAACTGGGTGGTCTTCATGGAACCGAGACTGAAACAGTCTTGGAAATGTTGTGATTCATTTGCTGAATGTGTGAGTGGGGGCCGTCTGGTAGTGCTAGCAGGGTCTCTTCAGCAGACTACGCTGGTGTAGCTGAAACTAGCGCGTTTTGGAATTGCAGATACCTTTGATACGCTAAAGAGAAGCAGGAGTCGGAGTGTTTACGGTGATTATTATCACGTTTGTGACTTAGAATATCACACCTATTCGGTCATATAATCTGGGAACAGAGTTATCCATTAATCAGGATCGCTCGTGACCAAAATTATTTTCTGTGATAGCGCCAAGTAGTATGTGCTGGATTATTGCACATGTAAATCAGTGTTATGATGACCGGGCCGAGCCAGCACTGGCTGTCTGACGCGGCGTTGACAGGTTCAAATCACATATTTAACCTGGGTATCCCGTATCCATAGAGCCATCATCAATTGTCTCTCAGCGCCTCTCCATCTTCTCAATATCTTCTCTGATTTCTCTTGGTTTCCAACTCCGCACTGACTAGCACCAATCCAAGCGTGCGAAGAAAACAAATACACAATGGCTTCCCCCCAGACTTCTGGAGGTTCTGCACTCCCAACGCAAAAGCCTCGTACCAGACAGTTGGATGCATCTGAATTTTGGATGCAGGGTCATGTGGACAAGGGAACAACATCCGCAGATCGGGAACAGTATGGCTTAACCGGCGGAATGGAGCTCAGGTTTCCGGCCTCTGTCGGTGACCCCGTGCCGTATCTTCGACGTGCTTGGCTTGCGACTTGCCGTTTCAACCCCCGCCAAATTATGGCCGATGAAGCGCCAGAGGGCGATAATGCTGATGCCGTTATATCTAAATGGTCCGACAACTCATTTTTTGTGCATAGAACAACTGGTTCTGGACTCACCGCGATCAAAGAGGTTCCGTCGGCGGCTTCTACCACCTTGTATTGGCTGCCAAACTCGTCCGAACTCTTTATCAAAATATCTCACCGACGGGTTGATGGTCACGCCTGTATGGTGATGATGACGGCTTATTTGGCAACCGTGACAGGGCTGATCCGATTCGGACTCGACATCGACATTGAGTCTAAGATGGCACGGTTTCTTAAAAAGTCGACAGTTCCTGGGACTCAAGAATCGAAAAAGGTCGAAGTCGAGGTCGATGAAGAGCAAGAGCCCGAACATATAAAAAAAGCCGCTGATGCTCTCATGGCCGAATATAGTGGATGTACACCGAGCATTTCACTCCCTATTCGAAAGGGAACTGAATCAGATGCTCCAACGGAGACTGGCCATGCCTCTGTAACATTGGACGAAGCAACCTCTAGGGCCGTAAGAAAGGCGTGCACCGATCGAGGTATCAGCGTGGCAATGGCCCTGAACGCTAGCATGATCCGCGCTGTGGCGTCCACGCAGCAGGACCCCAGGGCTAAGCATTATGCCAGCCACATTAATATGAACTACCGAAAACTTCTTCAAAATGACAGCAGCAGTCAAGATCTTGAAGTCGGGATCCATGTGTGGGCTCATCCCTTTGGGGTCCCCAATGCTCGCGATGCTACTTTCGACCAAATACTCGAGAGGGTCTCGGACGCTTACAAGACTGATCTATCAGAGCTCTCTGGAGACAAGAAAAAGAGCCCGGAAAGTTTTTCGAAGCTCATGCTGGCCTATATGAAACGCGAACAGGAGTTTGAGCACAATTATCCTGCAGATTTCCCACCTTTACGCAGCCCAAACTTCAGCAGCTTGGGAGTGGTAGATAGAATCCTCCCACGAGAGTTCAAAATCAACGGGAAAGGCGACAAGATTGAAGTGGAAAGCGCCTGTTTCTTGGTCGAGGTGTTGGATCAAATGCCGCTCTTCATCCCTCACGCCTTCAAGAACAGGTTTTCGATACAAGCTTGTTTCAACAACACTTGGTATGATGTTGATTTCTTCAATCAAATCCTCGAGAAAATGAAAGACGAGCTTCTTGAGGGTTTGAAAATTAATCAAGCACGCTCTCAATTGTGATGAAAAGTCTACTGGGTACTTTACCCTAGCTGTTAGGTTTGTTGGGTGGACTATATCAATGACCCTTGGGACAATAATAATAAGTATGTCCCCGATAAGCGGGAGTAGCTGGGGAGGCTATTTGGGTTCTCAATGCCATGTTGACTGGATTGGGTGGCTGTGATTGCAGCATCGACGCAAGTATCATGGGCCTGGTGGTGCCATTCTCTAGGCATGGAATGTTTTATTCTCTTAATCTTCACCACTTTTCGTTCATTCCAAATTTCCTTTTTTTTTCGTATGGGTCCTCGGATCTCTTCCACTATGGATGGTTTTATTAATTAATTTTCCCGAGAAATGCTTGGCTTACTGGCTTCCTATTTTATTAATAGTTATATATAAATTCTTTTTGTCCTTATCCACTTGGAGTCTTCTTTGCGGGGTTGAAGCTGGGGGTATGCGGATAACTGCTCTTGCCGCTCGAATCATCACAGGCTAGGACCACCTTGTTGTGTCATGAGTGTGCACGCACACTTCCGTGATTGAAAAGAGTTCACAGCGGGTGTAAACTTCTTGTCGCAAATATGAAAAAAATGGCATGGATAGTGGAGAGAGCAGAACGAGCTCCAGCGGAATGGGAGGTTACATTGCTTCAAAATCGCGCCATGAGCGAATTAAAAATTAATTTGATACACGTGAAAGGACTCAAAGTCACAAATTTTCTTATAAATGGGTATTTAACGACCATTAACGTATTGCGATGAATTAGACTTGGGCAGAGTGGCAAGATGATCGCGTTTGCGTCCGACCCCTGCAACAACCTCTGAAAATAGTAAAGCTTCCATGATGCAGAAATTGACAGACCCACAACAGCTTCCAAGCCTCGGTACCGAGGTTTGGCGAAAACCACAAGTGACAGAATACAGGGGTCTCACATGTTGGCTGTGGTACAATTAGCTAGAACATATAGCGGCACGAGCCGCATTTTGCGTACAATAAAAAAAAGTATTAGAAAGTACAGATAAGTCGGCGATGGTAAGGAGAGGATAGATAGACGTGGCGGTGGCAAGCTAGGGGTGAAAACATACCTCGGCAGTCCTACATGTTATTGGTAATGATGGTGGAGGACCGAGCGGCCCAGACCGCCAGTCCAGTTTCTGTGAAATACCAAAACTTCCATCAAGATTAGCAACGCATTGTTGTTAACTGACAAATTAGAGCCTTGGGTTTTCACCTTTGAGCAAGGACCAACATGGATCACTACGATTCCCGACATTGATTGACCAGTGGGAAGCATGCCATGTTCGTGGAATCGGCAGAGCCCAGCCACTTGTCAAAACCACCGTGCCCCAAGGTCTAAACTTTTTTGCGTGGGGTCGCGCGGGCAGGACCCCGCAACGACACGATTAAATACGACGGAAGATCCATGATGAATCTTGCCAAATTCACTCAACGTTAGGTGCTGAAACATGTCGGGAAACAAGATCCTCATCACAGGTGCCACCGGGTACATCGGTGGCACTGTCCTCGACTACCTGGTCAAGAGCACCGAGCCCAGCCTGCGAGATCTCTCATTTGGCCTTTTTATCCGAAAGGAGAGCCAGGCTGAAAAGCTGCGGGAGACGTATGGCGACCGCGTTCACATCATCATGTGGAACGGCCTCGACGACGTCGACCTGATTCTCGAGACTGCCTCCGAGTACGACATTGTCATCAACACCGGATCCGGCTTCAACCCCGCAGGCGCTCGAACATTTGTCGACGGCCTAGCGCGCCGTCTTGGCGGCGACAACCCAATGCCTTGGATGCTCAACATTGCCGGCTGCACAAACCTGGCGGATCGACCGCTAACGGACAAGGCTTACCCAGACCGGGAATGGGATGATGTCGACGCCGAGGCTGTTTTTGAGTTTCTCAAGAGCGAGGATGCGAAGTCCCCGTATTTCCAGCGAACCGCCGAGGTCGGGGTTCTTACAGCGTCTGAAAAGACTGGTGTTCCCGTAGTGAGCATCAATGTCCCTTGCATTTTCGGCGAGGGAACCGGCTTGTTCAACAGGCAGGGTCTTGCAATCCCCATGATTATGCGCTACGTTGTCAAGCACGGCTATGGCTACAAGCTCAACGACACGGCCAACTTCGACTGGGTCCACATTGAGGATCTTGCCGAGCTCTATGTTCTTTTTATTCGCAACATTCTAGAACGCGAAGATCGCGGCGTGGGATACCTTCCCTCTGGAAAGAAGGGTATCATCTTCCCCGCGGTTGGAAGAGTCCTGCGAACAGAGATTATGCAGCGTTGCCTCGATGCAGCCTTTGAGGCCGGTGTGCTTCCCAGGGAAGACACGCCCAAGGAAAAGGAGATTCGTTTGGTCGGGCTGCAGGAGATTGCAGACGAGGCCATGGGAGGAATCACTCAGTTCGCCGAGGTCGCTATGGCTGGCCACAAAGCCATGAAGGGCACGGTGGCAAGGAAGCTTCTGGGATGGAACCCGACTCGGTTGGAGGATGCGTGGAGGAAGGACTTTATGGATGAGCTGATCGCGTTAAAAGAGGGCAGACGCGGCGTGACATTGGAGAGCTGTGTTGGTGGCGCTAAATAGCTTTTTGCTAGGTCGCAAACGATGGCGTTGATATGAATCCGAATTCTGACCCTAGATAAACTAGGATGAGTGAGAACACCTCTCTCCTCTCTGCTTGGTTATGCTTGTTTGGTCATTAGATGGTCGCAACGGTGCTCCAAATGAACGTACTTGGTGACCGATTTGCTCTTGCAAATGTCACTTGAATTCAACGATCTCCATAATGCAGACAGGCCTCCATTTCCATCCCGATGCTTTTATTCCGCCTTCCGATTTCCATTTTGGGCTATCCCATTGTAGATAACCCAAGGATCCGACTTAGCTGGTGGCTCTAGTTGATCAAAGAACAGGTACCGCACACACGTCCATTCCAAGGGTGGACGTTTTGAACATTCCTTGAAAGATTACCCTAACCCGTTACGTAGATGCTAAATTAGGTCAAGAGTCATGACTGGAAGAATGGTAGTGACAAAATTAGCAAACTTTCCACATATGTCTCAGCATGATTCCCCCCCCCCCTTGTTTTCTTCATCTCATATCAGAATTTTGAAACTTTCTAAACAAAGACCAATGCCACAAGCCGGAACCAAACCAGCGCAAAACATTTTATAATCCAGTCTTCATTAGCCAAAAGCAAAACAAAGAAACAAGAAGAAATGAAGAGTAGATGCTGATGAGTAATAAGCTCAAGCAAGAAGTTTCGGGGACCACCCTATAGCAACGGACACGACGGATAAAACATCCGGTTGTCCATAATTAGTTCCTGTCAGGCTATTTTTTAGATTGAATAGCATATCTTTAGACGTTGGATGAAAAATTGACTTCACTCTAGCCTCTACTTCCAACGGTGATTGTTTTTCCAGTAACCCGACAGATTCCAACGTGGTCAGGGAATACGCTTTCACCAGTGCGGGTTCAGGTGTCAAAGGCGACGGGGCCGCAAGAGAGGGAAGTCAATTGAAGCCGTTAGATTGCAGGAGAGTAGTTTAGTGACTATTGTATCTAGCGTACCAAGACTGAGCCAACTCGAGTGGCAGCGTTTGAAAATGAAGCCAGGCTGGTTTTGGGCAACGCGACTGGCCAGGCCGCCCCGCTACCATGGCGATGGCCGAGCAAAACGGTCTGGACCACCATTCTAAAATAGACACTTGTACGATGAACGGCGCAGAACGAATCTGGGCCAGAAATTTCAAGCGCACTTGGCGTCGGAGGCGATGTCGTGGAATGGTCGGAGCATCGGCTCACGACTGCTGTAGAGTGATGAGTGGTGCATCACTTCCTCTTTCATAAGGCTGATGTGGTAGAGGTGGAATGACATCTCTGACATCAGCCCTGTTTCTTATTTTGACTTCTCCCCCGGAACAAAAGCCATGCTTGCTGCGTGGCCCCCTGGCAGCATGATTCAGAAAAACCACGAGGCTGAACGCCAGTGTTTGTGGCGCATCACCTCTGCCTGAGTTTGGGGTGCAAACTAGCAGGTTAGTCAGGGGGCATTGAGCGGAGGCGCGTCTAACCCTGGGCTAATGTGTTAGTTTTCAGCCCGGAGGCGATTTTTAGCTCGCGCGCCACCATGACCTGCATCAATAGCGGCCCAGGCTAGGAGGAACCGCCTGGATGGTATCGCGCGATCCGAATAGTCGGCGGAAACGTCTAGGGGGGAAAGGCGTCGGGGAGGTCGTAAAGATGCATTTAAAGGTCGCCGTTTGGGCAGCCTTGGATTTTGGGCAGTCTCACATTCACTTCCCATACACTCTTTTTTGGGACATATTGTCTTTTTATACACGGTCTGACCGTCTATTTTACATTCTTTATTGACATTTGTTTGTTTCAACAATCGCGATGAAGCGATCCGTCCTCGCCGGCCTCACCATTGGTGTGGCACTTGCCAATGCCGTGAGTGTATCAAGCAGTCCTACATCGCCTACTGGCCCTACTACTAGCACTGCTCCGGGTACCTGTGACACCTACGTCGCCAACCCCGACGGGTATGGTAGTTGCGACTGCGGAGGTAAGGGTACGCTTCACTCACCTCCCGCTTCCGAGTGCGTGGGAACCTCAGCTACGCTGTCCGACACCGCTGCCTGTGCCAAGCTTTGTTACACCACTGATGAGTGCGAGTCCTTCTCGTGGGAGGCAAACGTTGCCGGCGGCGGCAATTGCGTTCTCTACGCAGATGCTGCTGGTTTTGTGCATGACAATACTGGCGGGGACACTCCCATGTACTATGACCGGGAGTGTTACGTTTGCGCTACCGACATTGGTACCACCACTCTGGGAACAACCACAGCTACTACTAGCACCGCCTATGTTCTCCCAGTGATCTCCCAGACAAGTACCACTGTTATCAGTGGAACTACCACTGTGATTATCGAAACCAGTACTACTGCTGCTTCTGGCACTACTACCACTGATGTCAGCGGCAACGACATCACCACTTCCGGCACAACTGACATCCAGTCCACCACTACTGCCACTGGAGCCGCTGGTGTTGATACCACCACTACCACTGGCTATGTCAACATTGACACGACTACCACTGGTACCGAAACTGTTGGCGCTGATACCACCACCACTGTTGTTGGTGTTGATACCACCACTACCACTGGCTATGTAAACATTGACACGACTACCACTGGTACCGAAACTGTTGGCGCTGATACCACCACCACTGTTGTTGGTGTTGATACCACCACCACTGTTGTTGGTGTTGATACCACCACTACCACTGGATATGTCAACATTGACACGACTACCACTGGTACTGAAACTGTTGGCTCTGATACCACCACCACTGTTGTTGGCTCTGATACCACCACCACTGTTGTTGGCTCTGATGCCACCACCACTGTTGTTGGTGTTGATACCACCACTACCACTGGCTATGTAAACATTGACACGACTACCACTGGTACTGAAACTGTTGGCGCTGATACCACCACCACTGTTGTTGGTGTTGACACCACCACTACCACCGGCTATGCAAACACTGATACCACCGCCGGAACTGCTGGTGCCGATACCACCACTACCACCGACTATGTCAACATTGACACCACTACCACTGGTACTGGAACTGTTGGCGCTGATACCACCACTGTTATTGTCGTTGATACTACCACTACCACCGGCTATGCAAACACTGATACCACCGCCGGAACTGCTGGTGCCGATACCACCACTACCACCGACTATGTCAACATTGACACCACCACCACCACTGGTACTGGAACCGTTGCCACTGACACTACCACTACTGTTATTGGCGTTGATACTACCACTGGCACTGACTATGTCAATACTGACACCACCACTGGCACTGTTGGTAGCGATACTACCACTGTCACTGACTCTGTCAACACTGACACCACCACTGGTACCGGCACTGTTGGCGCTGATACCACCACCGCCACTGACTATGTTAATACTGACATCACCACTGGCACTGTTGGTACCGATACCACCACTGGCACCGGAACTGTTGGCGCTGATACCACCACCGCCACTGACTATGTTAATACTGACACCACCACCGGAACTGTTGGTACTGATACTACCACTGTTGTTGGCGTTGATACGACCACTGCTACTGATACTGCCACTGCCACTGGTACTGACTCTGGAAACACCGACACCACCACTGCCACTGGTACTGACTCTGGTAACACTGGCACTACTGTTGGCACCGACACCACTGCTACTGGCACCGTTGTCACCGATACCGCTACCGGCACTATTACTGGAACCATCACTGAGACCACTGGCACTGCTACAGCCGCTTCTGAGACCGAGACTGAGACTGAGACTGACTGCGACACCGAGATCGAGACTGAGACTAGCACCGTCACCGTGTCTGCTCCCTACGGCAGCCATCCCACCGGCGGCTCTGGCCCCTACCACACTGGTGCCTACGGCCAGCCCAGCAAGTCCGGCTCTTACCAGCCCCCTAGCAAGTCCGGTTCCTACCACCCTCCCAGCAAGTCTGGTTCTTACCAGAAGCCCGGAAAGACTGGCCACTACGATGCTCCTACCGGTGTTACCAAGGACTCTTATGGCGTCGCTACTAGCAAGCCCCTGACCACCACCACCTTTTACGCCACCAAGACTCGCACCATCACCAAGTGCGCTGGCTACGATGCCCACTGCACAGTCGGCCAGGTCACCACCGAGACCTATCCCGTGTCCACCACCGTCTGCCCCATCGGCCAGAAGTTCACCACCTCGACTGTCTACGCCACCAAGATGCACACCGTCACCAAGTGCCCCGACTACGTCACGAACTGCCCCGTCGGCAAGGTTTCGGCCAAGACTTATGCCGTTGGTACTACCATCTGCCCTGTCGAGGGAGCTAAGCCCACTCACCCCGCTGGAAACGCTGGATCCCCTAGCTACGACATGGGCGACAAGGCTTACACTGCTCCTGCTGCTGCCGAGACCTACCCCGCTGGCTCTGGCTCTGGCTACGTCCCCCCTGCTGGTGGTGATTCCAGCGCTGCCCACCCATCATCTGGTTCCGGATCTGGCTCCGACTATGCTCCTCCTGCCGGTGGTGACTCTAGTGCTGGCTCTCCTTCGTCGGGTGCTGGCTCTAGCTCTGGATCTGGATCTGGTTACGTTCCCCCTGCTGGCGGTGACTCCGGCTCTAACTCTGGCTCTGGCTCTGGCTCTCACTCCAACTCCGGCTCTGGTTCCGGCTATGTTCCCCCTGCGGGTGGTGACTCCGGCTCTAACTCTGGCTCTGGCTCTGGTTATGTCCCCCCCGCTGGTGGTGATTCCAGTGCTGCCTCCCCCTCTTCCCCCGCTGGCTCCGGCTCCGGCTCTGACTACGTCCCCCTTGCTGGCTCCAAGGCTGCTCCCTCCTCCGGCTCCGGCTCTGGCGGTGATAGCTCCGGCATACAGCCCAGCCAGTCTGGCTCTTACGAAGCTCCTGCTGCCTCTGCTCCTGCCTACGGTGGCAACAACGGTGCCTACCAGCCCCCCTCTGCTTCTGCCCCTGCCTACGGCGGCTCCAACAGCTCATCCACCTACCCCTCGGCTGCCGCTCCTGCAGGTGCTACCCCCACCAACTCCGGCGCCCACGGTGGTTACTCCGACAGCCCCGTCGTCGGTGCCGCCGCTCGCATGGCTGGTGGCTGGGAGATGGCCGTTGCTGTTGCTGGTATCCTTGCCTTCGTTCTCTAAATTGGTTTGATCCAATGCGTTTTGCAATTTACTTACTTCTCTTTGTATATAATCATTTCGGTGTAGCTAGCCCAAGGATAGCTGTAATGAGTGTTGATGTTACATTGCCTCTGAGACTGTCATGATTGTATTGATTAACCTGCTAATTACGCTCGTTTATGGCATCTGAACCCCCGGTGTATTTTGGACTGGAATAATTCGTGTTCATATAGACAAATAGAGAAAACCGCGTCTACTCCATAATTATGCTGCGCAAGTACCTGACATATCCAACTAGCCAAACTTGGCCTTAATGCCTAGCTCTCAACTTCCACCCTTTTTGCAAGCAGTCTGGACCATTAGGGCCGATATTGCAGTTTCCAGGAAGAGAGGGTTATTTATTGTATTGGTCAACTGAATATATGTGTCAACATTGCACCACCTCGTGTAGGTCAACCTATTGTAATACTGTTCTTGGATTAGAGTGGGCAAGCGTGAACCTGGCGGTTACAAGACTATTTAAATTTCATCGGGGGTCGATATGCTCATTCTGTCATCGGATGGCGCCAATTATTCGTCTCTCGTTGTCCGTTTGCTGGCCCAAAGAGTTGGTCCTAGCGGAACCCGTGGAACGGGGGGATAGTGTTTCAGGCTCCAAACAGCCAGAGACATATTTTACCATCAACAATGAATATAGTACCCGGCGGGTCCACCATATTTCCCGCCTCTCCAAGGGAGAGGGGCGGGCCTAATGAGCCCAGTGAGCCTGCGAGCGCTGCTGCTTGGTCACGCCACCGGGTAGGTCTATATATTATGGTTGTGGAAATGAATAGTTTAGACGAGATTAGGAGTGTGGAGGACGTGGCAATCTGAGGCGGCCTTGTTTTGAAAAAAAAAAGAAAAAATCGGGTTCCGCGGGAAGCGTGGTCGACGCGCTCCTGCATCACCTCTGAGCAAATCGCGCACGAATTTTTTTTCGGGAAAATTTAATCCATGACGATCCTGATTTGGCTAGGTCTCACAAACCCTGGTGATTGGCAGCACCGATATCCCATATCATGAGGGATGACAGGCTTATTGGCGCCAACCCAAAATCCAATTACCTACCTTAAAGGACCTTAGCTTGCATGATACTCCTTGGCAATTACGCGTTGGTTTGGTTTGTGCATATGGCTAGATCTTAAAATCGCAATTTAACAACAAAGATTAACTGTGGAAAAATATTACCTAGTTTAGTATACTACTAGGGGGGTCTTTAAACCGACCCCTCCCCCGTGACAGTTCCACTGTCACGGAGGGGACATTGATTTGCAAAATTGACAGCGATTTGCAAAAAAAAAGTTACCAACTGCCCCCACCTAATTTATATGAGAACCCAAGTAGTCTACATTTGTGGAATACTCCCGTTAAATACAACGAGGTTCAATACAATTGCTATCGCGATGACTGAAATCACAGGTAAAGCGGGGTAGCTAGTGGAAATAACGAAGGTAGTGTGCATCAATGAGGTATATTTACTAAAACCTAACTACCTTGGTTGCCTAGTAATTCACATACAAATATAGGTAGCTTATTTTTTTTGCAAATCGCTGTCAATTTTGCAAATCAATGTCCCCCCCGTGACAGTGGAACTGTCACGGGGGAGGGGTCGGTTTAAAGACCCCCCTAGTACCCGATTGGGAAAGAATATCGCGACTTGTTCCGATCGGTTGCACCATTCACAAAACAGCGTCTCGCATTTCCTCTTAAACAGGAATGTGCCCGTCCGCCGGTAGGAAGTTAGAAGGTGGGCGAGGCGGGCAGGTTGGAGGCTCCCTTGCACTATTAGTCTTTCGGCACAATGCTTAAAGCTATGAAAGTCAGAGCTATTGGAAGCTGTCGGTCAGGGGCCGCTGCTGGAAGCTGCCGGTCAGGGGCCGCTGTTGGAAGCCGTCGGTCAGGGGCCGCTGTTGGAAGGGTTGTTGCGGGAGCTGTTCTGAGGGCTGTTGCAAGAGCTGTTGTGAGGGCTGTTGTAAGAGCTATTACGAGGGCTGTTGTGGGAGCTATTACGAGGGCTATTGCGGGAGCTATTACGAGGGCTGTTGTAAGAGCTGTTGCGAGGGCTATTGCAAGAGCTATTACGAGGGCTGTTGCGGGAGCTATTGTGAGGGCTGTTGCGGGAGCTATTGTGAGGGCTGTTGCGGGAGCTATTGTGAGGGCTGTTCCAAGAGCTGTTACAAGAGCTAGCCAATCATAAAATAAAAATTTGGTCTCTTTGAGCTCAAAATCGAACCTCTGGGAGCAGATTTTTAAGGTTAATCCGGCCCAATAGGGTGTAGTCATTTGCTTACTAATCGGGTAATTCTTAATCCGCCAGTCGGAAGACCAGAAACAGGGATCAGGGGTCGGCGCATGGTTTTTTCGGAAGGCTAGAAATTTTTAGAAGGGATTAAGACCATCTTTCGTACCGAAAGACAAATCGCCGTCTTTACGTAAGAGCCAGTCCTTGTTAGATAGTAAGATGGAACTAGTGATGTTTGCTGTTCGACCTTTTGGTTTCAATCATTCTGCATAAATCCCACACAACCAGTCGCTCTCTTCAAATTTCTCTATTTTTTTTATTTTCAAAGGAAAGGAACGAACGATCATGCCTGTCCCAACTAAGACACTTCGAGTCACATCCCAGCCATTCCCTCAAGTTGGGTTTGGTCTTTGGAAAGTAAGACTTCCGTGCCAAGATAATCCCAGTTAGACTAAGTCACTAGGTCTCGACCGAGTCAACGGCGGATGTGGTTTACAACGCTATCAAGAATGGTTATCGGCATTTTGACGGAGCGTGTGATTACGGTTCGGCCATACTATTTACCAAATTCTTCTTGCAAGTCTGACGCGCATGAACCTAATTGATACTAGGCAATGAAAAGCAGGCTGGTCAAGGAATCCAGCGGGCCATAAAAGACGGGCTTGTGACTCGTGGGGAGCTGTTCATCACCACGAAGCTGTGGGCCACATTTCATGCCAAGTGAGTAGCGGCCGCCCATCAAAAGCGTTTTCAGATTACTAAGCTTCCAAAGAGAACATGTTCAAATTGCAGCTGAGAGGCAGCTTTTGGACTTCGGCCTGGATTACTTCGACCTTTACATGATCCATTTCCCCCTTCCTCTCAAATATGTTGACCCTGCTGAACGCTATCCCCCGGGATGGTCAATCAGCAATGAGACATGGGAAACGGCAACTGCACCAATCCCGCTCTCTGAAACATGGAAGGCACTCGAGGAATTAGTTGACCGGGGTCTTGTAAAAAACTTGGGTGTATGTAACTTCCAGGGCAGTTTGCTTCTGGAACTTGAACGCTCAGCTCGAATCCCACCCGCGGTCCTCCAGATTGAATTCCACCCTTATTTGGTTCAGGATAGGCTTCTGGAATCGTGCAAGGATCTTGGAATCGCTGTCACTGCGTACTCCAGCTTTGGGCCGTTGAGTTACCGAGATTTGCAATCGCCGAAATCCCTCAATACCCCGCCACTTTTTGACAACAGAGTTATCGTCGAAATTTCGAAACAGCAGAACAAAACGCCGGCACAAATTCTTCTAAGATGGGCTATACAGAAGTAAGTTACTAGAACCCTTTTCCGAGATCACTTGACTCAGATGTGCCACAGGGGTCTCGTTGTAATCCCCAAGTCCCAGGACGAAACCCGACAGCAGCAAAATCTCGACATCTTTTCGTTTGAGCTGTCCGAGACAGAAGTTGATCAAATCAACTCCTTAAATGTTGATCTTCGGTTCAATGATCCAGTAAGCTCATTAACCCCTGCTTGAAGGCCTGATGCTAACTTTGGAAAAGGGCGACTACCTGAACCCTCCACAGAGGATCTTTGCTTAGAGGAACTGGATACATGTGGGAGGAACTGAAAACTTTGTTCGAGTATAGAGTGAACCTTGTGTCGTTGTGTTGATTCAACATATGACACGAACGCGACCACGTATCATAACCTGGCGAATGGCGTATCACAGCCAGTATTTTATACCAACATCAAGTTGGCTTTAGTATGAGTAAATTTTAAATAGTTCACCATTGACCTTGGGTTACTAAAATAACTTGGGCATATTTTTTTTCTGGCAGTACAGTGCTGATGAATAGTTGCCGTGGCTGGGCATGAGCTGGGGGAATTCTAGTAGAATTAGTAAGCCTTTTTGGTGGGGTATGCTGCCTCATTTATGCTGTGGGCTTGATCTTGCCTGGGATTGGTTGGGAGGAACATGACGTCGTTGCTGGGTTGTACTCGCCGACTCGCCGTCGTTTCGGCCAGGCACGACCAATCAAAGCACACTATCCAAGCCATATTGTACACCAACAAGACATCAGGGTAAGATTTGCGGCCGTTGTCAAGGACTTTCGGCGGGATCAGTCGTCAGCCTGCATTCATGCTGAATAATGACGATATGCGATCCTGCAACTAACGGAAGCTCTGGGAACTCAATGCGACTGATCGTCGCTGGGAGAAGCTATAAGTAGGGTACTAAAGTAAGAGTAAATGTAAGCATATCTTCTCTGCCATCCAAGATAATCTTATTCGAACGTTATCCCTACCGGCAACCGTTACGTGAGAGGGCCAGTTCCGCATCTGCAACGTGCTCTGATCTTCTTAGTTTTCTATTGCATCCTTATCAAAACCAACCAGAAGAAAAAGCATTCTAAAATGACGGGCGAAACTGTGCTCATTACCGGTGCAAGCGGATACCTGGGGGGCAACCTTGTGCTGGCCGCTTTGCAGAGGGGATACAATGTTCGAGCTTCTGTCAGAAGCGAATCTTCAGCCAAAAAGGTCCTTGACCAGTTTCCCCAATACTCGGCACAACTCTCCTACACCATCGTCCCAGATATGACCGAATACAAGTCATACGAAAAGGCTCTGGAGGATGTCTCGGGAATTATTCATGCAGCCTCACCATTTGTGTTGGATCCCCAGGACAACGTGAAAGACTTGTTGAACCCCGCAATCCAGGGATCCATTGCCGTTCTTGAAGCTGCTAAACATTGGGGACCTTCGGTCCGTCGTGTGGTCGTCACCTCCAGCCACGCCTCTGTCGCCGATCTATCAAAGGGGAAGCGTCCTGGATACGTTTACGATGAGAAGGATTGGAACCCAGTGACTTTTGAAGAGGCCGCCAAGGGCGACGGGGTGGTGGCATACTGCGCCTCCAAGACCTTGGCCGAGCGAGCCGTGTGGGACTGGGTCGCCAAGAATAAGCCCAATTTTGAAGCTGTCACCATCACTCCTCCTTGGATCTTCGGCCCCTACGTGACCGAGCTAAAGAGCACCAAGCACATAAGCGAATCGCTCAAGCTCCTTTACGATATTTTGGGCGCCGACGAGATCCCACCCTTTGACTTTGGCGGGTTTGCTGACGTGCGCGAGGTCGCAGCCGCTCACGTTCTGGCCTTGCAGGTTCCGGAAGCAGGCGGGCAAAGATTTTGGGTTGGCCAAAACTTCAACTACCAGAGTGCTGTGGACGCAGCCAGGGCTGAGATTCCTGAGCTGCAAAAGAGGCTGCCCGAGGGCCAACCGGGCTATATTGAGGAGACCTACAAGGTAGACGGGAGTAAGGCAACCAGGGTCCTCGGTCTGAAATACAGACCCCTAGCTGAAACTATCAAAGATACATACGCTCAGCTGCTTCACGCTGAGGCGATTGAGGCAAAGTGATCTTGTCTAGATCAATGGTGCGAGATATCAAGAATGTATTGAATGCCAGAGAAATAAAAATTACAGTTTAATTGCCGCCTTTCTAGTTGTGAGCTCACTATGAGGTTGTCTTGTAACCCTTTGTCATAATTATGAGGGCAAGCCACGTGCGCTTTTGGTGGGTATGCTCTGCTAGAAATACAAGACGAGTAGTAGTATCGACAATATTTCCAAGAGAAACGAAACCGCCCTACACTCATTATAATGCTTAGAATTGATAAAATATTACACCACATCTTGGTAAATTTCACCCCACTTGGCCGTAGTTTAATAAAAAAAGCACGGTGCGCAAGATTGGCTGCGACAAATGTCCATGGTTGAGATGCTCTTGATTGTGCGTACCATCTATCATAGAAACGACAGGCTAGTCTACAGATCACTCCTGAGTCTTAGTGCGCTCTAGATAATGCCAATCAAGGTATGGGGTACACAATTTCCGACAATCTCTGTTCAGGCCGCGACTTGTGTCGGCTCTCTTCACGGACGGGCCGCAATAATTGTCGTGGTGAAAATAGCGACCTCCGAAGTTCTATTTTCCCAAGCACGGCTCGCAGACTTTTGGATATAAAAATCTCCGGGTCTGATATCATTTCAGTGAGAAATTGGAAAACTACAATGGAGGCTACATGGAAGGATGTGAAATAGTCGTAGTGACACGTACCTGAGTACTTTTTCCTCGCCCGAATCTAGGATCAATACAGTTTCACCAGATACCATGACCCCATAATCAATTGAGGGTGTCGCGTGCATCGGGCTTTTCGCGCCTAGTGTCATCTCGCATGTAAGGAACGTCGCACCCTCGTTGTTTGCAATGTCCCCCAGCTCACATCGAGAACTATATCGAACGTCTGGCACAGGAACCTCGGGGATGTTGTGGAAGCGACAGATCATGCCACCACCCGGGACTGGCGACGTTTCAATGTATTGATCGGGTTCAAAAACACCGTGGCTTTTCTCATTTACCACGCTGGTAACAATTTAGTAGTTGTGGGTTGGCGAACCCGATTGATCCTGTTGATTAGCGTTTGTTGAGTCATCGCCAATGCGTCGAAAAGCCTTGGCAAATTTGACAAATTGCTACGCAGTCCTGCTGGTCAAGCATCCGTCATATGAATCACTTAGCTAGTGACTGGCCACTTCTCTCATCAAACGGGAAAACTACTAGGCAGGTTTGTCTTCTATGAGAAATAGAGATTCCGTCAGGTTGATGCGTTTCTAATCGCCCAGCTATGTCGCACTCACGAGTTAAACTTTGGCGTTTTATTAATTGCAATCATAAGGTCGTTTGCGCTAAGAGACTCTGAATATCGGCGATGAATTCTCCTCCCGCATCCGGGCCAATTGCTCACCGAGAGTGATATCTGGTTAAGCATTTTTGACTATTGTTGTAAGTATAGTAGTGACATTTAAGTCTTCAATAGGTTTGAAATTGCAATACATAATGTAATATAATATTCGGGCCACATCACATCTTACGCGCACTGTCAACCTTCTGCAGCGCGGCTGAAGAAACACTACCGCCGTCATTTGGAAGACCTGCAAGAAAGTCTACTTTCATATCGTACAGCCCCTCTAGCTTATTTCTTCCAGCTGCAAGTACAGTTTCAATATCTTGTTCACAGTCAAAATATTTTCCCCTTAGTGCTTTGCCACGGCCCGTCGATAGGAATGCGCACGTTTGGCCACATACTTCAGGAACACACTTAAAAAGAGTATGAAACTCTCCCCACTTGATTGCCATTTTAGGATACTTTTGCACAACGTCGGAATCAGCGGGTACTGTTTTATTCATGTTTTAATTACCCATATGCCCATTTGCCTCAATCAAAGCTCGACTTCTTTTTCATGACAAAGGAATTCAAGAAGCTTTACCAAGAATATCAGTCTTAACTGCCCCAGGATGTAGGGCGTACAAGTGTATTTTGTCACCAAATCCATCAACTTCAAGTTCTGCCTGTAAACAGGCTGTCGCCCGGATAAGACCCGCCTTTCCAGTTGAATAGGCGGCTACAAATGGTATAGAAACAGTACCAGCTCTTGAGGCGATATTAATGATGCAACCCTCCTGGCGCTCTCTCATTGAGGGTAGTGCAAGGAAGGTCCATAATAAAGCCTACTAGAAGTCAGCACTAGAAACCTGCTGTGATAGTTATTGCTACCAACACTTTTCAAATTCTTTTGGACCCCAGCCCAGAATCTCTCCCAAGTCTCCATCGCAGTTGGTCGTCGGGCATTACCGCCAGCGTTTTTGACGAGAATGCTAGCACATAATCATTAGTTAATGCTCACCGATGTATCTATCGAATCGCGTAATGTGTAAAAGGTAAACAACACACCAGACTACCGTGACAACCAAATAATTAACAGTAAGTGAGCCAGTATATTGATAATGAGAAGCAAAGCAATCTAAAATGGACGGCTGATCTAACAACCGCACGGAGCCTATTTCTTTGTTGCGATGTACACTTTGAGAAATTCATCCAAGTTTTCCTCTTGCAGACCCAGGTTCTGATTCCATAATCCTTTAGTGACAGAGAAATTAGCAAGCCCACCTTGCCCATAAATAGCACCTGAAATCATAGCCAGCACACCCATTGGATTTCCCTCTTTGGCCTGGGTAGCTCCGTTCTCCCAGAGCTCTTGGACAGTACCTTGAGAAGTTGTAAACTTATCTCCAGTTGCTTGCTCAAGAGCCTTCAACACTTGATTTTGGGTGACCGTGAAGCTATTAACGTAGACATACTGATTCCTGGAAAGCTCTGAGTTTTTGAGACTCTTGGCGATCGCCCTGCCGACCTGATCAAGATTTGTAGCCTCGAAGGGGATATCACCACCATCATAAATTGTGGCAGTTCGTGCGTCGACATTCCATCCTCCAAATCCAGGAATGTTCAAGCCCCAGTCAAACATGGATCCTGTAATAAAGGCCGTCCACGCGATCTTGTCTTGTTGAGATTTGAGATAATTCACGGCCTCAATTTTGTCCGACAAGAAGGGAATGTAGTCGAGTGCAGAGGGGTCAGAGGTGTCGATACCGTATTCAGATGGGATAAAGGTCTTGACACCAGCCTCAATCGCAGCGTCCACGATGGAGTTTTGGATACTGAGAGCATCTCCGGGGAAAATGCTGGAGATGGTACTGACTACAGCGTCTTGGCCCTTGAATGCCTCAAGAAGGGAGGCTTTGGAGTAATCAGTGGTGAGGTGCTTCACACCGGACGGCAAGGTTGCCTTCGAACTTTGCCGAGTCAATCCTGTGACTTCAAACTGCTCTTCAAGCAGGGCTTTGATGGTTGAGCTGCCCACGTTGCCGCCTGCGCCAATGACGAGCACATTTTTGATAGTTGAAGAGGCCATTGTATATATGGAGATGTCAAAGTTGCCGAGCTGTTGATATTGAGGCTGTTGAGTAGTGGTTGATGTGAGAAGCCAAATAATTCATGGAGATGGCTGGTCTTTAATATACAAACCACTGAATGTGGTAAATGGTAATATAGTATATGGCATCATTCCTGGATTATGAATCTTGTCCTAGAAAATGGGCGAGAAAACTTGGCAGCGATAGCTGCGCGGAGGTTTGACGTGAAGCCTCCGTTGGCTGTGACATTATGTGCAATGCTCGATGTCGTGATTCGCGACGATATTGGAGGGTAACCTAATCAGAGCGCTAGAAGAAATCGGTTAGTGCTTATAAATCCGCCACCTCTCCACAGGCGTGACCCACTCATCCACTAATCACGCCAATAAGGCCGGCCTTCTAACATAAATTTCCCGTTAGTGTCTGGGAATATCCCGGCAGTCAGTTCACATGTTAGCGCTGGAAAGCCCTGCAATCTCGTTCTTTCTTTTGTTTTTGTGGATATCGCCGGGGAACTGGATCTATCTTGATTAGCCAGGTCACTAGTAGTCTCGTTCTGGGAGCACTGTCAGCATTACGAAAGCTAATATTGACATCAATTATGTTTGTATTGCTATTGGCACGCGTAATTGATAGTTTCGTATGGGTAGCATAGTATTTAGAGCTTCTGGGCGCGTCAGCTACCGCTTTTTTCGTCGTCCGACCCCCTGAATCTTCGCGGCCAAATCCCATTTTTCCCTAAACAAAGAATCCCATTCGGGTCAAAGTGATCCTTTTCTATTAGTGCTTCTTCCCATAAATTGATTAACAATTGTCTTACCTTGAGCTGTTCAACAAAATGTTTGTAGGCATGGTTGTTGAAATCGTACATATCCGCCACGCGATCTATCCGTATTATTATGCAATTCGGTTATGAGAGGAACAGTGCTTTGAACATACCCATTTGATTCAAATGTGATCGGTATTTACTGTAACCTCGTCGCTTCGCCTCGTCGACGAGCTTGTCGAAGATAGTGTTGATCTGTCCTCAGTGCTCCGGGTTGGCTTTGTCATAAAGAAACATGTGGATCATGACAAAGGACCTTTCGTAGGGGGCCCCACCGACATAAGCGTCAAATCCTTCTGCTGTTGTGATGGCATTGGCAGCTAGATACCAGTCGGCAAGCTCCTTGCCCCTCGCTGGAATGATGGGCGAGAAGTCAGTGTGTCCACCTATCCCATTGGGGCTATCTGCTACCCGGTGATTCCAAACGCCAAGGGTCCACAGATCTGGAACACCCGCCATACCACCACCTCCTTGCGCTGCAGCAATCGTGGCGGCGTCGACACCTTGTCCATTTTTTTCTAACATAGAGATCGCCTTTGAGTCTAGCTCCTGGGGCGTCTTTTTTGACTGTCGACTGTGCGGCCGCAAATCGTTCTTTGACCATGTTCTCTGGCCCGTAAAAGGCAAACTTGGTCATCCAATAACCAATCTGCGGTTTCTTCTGTACATCCTTCATAACCTTTGGGGGCATCGCGCCATCTCCAGTATAGTAATCCTTTCGTGGACCGGTAGAGCTCAACCATGCCACGATGTTTCGAATGATAGGTGGGTTTTGCAGTACGTCCTGTTTTTTCAACTCTCTCAGAGTATCAATCATTGATGCAAGATCTTCATCCTTGTCGACTTCCATAGAGCAAGACATGAATGCCTGTGGTTGCAGTGTCATCCAGAGGCCTATCTTTGTAACTACCCCCAGGTTTCTCTGTAGGAATAACCCGTCGATTGAAGGGCCAAAGCTTGATTTTGAAGCATGAGCTGCCGCGCCATTGGAAATCGCAAACTGGCCTGTTCGGATGATTTCACAGTCTGTTAATATAACCTCCATACCGCAAATCTGATTATGATGATCGCCCGTCCAAGTGTATCCGAATCCACGATCTAAAGCCTATCCTCTACTGTCAGTGTCAACACCCACTTACGGTCAATACTACTCACGTTACCCATAACGCTTCCCCATCCCAATGGTGGTACACTTGGCCAGACCTTCAAATGGTGCTTTCTGCAGTGCTAGTACAACTTGAAAAGTGTGACCCCAGGTTCAACAACACAATAGGACAGCTCGTCGTCAACTTCAATGATACGGTTGATTTTTCTTAAATCAAGAACCACCGAGCCTGAGATACGCGGTGCTGGACCGCCATAACTATCACGCTCATGGATTAGTGAGAATCTACCAGGGGGATGTTTTACCTAATCTGACCCGAGATTCTTTCCGCGAGAAATTGTCCACAGTGGGGTTTGGTGTTTGTTTGCAACTTTGAGGATATCTTGAATGTATTTGACAGAGTTGGGGCTTTGATGAAGATGTTAGTATTTATAAAAGCGAAGTAATCGCACAGATAAACGTACCAAATTGCCGCACTGGGAACACGTCGCTGATCTGTATCTTCCCATAGCTCGAACGGGTCAATATATTTGATTAGAGATGTTCCAGTGAACACGTTTTGATCTCCGATAATATCTCAAAAAGCTTGCAAAACAACACTAAAGCGCTCTTGGGAGACATTCGGATGCAGCACCTGCTCTATGGGAAGTGTTGTAGATTCATTGAACAAAACGCTGTGTTTTGATTGGACATCAGCATCTGTATAAAATGTGTTCTCTTTGGAATTTGCCATTTTGATAGAAGGAGGTAACGAGATTTAGGGAATTATTGCGAATCACAAAGTGTTAGATATGTTACGGCGACAGCATACTTTAATAGGTCATTGCAAGAATAAAATAGCATAACCCTACAAACCAGTTTTTATATGTACCCACGCAAGTGCAGAGAGTGTCTGCTGAGGACCTACTTCATCCCCGTATTCAAGTAGTTTCGTCTCCCCACCTCACTCCGCGCCACTGATTCAGCCCACCAACCACACACGGTCATTTGAAATTCTAGGGAGAGGCATGATCTTCGGCTGGCAGTTTCCCGAGGCACGACGGAACGGATTATCAATCATATGGGGAGTTGATTTGCGCAGTATGGGGAGAGCACGCGTGACGGTCCGGGGGCGAGCTGACCACGAAGTGTTCCTCGGGTCTGCATAAAAATACATTAAAAATAGGGCCCTTCCGATAGATGTTGACTCGTCTCCGCTCAACAAAGGCAGAACAATAAGAAAAAGCCATCTTTCCATAAAGTCTCAATCATGTTCCGGGTAGTGTAACGGCCAGAGCTGCACCTGCAAGGTAAACCGAATGGTTTATATTACGAGTCAGACAAGACGCATTAAATATGAACAAGAAGGATTGTTATGTTGGATAATTGTTGAAATTATCGCTGAGGAAAAAGATGGGGTGCTTTCTTACCAAACTACAAGTAAATGAAGTGGATGTATATGTTTTGTTTTTTTTTGGACAAGAATGGGTCGATTGATCAGGTAGATCAATTTGAAGTAAACGAGTTGCATTGCGGCTTGATTTGCCCAGTGATTGGACACTATCAGAGGTGTTTAAGTGTATCTATTCTTAGCGAGATACTAAGGGGAAAGTTGAAGACTTTAATTTCGTGATTATAAGTTGTCACAGTGATTGTTTTGGTGTTGAACGGTGATTGCGAACTCGGTGCTGGATCTTGCTCCAGCCTGTCCCCACTAGAAATGAAGCTAGAGTGGGGAGTGGGGGATTTCCCCACCAGGCATCGGACTTATCTGTGAATAAATTGATTGGAATCAATGAACTAATTTGGTTCTAAAAAGATCGTAGATTTCTTTCCTAGTAAGATGAATTTCTCTCGTCTCATTCAACGCCGTTAAGATCATATATTCATTCTTAAGAATACTTATACCATCCCTGTTGAAGTGAACTTGAGGCCGTACATGATGACGGTCACAGAATGAGAAATCCAGCAGACACTGGTGTTCGGGCCAAGTTTGCGCCTGTAAACTTTACAATGAGCTAAATTTCATGGCGATTTGGTTCTAGTTCATGACGTATCGCACGGAGACACTGCTGCGAACTCGTACATGTATGTTCAAGGACTGAGCTTACTGATTATTGGTGACATTGTTTACAATGGTGACGGTAACGAATGTTTGGCTGAGGGCTGCACTTAGCCTAAAAGAGCTACATGATTCGAATCCCTGTCCTAGATCACGAGCCTTGCACCTGGTCATACGTTTACGCCACAAACCGAACGAATAGTTTGTAATGTCCATGTTGGGGAGCACGAAAGGATACGTCGAGGGTTTTAAGAAAAGCCCGGAGAAGTTGGAAAGCTCAGGTCAATTGTTTTGAAATATGCAAATCGGGCTTTTGAGATGGGATTCGTGGATTCTGGATGAGTTGCAGGGCAAGCTTTATAGTGAAGTAATTTTTAACAGCTAATTAAAGCCATTAGAGGATGAAGTGCATGGCAGTAGATAAAATAGAAAAGATGCTCTTCATCTTTTTGAAATTGAACCTGAAGTCAAGAGGGTGGATGTGATCTCAAATCACCATCCCAGCGCCCGGAATGTGGGATGACAGGCATTTGGACCACAACCCGAGGTGGGCCGCCGCCCCGATCAGTGGCCCCGATTCAAGAGAAAGGGAGGCAATCGCCTATATGAGCCCGGCATAATCCAGCACTGAAAGCCCAATAGGCAAATGATCCGAAACCGTGAACGAAACTGTATCGCATTAGACCGTTTATGAAAAAATGAGTGCCCTGTTGTGAAGACCAACGAGATTGGTCTGGTTACGTCTTGCGTACCGCATAGGGATTGACTCACAGCTCCTTTTCGGTAATTTGAAATTCATTTGGCAATCATCCACACACACCATCTCTTCAGTATGACCAAGGTTGGAAGCATACACGTAAGCTTAATCAAATATAACTCGAGTTTGGTAATGAAATGAAGGAACCTTTGAGCGATCCATGAGTCCAATTGATTTGAACACTAAAAAATGAATTGATTTTGATATGTGCATGTAAATTTGCGCAATATACAATGACTGCCTTGATGGGATAAGAAAATGACAAGTGGTGATGTGGCTGGTGCGTACCACTTTCATAGTTCATAATTGAGGTCGGGTCGGAGACCTCGCAGTACAAAACTATTATCTATGTTGCATTTATGCCAAATCTAGAATACTGCCGTGGATTTTGCTTTCCGGGGAATAGACAAGACGGTACCACCCATCCATGTTCATCACATGGTGGTTCCTTTCCTCAATGCATCCACGCACCCATGCATCTAACTATTGAACTCCACAGAAATTAGATTCGCTTACTTTTACCCCGCGATTTTTACATATTTTGTGCGGGGATGAGATCAGTTGCCGATATCCAACTCCGTCTCCCCATCGGAACCGCCCAACCCCCCGCCCAGCTGGGAACCTGGGGCCTTGCCTCTCTGTAGTAGCGATGGGAATTCTCTCTCCACATACCGAATGCTACATCGAGTTGCTAAGGGGTATGGCCGCGAGTCCAGCCTCTGTTCTGTGGCATCGCTCATGAGTACTTATAGTCTGGGATGGAACCCTCCCAACTCAACTGAACAACAACAGCTTCATTCTCCGCAGCCTATTTACTTTGGATGTGGTGCGGCCAAGCAAATCATCCTTCATCATGGCCTTTTTTCTAATTGCGTCCCTGCTACCCGCAGCCATTGCAAAGCTGAGTGTCGAAGATCCGTCTGATATCATTGACCCTGCTCGATGGGCGGATGACAATGCAATCAAGGCAGATTATAGTGTTGCATTTCCATCAGTAATGCCAGGTGCATGTAAGTTAAATAAGAATTGGAATTTGTTTGAATCACTCAACTAACGATTGTGCCTTGCCTCTAGTGGTTGCGGCGTATGAGTATGATACTGATCATTCATTGGACCATGTCGCTGTCTCCGTCGATGCCAATGACACAAGTGTTATTATTGCTTCAAACGGATCCACTTTGACACTTGAACACGTCGAAGTATTGAAATTTGGCTATGCGTCAAACTTGTACGCCTCAAGCTTTTGGGGGTTTAATGCCGCAGTTAACATTGTAAGTCTTGGATCCGGTGGCCTACGTCTCTGTGCTAACTTTCAAGGCCAATGCATCCACGGCCAATATGGACGAGGTCAACATCACCGTTCACAACGGAGCAGCCAATATCTATGCCTACGGAACCGATACTATTGTGAACATTGAAAACTCATGGCTATACAGCAGTGGCCCTGTATCCCATGCTCTTTATGCTTCCGGGAATGGCACCATTATCGGAAAGAACCTCGAAGTCTATAGCGGTGGTATGCGATCTTCAGCTTTTTCCGGTGATGAGCCAAAGGGTGATGTGTATGTATACGACTCGGTTGCCCGAACATCGGGTATCGGATCCGCTACCTACTATGCGCTCGGAACTATTCACGCTGAGAATGTGTTGTCCGAGTCTGAAAATGGGCCTGTCATCTTCATGGATGGCAGTCGCAACGCAACTCTGATTAATTGCGATGCCACAGCCGGCCTCTTGGGGGGTGTTGCAATTTTCAGTTCGGCTCAGCGAAGGTCAGGCGCAGCTTTAAAACTAAAAAAGACCAAGTTTACAACCGTCAATGACATCCCTGGCCTCTGGTTTGGTAACATCATCGCAGATGTGACTTTGGATACTGTCAAACTAGAAACGGACTCGGGAGTCCTTGTGGTTGCAAACTTTTCTTCTGTGACTCAAGACTTCGACCGTTACGCCTCTTACGAGGACAACAGCAGTCTTCAGCCATCTGAATTGAACATTACTGTTACTGAGTCGAATTTGGTAGGCGATATTGTTGCCTACAATGGTAGCTACATCTTCTGGGATCTTCAGTTCTACAGCTCATGGACAGGTGCCGCCACCGCAGGATATGGTGATGCTTACTTTGACATTTCTCTTGACAAGAGTAGCAATTGGACGTTAACAGCAACATCTACTATTCAAAACTTCGTCAACGCCGATTCGGATCTAGCTAACGTTTTTAGCGACGGATTCACCTTGTATTACAATTCTAGCGCCCCTTCAAACACATGGTTGGATGGGAAGACTATCTCTTTATCTGGTGGAGGAGAAGCGGTGCCATTCTGAAACTGTTATTTCAGTGCCTGGAATTGAATCACCGACCATTTTATTGACTCATTTTTAACGCCTTGATAACTGAACAAGTGATGATCAAACTTCTATTTAGCCTAGCCCTGCAAATTGAGAAACACATGTGACTATGGAGTATATACTATTGCCGATTTTTCATCGCCCTGATATTTCTTCACCTGTCGATTGTGTCTGGTGTAGATCATCAGCTGGATCGCCGCGAAGAAGATCCCGACCGAGACCATTATGATCATCGTACGCAATCCTGTTTGATAGCTTTGACTGTTAATGGTAACATCTTATGGGAAATGATAGAAATACTTACGCGGGTGCATCACTCGCTTGAAAGTATTGGGCTCCTACCATCATCCCCGTAGTAGCAAACATGACCCACATCCTATGACCGTTAGTTTACGTGATCATTGGGGAGATAACCTGTACTCACGCAACTGCAATGCTCCTCTCTCCAGCCGAATGACAATTTAACTGCACCCACGAGTTGTGAATGGGATGATAGCCAACGGCAAAACTATTCACAGATGTCCAGAGTCCCCATCTGGACCATTTACCGACATGGGGATGTACCTGCCGAGCCACAATTAAGACAACCAAGTAACAAACTTGTGCGCTGATCACTGTAGCGCCGCGACGATTTGATTTATCGCTGAGATAGCCGAATCCAAACACAACAGGAAGAGCGAGCGACGCGCCGACAGCTGCAAGAAGATTTGCGATGGTGCGTTCGAATCCAAGGGACCTATCATGTGTGAGTTTAAGCTTTGTGCGGACAAAAGATATGCAATTGTCCAAAATATTTATACAGACATGATGATGGATGGGGAATATGTAGACAGTGGCGAGAATGTCGAAAAGACTGCAAACGTGGATATGTAATGTGGCCAACGACGATAGTGTGAGGCGGTTTTCCACACAAGCTTCCAGTCGATCTTTAGGCCATTGGTGTCCAGCTTCCTTTTTTCGCCGTCTTCTTCGAGTCTCATTTGTATGGCCTCCTTTTCGACTTCCGAAAATTGCACCAGACCAGGTTTTGCCAGTGATTGGGGGTTTTCTGGGCTACAGGGCAGGAAAAGCAACAGCATGATTGACACAAATATGGTGAAGAGGCCTTCAACTATGTTTTTTTTTAGCGGAGCAGAAGCCGTGAATGAGTTAAAACTTACGCAAGAATAGCCACTGCCATCCTTTGAGTCCACGAACGCCATCTAGCTTTAGGATTCCAGAGGCCAGTGTGGGGCTGAGGGCGTTGCCTCCAAACATACCAAAGAAGAAGATCGACACGCGTCTGGCGAGTTCACGCCTTGTATACCACGTCGACAATATGTAGATAGCCCCGGGTGTATATCCAGATTCCGCAAGGCCGAGAGTAAGACGGGTGATTAAGAATCCAGTTCGATCTTGTATGAATACTTGCATTATAGATGCCAGGCCAAACAGGAAAACCTGACTCGCTATCCAATTTCTAGGACCGACCTGCTCAGCGTTAGAATGATTGCCCAGCGTGTTACCGATGAAAGCTTTCTCACACGTTGGAGAGCCATATTGCATGGAATCTCAAATATGACGACGGCCATGAACATTAACTGGTTTCCCAGATTGATAGTGGCTTGATTGACGCCGATGTCGACGGCGAACCCACCAGTTAGCGCGCTCGCTAGGTTCATGCGGTCCAATTGGAAAACCAATAAGCCAAGGAATAATAGAAATAGAACCGAGAAATCGACTCTAATGTCATCAAAGGTTAAACGTGCGTCAATTCCATCTGCTTAGGCAACCTACTTGCGTCGGGCTTTGGCCTCAGTGACCGAATCGCATGAGAGTGGCTGATCCACCATTGGTGGAGCTTCTGATTCGGAGCTCATTTCGTTCCTATGAGGCGTTTGAAGGATGTTAGATTCTAGTGTCTCGTCGTGAAATTGTGCAGATTTCGAGACTTAGGGCAAAATTGGTGGGCCATCAAGGTTCTCCCTAGCTCGAGATTCGGATGCCCTCAACTACTGGGCTCCACAAAGAGCGGACAGCAAAGAAGGCATAACAAATACATTGCTCACTCCAACCCATGACAATATGGGCCATAATTGGATCAATAAATCTCCGGTGTTGTTGAAAGGGCCTAGGCTAAGCCTGTACGAAGACGTATTGGGTATGCAAGTTGGATGAATTCATTCCGCAAGGGCAATTATCTGCGACGAGATGTCTCACCTGTGAATTAGGATTGTACTGATATTTCACCAATACAAACAAGTCAAGTGAGCAGGTCTAATAAAAATTATGAGCTTTTGTAAAAGTCGAGCCTTAATAAATATACATAGTGCGTAACAAAGGCTTGGTCCCTCACCGCTCTGAATGCATCTCGCTTAGTCGTATTGCATAGTCGCATTGTAGCCCTCGCTTGTCTTCTAGCTTTTTCCCCTGCCCTGCAAGCTTGGACAATTACCTGGGCCCCTTATACCTTGAATTTTCTTTTCAGCAGCTAATGTTATCATCAGACAATGGTTATGATTCTGGATGCATTAAAGCTCTTCATTTCTTTGAACGGATATGATATATTTAGCGTGCTCTCATAGCTGTCGTTGCTGCTAGCTGTTGGAGGTCCTTGTTCGATGCGGCCACCGCCTTCGGGAGATTAAGGTTCGATCGTCCTGGCGATCGCAACTTCACGATGCCCAATTGGTCCGGCCCGGTGGGCCTGGTAGTTGACAAATTGATAAGAGGATTGAATGGAGATTTGGTGTAACAATTGTTTTTTTTTTTGGTTCAACGATGCCACGTGTGCTCAAAATTTCTACGCAAATTTTCTTCTTCTTCTCTCCCTTTCCTCTTCATGTTCAACTTACACTATTCATAATAATATGCCATTATTCACGCCTCCAGAAGGTAACTGGTGACCGCATTGGAACAAACCGAGGAAGTTGGAAAATTGATTTATTTGCAAAGACAATAAGAGAATGAAATATAACTACCTGTTTGAAAACTGGTAAAAGAATGGGTTGTAGAGCTAAATAACAATAGCGGTTACAGCAAATTCCAATTCTCATCGACAATAGAGCATTGTGTGTTATTTAGTATGATGGGTTGAGGCGGCCCCGACTTCAGCCATTTTGCAAATGCTGAAACCCTAGCACCGGCTATTTCGGGTATTTTAATGACGTAATAGCCGTCCATTGAGCCTATCCAGACAACCTGTGAGTATGATATTGTCTAGCAACCGATGCAGCCAAAACCATCAAACGAACCCCTGACCACGTCGACATACTCAATTTCGCCATATACAGCACCAGTAGCCGGATTAGAGCTGTTAAAATCAGGTTCCGGAACAGTTTCCCAATACTGCTGGACTTTTCGAGCGGCCTTGAGAAAGCTTTCTTGTGTCAGCGTTTGGTTCAGAGCACAGAGAAGCTCTCCGTCCCTCTTCCTCCATTGACCGTCAACCAAAACATGCTTGATATTGCCAACGTTTGAATGCATGATGACTGCCGTGACAGCATCCTGCCAACCCAATAACCCTGGCGCTGCACCGTCAAAAATGGCAATATCTGCCTTTGCGCCCACTTGGATGACGCCGAGGTCCGGTCTCCGAAGTGCTAGGCCACCAGCACGTGTAGCAAGATGAAAGGCTTGGTTGGTGGACATGGGATTATTGGAAGGAAACTTGAACTCGCGGATCTTCTTCGTATAAAGAAGTGATCGTACATACTGCAGCCAGATCCTGGCTTGGGTCATCAAATCGCCACTCTGAGTGTAATGGGTCCCCACACTCAAAGAAGCTTGGTCCTGTGCAAGAGAGGGACCTTGGAGATCTTGTCCGTGGTGCATTTCAAACTCCGGCGCGATTGCGATGTAGTGGTCGGTGTTCCTAAGAATGGTAAGATCCGTCGGCGTGATCGCATTAGCGTGAACGAAAATGACTGGGAATGTTTGGTTGAGAAGCTCGAGCGGTTGTAGCCTAGACGGACTATTTTCAAGGCCCATGGGACCACCAACAAAATGTGTCTGAAGAACTGAGATATTTGACTGCCTGAGTTGAGCTTCATTAGCCTAATGTGGCCGAGACTTGTTATTTCGATTTGTCTCAACCTACTTTGCGAGGTTGACAACATCTTGGATATCTTCTGTGCTGCCAGTATCAAAAGCCTCATATGCAAGACCTAGCGATAAGAGACCGCTGGTCGCTTGATGCTGAGTGACAAGTTCTTTGAAGTGCGCAATCTGATCGTCCCATGTGAAGCCGCTAATTCCTCTTCGGATAGGATATGCATAAAAGTTTCGAATGCCGCTCTCAATTGCTCCATTGATTGTAGCATCTGTGACATTTTGGGTAAACCCCCCAGAGGCATTGTCCACAATTGTTGTAACTCCCGCGTTCAAAGCCTCGCAGAGGCCCACTAGCTCCGAGTAGTAGATGACTTCGGGGTCAAATATCTCGGCAGCGAGTGTGAAGCTTGACCATCGCCCAAGATATTCAGCAAGGGAGCTCGTGGAACCCAAGCTCCTTTGAACCGTCTGCCAGACATGACGATGTGTGTCTACAAACCCAGGGCTTATAATATCATTAGTTGCATCAACACGTTCTGTATCGGATGGGATAGTGACGTTGCTATGAAAAGAGTTAAAAATGGCAGAGATCCTATCATCCGTGATGAGAATTGACGTATTGTGCATGACCAGGGGCGACTGTGTTTCCTCGTCTAAGGTAATGACCGTTCCGTGTTCAAATAGTATTGATTTGGCCCAGCTAGCCGAGCAAAACGACCAAGCAATGACCGCGAGTGACAAGTGAAATGAGCGCATTGTATTGAAATGAATAAAATGGTAGGAGTTATGATGGAAGATGTTTTGAAATATGGTGCAGTGGTTGTAGATGATATAAATACGCACAAAGGGGTGGAGCACTTCAGCAAGCTACTTAATCCATAGTCCATCTTCAAATACTTCGCAAGCCGTCGGGATCAAATGAATTATTGCATCCAAAATTAACTGCCAAGGATTTGATCCCAACAATGTCTGAACTCTGCCTACCTAGGCTATGGCCGTACTTGGATCGTGCGGTTTGGCGCCAAAACAGCAGGATTTATCGCCGCGTCAGTTTCGCTGGATACAAAACTCCGATGGGTCGGGTTTAGTCCGTAATTCCGTCCGCCCTTGCCTCTAAAATAGGCTTAGTGGAAGCCTTTTGCCTCTGTGTAAGAGATGCCGTTCTCGTATAGGATTTTATAAGGCATATCCCGACGCCAATAATAAATATGATCAAAATGTTCCAATGCTACTGTTCAAATACTTGTATCTGTTATTTTTCCAACACATCAAAACCGCTGGCTCACTACAGCGATTATTACCTTGACTTCGGTATTTCCCCAATGAGTATATCAAGTTAAGATCTATTGTGGCAATATTCCATAAAAATGATGAATTGAACGGGGTACTAGCCTAAAATGTTTACCATAAGAAAAGGAAAGCCAGGTACATTCGATAGGAGAAAAATATTGAACCACCTAGATTACGAAGGTAATTCAATTTGCCATGTGAGCCAACAAACATGTTCCAATAATAGATAAATAATATGTATGTGGTTCTCGATGCAACTTACACAATTAGCAAGAAATTCTCATCTTAATGCAAAGAACACACTGGGTTTCATAGAGCGTCCCAGCATCCACAAAATGGCGCAGAGCATCTGGCTCAGGAGTTACTCGACTCTCCCTTCACCTGTGGGGATTTGGGGTGCCCAGCCAGTCCTTTTTTAGGCGGGTCCTGCTAGGGTGTGGGAGCGGGGATGTCTGGAGCGATGTAATCGGAAATCTTAATTAATTTGCTTCCATTTCCGGTCTCATGCATGCGCCACGGAGTTAAGATAACCGCGTGGTTCCAGGAAGCAAAAATCAGGCTCATAAAATCCATATGAGTAGGAGACCAACCGTATTGCGTTTGTTTTGAATTTAATTAACTCTTGGCCAAACCTAGGTATCGCACTTGATCTTTACCAAACTCACCTGTCAGCACTATGTCAACCAAACTCGAGAAGCATCTGGCTTGGGAATCCAGCGTGCTAGGTACTCTCTATAAACAGCTCGTTGCCCGCCCCAAGCCAGTACCTTCTAACATGAATCTTTCCGGGAAAACGGCTATCATCACTGGAGCGAACGGGGGACTTGGCTTTGAAGCAGCAAGACAGCTGCTTCGAATTGGATTATCACGGCTCATTCTAACCGTTCGGAGCGAATCCAAGGGCGAATTAGCTGTGGAAATATTAGAAAAAGAATTTCCAAACGCCGAAATTAGGTTTTCGACTCTCGATCTTTCGGACTATGACTCTATCAAGGCTTTTGCAGTCTGGTGCCAAAGTCTGGATCGGATCGATTATGTCATTCTCAACGCTGCGCTTCAGAATGATACCTTTGAGATCAATGAAAATACAGGCCATGAGCTAGTTTTCCAAACAAACTACCTCTCTACCATTTTTCTCCTGCTTCTGCTTACGAGAGTTATCATAGAGAAGCATCGACAGCGCAAGGATACACAACCATCGGTCTTGTCAGTTGTCGGCTCAGACACAATGTACTTTAGTCAAGTCAAGGTTTCCGGACCAGTATTTCCTTACATGAATGATCCGACTCATTTTAAGAAGCTAGGGCAATACATGGACACTAAGCTACTACTGATGATGTTCGTCTCACGCTTCAGCCAGGAGGTGAACTCCGACGAGGTATTAATAAACGTTTGTAACCCCGGGATGACGGCCGGAACAAACCTAGGCCACGGCACAAGAAACCCAAGTTTTATGGAACGCTACCTTATTCCACTATTCGTCAAGATCTGTGGTAGATCAACTGAGGCCGGAGCCAGCATCTACATTCATGCATTGGTCATGGAAGAAGCCGAGAGCCATGGAAGCTTTGTCAGTGACTGGGCAATTAAGCCGTAAGTT
Source organism: Calonectria honghensis (assembly GCA_013403855.1). Classification (NCBI taxonomy): domain Eukaryota; kingdom Fungi; phylum Ascomycota; class Sordariomycetes; order Hypocreales; family Nectriaceae; genus Calonectria; species Calonectria honghensis. Next base: position 830,829 of record VTGB01000023.1, read on the forward strand.
TTCAGCTTGTTTTGAATGGGTGACAAAGGCTCATGAAGAAAATTATTAGATACCCAGCTATAATGTACCGAAAAGATGCGAAAGATTTGGCGAATAGCCTCTGGGACGAAACCGTTGGGGAGCTGAAGTCTTCAGCCCGACTAGAGACAATTGAATTCGAATCGGGTCACTAATCAATCATACCTTCACAGATTGAGTTCATTTTAATTTACATATTTCGTTTCGGCCATTCTTATGGAAGTTGTAACATTATGCTGCAAAATACCCCAAACTCGGGAACGGAGAATTGGCGTTTTACTTTGACCCTAAATTCCTGAGCGGTCATGACTGGCCTGAAAAAATAAATTGCATGGACACCAGCCAAGAAATGCCGGATCCAGGAATCAAAAGAGAGCGAGCGGGAACAGGGGTCACCGATCATTGCTTTTGGCTCAGCTTTTAGTGTGGCGAAGCGAAGTTAGGACTGAGACAAGCGAACGATTTTTTTTGGAGAATAAGCTCAACTCCAAACCGAAAATTCCAATATGACGACTATTTTCAATTCCAAAGCACATTTTCGCAGCAGAAAACTCTTGCGAAGTCGGGGTGGGCAAGCGATAGTGACGCAGCCTCCAAATTGTACCAGAATGTAGCCACTTTGAGAGGCGTGTTGAACGAGTGAGTCATGGAGGCGACCATATCCATGAACATACTCATCATAAATTTTGTCAGCCCCATGATAAGTACTCATACTTCATAAAATCAAACATCGATGTACCAAATCACCCTTCTAATACAAAGCTAACGTAGGGCTCTGTGTATAGATTCAACGTTGCCAACCAGTGATGTTTCATCTCCTTGCGGGAGCTGCTGAATAATATCCTCTTTATCAATGATATGATCATTCACCTACGCCGGATTGATGCAATTTTGCCTATGAGCCCCATCAACATCCCCAGAGACCATCTCGTCCCAATCGTCTGTGGGGCAATCTTGCACGTGACCATGTGAGTAGTGTTCTTGCATTCGTCCCCACGCACTCCGCGGCGTAAGCAATTCACAAATCAAGAGGTTACAAAGCAGCGATGCAGCTTGAGCAGGCCCAAAGCCAGCCTAATTCCGTTGCATCACGGAAGCAGGCCCTCAATGTAAGTTCCAATTTCACTACGCCAACCCTCCATGTTGAACATTCTTTAGGCTTGTGATGCCTGTCGACAGCGCAAAACGAAATGCGACGAGGCAAAGCCGACATGTGGGCGCTGTTCCCGCCTCCGGCTCACCTGCTCATACGTGGAAACAATTACGTCCAAGTAGGAATGCGCCCCTGTCGCAATTTACTATACTAAGTTATACAACCTATTGCTAACGATGACGCCAGACGGAATCTCTCCCTTGTCGAATTGACAAGCACCCTAACCCGAATGGAGCGCAAGATCGACACATTAATGAAGAATAATTCCCAGAATGAGGACCATGAGAGGTCAGGAACATTCTCCAGTCAGTATACTACCAATATGCTCTCCGTGCCCGACCTGCTTCCGCGCCCAGTAACGAGTCCGCCTATCCCGATGGAAACCTACTTCGCTCCCTCCAACTTTGACTTTCCTCAACATCCAGGAGAACAAGCTCTTTCGGAGAGACATTCGACTGCACCGCAACACCTGCTATTGTGGCCTTGCTCTACCCTCAATATGAGCAAGACTGAGCTGAATTATTCTATATCACTAGAGATCAAGTTGCCAAAACTGCTCAAGACCACTGCGCCTCCCTTTTTCCTTTCTTCGGTATCCAATGAAAATTGGCTTTCTCATCTGTCATTGCATCAGATCAGACAATTATGTCGGCTATACTTTTCACACTTTCACGCCCCATATCTGCTCGTGGATGAATCACATTTTTACAACCGCCACCTGACGACTGCGCTGAGAGAAGAGTTCCGCTCCTGCATCGAAAGTACCATCACACTTTTGGTCCTATCATTGGGTTCAATAGCTGCTTACCACACGGGGGCCAAAGAGTGGGCTCAGTCCAACTTCGACAGTGACCGATCACAGATTGGCCTAAGTCTTTTTACTATGGCATGCGAAGCATTTGAGGAGGTCGAGGGCACTGACTGGATGAGCATACAATGTTTGCTTCTGAAAGGGTGAGATCCCTTGTTGATCGACTGAGTAATTCCACTTGCCGAATCAGCTCGCTAAAAGCCTATCAGGGTGTTTTACGCATCAAAACTTAGGATCCATGATTCCTGGAAGATGATTCATCAGGCTTGTTCCACCATCATGATTCTCCTTCCACTGCAAGTCAACCCTCTCTGTGTGGCAATAGGCACTAAGCTATGGTAGTCAGGATGTCCTAGATGCTCACCAGTGTCAATTGTACTGGGTCGCATATCTACACGAAAGGTAGTGGCCATTCCAATCTCAGTTGTACACGTTAACCCAAGCACAGCCAAATCCTCGCAGAGTACGACTTCCCTCCCAGCGGGCTAGGAATTCATGCAAGCGCAATCCCGCTACCTCTTGTCCCAGATCTAAGTGAAGATACTCATCGAGAGTACCAATTCTTCTTTCTAGCACATATTGCAATGAGGAGACTACTTAACAGAATTCACTTCCATCTTTTCAGCCGCAGTAAGCTCTCAACCGCCAGTATCGATTACGCTGAAAGTTATACTGACACCTACAGAGTCTGAAGAAGATAGCACGACTGGGAGCAAAACAGACAAGGTTGCAGAGTCTGACAAACTCTTGTACACATCTCAGTCTGTGATATCGGAGCTAAATCGACAATTGGAAGAATGGAGAGCGTGCTTACCCGCAGCTCTTCAATTCCCGCCATACTCATTTTCTAGAGAAAATCACGATTTAGGGCCATATCATTCGAGAGATGTCCAGCAGCGACTAAAGGGACACCTTATGGCTCGATACTTTGCGGCCAAGTCCATAATCTACCGTCCCTTTGTCTATCGTGCCCTTCATCCTGGGCTAAACCCCTCATTGACCGAACCGGACCAACTGAACGCCAAGGTTGCCATTGACTCGGCCATTCTATCGGTAAGGCATAGCGGCTTGCTCCATGAGCCCATGCCATTACTACTGCACCCGATAAATTCATGTCGAAGGTATATCGCAACGTCAAAGCAAGCCATCATATAGTAACAGCTTTTAGTTTCTTCGCGCTCGCATTACAATTTGCGTTCATCTCCAGATCCAGCGATGCCTGCGAGCTAATTTCCCAAGATGCGGGGCAGTTTATTCAAGAGATCAAAGACCGCATCACCACAGAAGCAGCTTCTGTGTGCCCTACAGTTGCAAAGGATATGGAGATTCTTAACATGTTGATGTAGATAAATCATACTAGCTTGAATTCTCAAAACGGCAATGTATCGGTTTAGCAACAGCAATATCGACATCCCATATCATCAGTGGCAGAGTTGTTTCTTTATTGCTAGGTCTCAACTCTTTCAATATTAAGCTAACTTAATGGACCCATTCCACTCTACCACTAGAGTAGAACAATGTAGATATGCCTCCATCTCTAGAATCCTTCGCCGCCATAACCTTGTACTCGGCCTTTGGGTCAATTCCCCACTTCTGAGCGCCATCGTCCCAGTATGAGATGCTAACCCGGTCAAATATAGCTCGAGCGGTTTTGGTCTCCCCAGGAGCCAGTGACACTTTATCATATCCCTTCAGCTCCTTCACCGGACGACTCAGCTTGGGAGCGCTGACTTGTGAAACATAAAATTGTACAATTTCCATTCCATCTCTCTGTCCAGTGTTCGTTACATCAACAAAAACCTCGATTTCATCCAGGCCTTTCCCATCACAAGCCAGGATATCTGAGCTGAGACGAATGTTGGAGTACTCGAACGTGGTATAGGACAAGCCAAACCCAAAAGCAAAGAGAGGCTCGATCTTGCGATGATCGTAGAATCGGTATCCAGCATAGATGCCTTCTCCATAATACACGACATCGTTATCACCTGGGTAGTTATCGTAAGGGGGAGTATCCTCAAGACGGCGCGGAAAAGTGATTGGAAGTTTTCCGGAAGGATTAGTGACCCCGAGTAAGACATCAGCCAAAGCGTTGCCCTGTTCTTGACCTTGGTACCATGCTTGAACAATGGCGGCAACCTGAGACTTCCAGGCCATTGTGATAGGACTTCCGGTTTGATTGACGACAATTGTGTTGGCGTTTACGCTAGAAACTGCGGATATCAACTCATCTGATCGTCCAGGAAGAGTCATGGAGACCATATCGCTCGTCTCAGACTCCCACTCATGATCCTTGCCGACAACCACGATAGCAACATCACTTGCCTGAGCTAGATCTACAGCGTCCTGGAAGAGTTTATCGAGGTCCCCGGGATTCTCCAGAAACCCAATCCGGCCTCCATCTTGTACTTCCTCACGTTCTAACTCTCCGGTATACGAGAGCTCGTAAGGCTTGGGCTCACGACTGATGGACTCCAAAATCAGCTCGTACTCTCGCCCAGCCTCCATTTCGACATCAACTCGCTCTTCGGGAGAGCCATAGCTCATGAAAAGGGGCGACTTGGGTGACCACCAGTGACGTTCAATATCAATGATAAGCTTTCCATCCAGAAACAGCTTGCCAGGACCGCATGTAGAGAGGGAGAATTGGTGAACTCCGCTAGTCTTGGGTGTGATCAAAGACCTGCCCCTATAAGAGTACCTTTCTTCTCCAGTGGTGAGCTCAGGGGGCAGTCCGTCGTAGCATACCAAATTTGAGCTAGGACGATGCTCAACCTTGAAAGGTTCTCCGGAATGTGACATGTTCCTCCACAGGGAGAGGACAAACCCATGGTTTCCTGTGACAGGGTTTTTCATAACAGACGATTCCACAAAAGGTAGATATCTGTGAGTCAATATTCCTTGTCGGGTTTGTATCGTCGCATCAGGATACTTGTCGAGAATGGCCGTGCTCAACGATTGGTAAGGCGTAGTTCTGTAGTGAGGCTCCAAATTGGAGCTACCACCTCCAGATCCAACCGATCGCGCAGCGTTCGGGCCAATTACGGCGATTCGTTTCCCACCAAGGTCATCGAGTGGCAGAATCGTATTGTTGTTTTGCAGAAGAACAATGCCTACAAGTGTCAGCAACAGGCTACATCCCAACAGACTTCAGTCTCACCGTCGCTTGCTGCCTTTCGAAGAATCCTCCTATGCTCTAGCAAATCAGTGGCTTTCTCTTTTCCTTCCTTCCAATCAGGGATTTGCGCTTTGCCCGTCTTGTACAGTAGCTCGAGCACGCGGGTGACGCAGGCGTCAATTGCTGAAGTCTTGACGAGGCCAAGGCGATGAGCCTCTAAAAGATGTTTTCCTCGTCGTCGAACAGGACCGGGCATCTCCAAATCCAACCTACTTGCTATTAGCTTCCATTTTAGTGGGGAATCTGACAAATTACCCTGCATTGACTGAGGGAGCAATGCTATTGGTTCCAAACCAGTCACTCATGGCCAGACCCTCCCATCCCCACTCTCCACGCAACACGTCATTGAGTAAGAATTCGTGAGCGGAACAAAATGATCCGTTTACCTTGTTATATGCAGTCATGAGGGTCCAAGGATCACTGTCACGAATGGCGATCTGAAAAGGCTGGAGATGTATTTCCCTCAGAGCGCGATCAGGGATTTTCGCGTCAACAAAAAATCGACGCGTTTCTTGGTCGTTGGCGGCAAAATGCTTGATGCAAGCTCCGATTCCACCGCGTTGGATAGAGTTAATGAAAGTGGCAGCGAGCTTTCCGGTAAGAAATGGATCCTCGCTGTATGCCTCAAAGTTGCGACCACCCAATGGAGTTCGCGGTATACAAACTATAATCACTCAACACAATTACTCGTAGGCACTGTCCTTAATGTTCTTACCTGTCGGGCCAAGAATCACATCGACCTCTTTACTATGGGCCTCTGCAACCAGGACCTGGCAGACTTCTTCCATAATGGCATTGTCCCATGTGGCAGCCAAAGACACACTGTTTCCGTTAGTAAAAGGAAAATGACGATGCGGGTTTAATAGCTACCCTGTAGGAGCCGAGGCAGTCTTGACACCGTCGGTAAAGATACCGCCACGAACGCCAACAGGACCATCGGATGTCTTGATTCTAGAGATTCCGAGGTGGGGTATGGCATTTGTACGCCACATGTCTTGCCCGGTCAATAATAAAACTTTTTCCTCCAGTGTCATTTGCGAGAGCTTTTCTCTTGCAAATTCACTTGCAGGGGTGCTGGCAGCAGAACCAGCCATCTTCGTCGGTGGCACATGGAGAATGTCAGACATATTAAAAATAATATCAGAAAAAAATCTTTCCAAATTGAATATCTGTTCAGTCTGCCTTCATTATGCGCCGTGATGGAATATTAGGCAGTTAAATGCATCAAGACTCGCTGTAGTTGTGGGGCAATTGCTGGGTGGAGACGCGCTTACGATGTTGTGGATCTGGGCGGAGTGAGTCCGTCTCTCCCCGCCGCTAGTTACTCCGAGTCTCAATTAGGTAACAGGGTCCCAGGCTTATTGACCGGGACCGGCCTTCTCGGTTAAGATGAAAATTGCCTTCTTCAATTGGTGTCGCTAGTACCCGAAAATTGATAACCGTGCAGGTGATTTGGGTTTGTCTTTACACTTTTTGATTTGAAATGGTTATCAGTCACGCTCGTATGGACCGAAATTCATTGCAAATGTCATTGTACCATAACCAAAAAAACCAAACAGCCGATATGACACAAGAGAAACAACCAACACCTTGGACCAGTGCCGACAAAATTGGCGTCGGTGACGCAAATCATGACACAACCGACATCCAGGTATATCTAACACTGGAAGCACTTGACCGAGATTTTTCCATGAAAAACCAACTCGAATCGATCGGTATATTTGAGTCTGCCGACATCGAGACACTTTCAAATGACGAGGACCAGTTTCGAGATCCCTTTCAATGGTCGGCTCGGAAAAAAGTGACAGCCCTGGGTGGGACATTTGTTGCATCAACTTTGGCCGCATACTCGGCGGGCGCTTACGCCCTGGCCTCTGAGCAGCTGGTTTCCGAATGGAACGTGACTGTGACTGAGTATAATCTGGGCATCACTCTCTTTGTCGCGGGTTTCGGATTTGCGCCAATGATCATGGCACCTATCAGCGAAAACTATGGTCGCTACTGGGTCTTTGTCGGTGCTGGTGTTGTATTCTTCCTGGGAACACTGGGCTGCGCCGTTACGCAATCTTTTGCCGGTATGCTGGTCTCGAGGTTGGTAACGGGCAGCGGCGGCTCCATCTTCGCGACCCTGACGGGGGGCGTGATCGGAGACCTATTTCACAAAGACAGTCGTAACACGCCCATGGCTCTATACTCAATGACGGTCATGGCTGGTACCGGACTGGGCCCTCTGTTTAGTGGTATTATTGCGGATCGCCTGAGGTGGAACTGGATCTATTACCCCCAACTCGCCAGTATCGGGCTAACGACTTTGTGTTTGTTCTTTTTCTTTACCGAAACCCGAAGCAACGTTATCTTGAAGAGGAAGTGCAAGACACTAAACGAAAGATGTGCCCAGCTGGCCGCGAGTAGCCCTCTTCACAAGGTGCAGTTCCTACCGCGGGCAGGAGATGAACCCAAGTTGGGCGTCGGTATCATTTTGTCAAGCTTTGCTTTCCCTCTCAAGCTGCTGGTAACAGAACCCGTTGTGTTTTGGTTTTCGGCATGGGTTTCTTTCGCATGGGCCATTCTGTATATGCAGTTCAATAGCATCGGGTTAGTATTTCGACAAGTTTACGGTTTTGACAACACCCAAGTCGGTGCGGTATACACTTCGGTCATTGTGGGCTCAGTGCTGAGTGCCGTCCTGAGCATCGTTCAAGATCCTATTTTGCGCAGGCTCTGGCCAGCTCGCATGTCCTCGCCAGAGGCCTGGCTTTATGCTTCGTGTTTGGAATCTGTGCTGTTGCCGGTCGGTCTGTTTTGGTTCGGTTGGAGCGCAACCCCCAAGGTCTCTTGGATAACACCCGCTCTTGCCATCGGATCCTGCACTGTGGGAATTTTCAACATTTATCTGGCCGTTTTTAATTACCTTGCCGAAACTTATCACCGGTACGCCTCATCCGCGTTGGCAGCGCAAAGCATGTGCCGGAACCTGTTGGCTGGGGTCTTCCCTCTGTTCACGCATATCATGTTTCAAAACTTGTCAATCGGAATTGCTGGGACTGTTCTGGGATGCATTGGTCTACTACTAACATCAGTCCCGTGGCTTCTATGTCTATTTGGTGAAAGGATTAGGGCAAGGAGTTCGTTTGCAGCAACACTGAAGTCAAGGGAAACACAGTTCTGAATACGACCACATGGTTACGGAGCTGCATCCGCAAACCGAACGTTTGCCTTGCAATATACCCATTGCCTTGGTCAATATAACAGGTCTTCTTTATGTTCCGAGGCCTGAGCAATAATATTAGCCAAATGTACGATAAACTAAATATTCTAAAGCCTCAGATTGTCTTATTTTACTTCTTCAAGCAGTATAAACTTTGTGTTCAAGTGAATGTGGGCGCGCAAATTTCAGGTCAAAATGAAGCAGTAGTCTCCTTTGATGATCATGGCAATGTTATTTAATATTTAATTTCCATCCCCTATGGTCTTTTGGTGTCATATTCTGCGTAAATAATCAAGTTCTATTGAGCTCTCAATGCGGGATAAAACTTGCGAATATGGTAGCTGTATTGTGAAGCTGAGCTAAGAGAGGAATCACATATTTTATTAGCTTCTTAGTTGCCGCATTGAGATATTTCGACCCTTCTCTCGCATCTCCTCCAATAGAATGTGGTTCTGGTGACCGGGGCTTCGCCGTGTCTCCCCGCGCTGACCCAGACAGGAAGCATAGGCGGAATGGGCAGAGACATCCAATTGGCTTAGAGCCGCGGGGACAGACGGCTTCAGTCCGCGAGAACTAATTCTAGATCGGGCAAGGTCCGTGTCTCCGCGCCCCCGGATTTCCAAACTAAACTTGATCCACCATGCACATCCCCGTGGGGAACCAACACTAACTTGCATCGGGCAAATATTCGTGTTGAGTGTCATGCCACCCGTGCGTTCAGCTCTCGTCAGAACCGAGGCTGGGACTAACCACGCCTGCAAGTATAAAGAACCTTGTAAATACTCGATTGCAACTGATCTTTCTGTCAGTAAACTCGTCTAACTCACACATCTCGAACCATCAATGGAGAGCTCAAGACTGCCAACGAGGCCAACCCGATCCGTTGCTGATGTCCTTGCTGACAGCAATGGTTCAGCATTCTCACTGACTCCGTCTTTGCTTCAGTTATACTGCATCCTTGTACCGGCCTGCCTTGTTGTCTCAGCTACAAATGGCTATGATGGTAGCGTTCTCACTGCGCTTCAGGGAATAACCGCCTGGAAGCAAGAATTTGGCAGCCCTACGGGCGCCTTGCTGGGATTCACAAGTGCCGCGTACCCCCTTGGAGCCATCCTATCAACTCCATTTTCCGCCTTCATATCTGATAGGTTCGGCAGAAAGCTGTCCATCTTGATTGGGAGTTTTATCATGATCATTGGCGTTATCATCCAATGCGTCAGTAAATCCATTGGCCTTTTCATCGGTGGTCGTATTGTGGTTGGATTCGGCATCACCCTCGCCCTGGCCGCGGCTCCGATCTTGATCTCAGAGCTTGCACATCCACGGCAGCGCGTCCTCTTTGGATCCTTATACAACACTAGCTTCTATTTAGGAGCTCTTTTGGCCGGCTGGGTCAGCTTTGGCAGCTACAGAATTCCCAACGCTTGGGCGTGGCGACTCCCAACAATGCTCCAGGCAGGTCCCGCTCTGCTTCAGATTGCGTCTGTTTGGTTTCTGGACGAATCACCTCGTTGGTTGGCGTACAAAGGCCGAACCGAAGAGGCATTCAATATTCTCACCAAGCTACACGGAAACGGTGATGCAAATGACCCATTGGTTGTTGCCGAGTTTTACGAAATGAACCAAGCGTTGAAGGCTGAGCGCGAGACCGAATCTTCAGGATTCAAAACTTTTTTCGCAACCCGAGCAAACATCAAAAGATTCTCTATACTGGTTTCTCTTGCCGTGTTTGGGCAATTCTCAGGAAATGGACTCGTCAGTTATTTTCTTACCAAAATTTTGACCACAATCGGCATCGATACGCAGCGAGAACAGACCATGCTTACCGGGACCATCAGCACTGTCAACTACATCACATCTCTGGCAGCCGCAGTAATGTCAACCAAGATTGGCCGACGAAAGATGTTTGTTGGGGGTGCAATCGCCATGTGGCTAACATTCTCGGCTCTGACTGCGAGCATTGCTGTTTACAATGAGACTGGGTCAAAGGCCGCAAGCAAGTCAGCGCTCGCCTTCATATTCATTTACTATACGTCTTTTAATATCTGCCTCAACCCCCTGCTGTTCCTCTACCCCACAGAAATCTTGCCTTTCCGTCTTCGAGCGTTGGGCCTGAGTATCATGGTATTCTCCACAAAAGCAGCTTCGTTTTTCAACCAATTCGTGAACCCTATCGGGATGGATAATCTTGGTTGGAAGTACTACTTGGTCTATGTAGCTTGGTTGGTCGTTGAAATTGCCGTATTTTATTGGCTTTATCCTGAGACCAAGGGTTACACCCTTGAACGAATCCAGGAGGCCTTTGGCGAAACTGTTGAGACACAGGATGCTGATGCGGAAAGCGTTTACAATGATGTGGAGAAGAAGCTGTCTCATTATTGACCAGATATTCTTCAAGAACGAAGATTATATAACAGTTTTATATATGCACGTTGGACTGATGCCAACTCATCATGACATGCATTATCGGCGTTCTGCCGAACGATGACAAGCCCCACCTGTGATTTGAGATGCGTTTACTAGGACGGTTTTCATTTTGGGGTCAATGGTGTTTATACATCTGTTGGGAATTGTTTATTTTACTTCAGTGAGTTTGGCATGAAAATAATCGCGCAACCATCATGATTTGTAGTCTACTCTGTATATCTTGAACCGACCTCCCGAGCCCGTGTGGTGTAATTCTAGCAACATGATGTGCTGAGCAACTCTACCGGAGTTGTCCTGGTCTGGATCTTGACAGGGATATCGTGTGCCGAATGATCAGACGCTAGGTCCTTCAGTATTCTCCTCTCTGCCATAGTAGTAGCAATGTCAAACGCATTCTGAGTACTGTTCACCGCAGCCACATTCTTGCCCACAATATCGAAAGCTGTTCCATGGGCTGGCGTCGCAACTGGAATGGGAAGGCCCCCTTGCACTGTAACTCCCCCATCAAATGAGAGCAGCTTCATTGCGATTTGACCTTGGTCATGGTACATTGTCACAATACCATCAAAATGCTCCCGTTTCAGAAAGATTGTGTCACACGGAAAGGGACCTTGGACATCAATCCCTAATTTTTGAGCCTCTGCGACTGCGGGACGAATGTGATCAATTTCTTGTCGCCCAAAAGCTCCATTTTCTCCGTTGTGAGGGTTCAAAGCACAAACTCCCAGGCGGGGGGAGTTTATGCCGGATTCCCATCTGGGTCAAATCAGTCTTAGCCTTTCCTGATTGCGACTTCACATACCTCAGCCTATGAAGTAGCTGGATGGCCTTGAGGGTTGATTCTTTGGTGATGCGCTGCGCGACTTCTTCTACACCGATGTGGCTAGTAACCCGAGCGGTCCATAAAGGTCCGGCGATGTTTATTTCGCTCGTGGTTCCCTTGAAGTTGAGTTGATTCGCAAACCAACGGAGCTCATCCTCCTCGGTCATTCCCGCCAATTTCAGGGAGCTCTTATTCAGCGGCGCAAAAACAATGGCGTCAATATCCCCACTCTCGACCATTGCCAACGCCCTCTTTAGTTGGTAAATACTGCGACCTCCACTGGCCTTGGACACTTCGCTTTTGGTGGAAGGATACAAGGACGCGCTGTTGTCACTGAGAATCTGAATTCCGTGAGGCCCGGCAGCGCTTGAAGATGTAGCAACTTGGACATCTCCAGCGTCAGCTACTGCAGACTGAAATTCCGATTCGTCGGCCAGAAGGAAAATATCTGCCCGTTGGTGATTTTTCGGGTTGCTGAGGAGCTTAGCGGCAAGCTCAGGCCCAATACCTGAAGGGTCGCCTAAAGTCACCGCAATACGGGGACGCCGGGGTGGCGACTGGCAAGGCGATTCTATTGCGGCACCCATTCTTCCTTTTCAGATTTTGAGTATTGAGAGATTTGGCCCAAATTTGATTGAATCTGTTCTTGATTTCTTGAGTCGAGATGACGGAGAAGAGGTGGTATTTTTACTAATTTCGTGCCTAAATACCAACAAGTGCATGTGTTTATTGTGGGGAACCTTGAATCACGGCGCTTTTGCCGACATGCTAGCGCCCAAATTAGTATTGATGAACATCATGTCGTACCACAACAGACATCGGCGAAAGCGCCGATGACTATAATCCTTCGCATCCTCTCTCCACTTTCCCCATGGGGTACGACACGCTTGGAATCCACCTTGTGCTCCTCTGGCTCAATGGGACCGGGAAACTAGACGGAATTATCTATATATACCATGCTTCTGGACTTGGTACCATTCCACTTGAATATGACCATCCCAATTCTCACCACAACGGAAGTTGCCTATGACGATGGAATCCCATGGAGACAAAGATGATCATGCCAACCAACATTTTGAGCGCGTGACTACCAACACGTCGACACATTCCAACGAAGTCGATGTCGCAGGCAAAACTACTGCTGCACATATAGCCGAGGCCCAGCACATTGTCTCCCAGTGGAGAGATGGGACGCTGGAAGAAAGAAGGCTTGTGCGCAAGCTAGACTGGCGGATTCTGCCGTGCACTTGGGTACTGTACTTGCTCGGTTTTCTTGACCGCGCAAACGTTGGGTAGGTGAGGAGTTCTGTTTGTCATCGCATTACTAAGATTGGATAGAAATGCGAAAACTGGTGGTTTAGAAGATGATTTCGGTCTTACCTCTTCTCAATACTCCATCATCGTTCTTGTATTCTTCATTTCATACCTCGTATTTGAAGTTCCAGCCAACATGATCTTGACCCGGGTCCGTCCAAGTTTGTTTCTGCCCGGATTGGGCTTGATCTGGGGTACTTTTGCCGCGCTCATGGGTGCAGCAAACAATTGGGGACAGCTGGCGGGTATGCGGTTTCTACTTGGGATAGCAGAGGTTTGTCAGAGAAATGCCTTAAAAATACCGTGTTAACTCTCTCTAGTCCGGCTTTGCACCCGGTTGCGCCTTTTTTCTTTCGTCCTGGTATCGGCGCTACGAATTGGCAACGCGATATGCCCTGCTGTACACGTCCGTGCCCATTGCCGGAGCGGTCTCTGGTCTGCTTGCTGGTGTGATCACAGATCACATGGATGGTGTGTCTGGTCTTCCAGGGTGGAGATGGCTGTTTGTAAGTTTTCATTGCCGCCAATAATTTCTACCAACCAGCTTACCCTTTTAGATCCTCGAAGGACTGGGCTCGATCATTGCATCAATTGTCATTTTCTTCCTGATGCCTGATTATCCTTCGAATAGCACAAGATTTCTTAATGAGCAAGAGAGCATTCTTGCTTGCAATAGATTGGCAGTAGATGGAATCGGCCTCACGCAGAGCGAAGCAGCTGGGAGGATTACCCACTGGGCTGCATTCAAAATGACATGCACAGATTGGAGAGTGTGGGCCCAATGCTTTCTCTTTGTGCTCGTGACTGGATCCCAAACTATGCAGTATTTTATTCCCACTCTTGTGGAGAGCTTTGGATGGATTGGACCTGTTGGACAATGTGAGAATGTTACTGAGAGACTGAAAGAAACTTCGCTAATAGAAGTCGGTACAGATCACACCATCCCTGCCTACATGGCTGCTCTTGTTTACGTCGTTGTTTGTTGCTGGCTTGCAGACCGATACAAACGAAAGTGGCAATTCATTGCTGCTCTATCAGGCATCGGGTGCGTTCTTTTTATTGCAGTTACCACGGTCCAAAACAAGATGGCCCAATATGTTCTTACCATTTTTGCCTTTGGTACTATATACGGCTGCTCGCCACTGGTCAAAACATGGGTGTCCGATGTCATTCCTCAGCCCGCAGAGAAGAGAGCCATTGCTATCGCACTCATCAATGCGATTGGCAATGCATCGTCAATTTATTCATCGTGGCTATGGCCTGACAAGGACGCACCTCGATATATTTCAGGCTTTGCCACTACCACAAGCTGGCTTGGAGTTCTTTGTGTTTGCACTGTTATTTTTGCCTACTTCTTCAAGAAATATCCCATAGAGAGAGCCAATCATACTGAGGTGATGGCTGCGGAGCTGAAGGCTCGCCGAGAGACTCAAGCCGGCCGTGTCTGAAATCTAAAAAGCCATAGCTTCAAACTGAAAGATTATTCTTCCAACGCTATTTTGTTCATCAGCCACATGCCTGTGCATCAGAGTAAGGTGGGGCTACGGTCAGCACCTACAACTTTTATGCATAGTTGTAAACTTGCGGCTATCTTGTTCATAAGTCTTATAAAATATCTATAAAAACATTTGTGAATGCTCCCAGGAGTTTATAGAAAACTTGAGCACTCTGTTGGGCAGTGGAGAATCCCTATTTTCATCGTGTAATTATTAGGGTTTGAACTTATCCCCAAGAGCTTTCGAACATACAAACTGAATTAACATCTTGTTACGATGTAGCCTTACAGAAAAGCCAACTCTGAGTCAGCAACATCCATGCCTAGAAGGAAGCAGTCATCAAAACGCCAGTCCAGGTCACCAGTTAGATCAAAAAAGTCCTGCTGTGGCATGATTTCAGCTTGCACCTCTTCCTGGCAATCGGTCTCCATTGTTTGAAGGTGGGTATAATTCAATCCGCCGTTGCCCTTCGTGACAAAGTTGTCTTTTGCCGATCCGCCTGCGAGATGATTCCCTTGCCCAGTCATTGTGATGAGGGAGGGCGGCTTATTCCGTGGTATTGTATAAATCCAACCATCGTTGTTTCCTCCTTGGGAAAACTGTTGTAGGAGCTCCCCGAGGCCCGTGACAACTTGCCTCACAACATGCCGTTGACTCGCATTGTCCGCAACATGGCCCAAGACCCGCACCAAGCTTTCGACATGATCCAATGCCGTCTTTGTATGGAAATTCAGCCCATATTCGGCGAGGTTCTTAGGTAGATGGAGGATGCGATGGTTTCCGTCACCGGATTCGCCAAAAGCCACAGCCATCTTTAGGAGAAATGATGCACACACAGCAATCATGGCATGTGTAAATATTGGAAGACCGACTAGGGCTCCTTGAAGATTGGTATCCTTAACAATAAGCCTAGCCGTGCTCATCGCGGCCATGATTGTAATATTTGACGCCTCTTGTCGATCCCAGTCCATGTCTAGATACGATATCTGCTGAGACGCCTCCCTTGCTGATATTCCTCTTAGGGAGACTGAGTTAAGCTGGAAACGAGCAAGATGGTAGTAGAGAACGTTTACTTGTGGTGGAATCAGACAATCTCTTGCAGGTGGGCCTTCCGTCGCGTCGAGCTCGAGACGCCATTGTTCAACCGCCACATTGAACTCTCTAAGTCTCTTGAAATCTTTTTCCGAAAGTGCAAGATCAGGGTCGCAGCCATGCATAAAATAGCCGCTGGCCAGGATCCGGAATAGCTTCACTTGAGCTACAAGTCCTTGATCACCCTTCGACGACAGTTCACTAGCAAGAAGTTTCTCAGCGTTGCGGATCGCGGCATCTTCATGCATCATAGGTGGCCGACCATAGGCTAGTGCAAATTGGTGATCACAAACGTAGAGAATATACCAGAGCTGAACGCGCTCATATGAATCCAAGGAACCCCTGGCGAATTGCAGCGAGGACTTGTGGAGGTTCATTTCTGTCGCCACCCTCACAGCTCGGCTGCAGAGTGCCCAGCTGAGGCTTGTCAGGTAAAAGGCTCCAATGCACAACGCCCGGATTACATCGAGATTCTGGCAACGCAACAAGCACGAGCCTCTCATCAGCGATACAAACGCGCCATAAGTGGCTCGCAGTGAGCGGTCTCGATTGGGGATGTGCAAGGCGGCAACAGTGAGAACCACAGCTACCATGAGCGATGATGATTGCCTAGCCTCACGTAAAGACTTGTGAGAGCATAATATGCCATCCCACAGAAGCGGGTTTATGTGATTCCTGTAGTGTTCAAATAGAAACTCAGCCTCAGTTATGGACAGTACGCCTTGGCTGATAAAATCCGGACCATTGGCGTCAGCAGCGTTGACACGGATAAGCTGGGAGTTGTTGGGGTCGGTAAGGTTGTAAAGATTATTCATCGGGAGTGGGACCAAGTCCGTATCATCTTGGTTCCCTGGAAGGCCAGCCGAAGGCCCTTCTGGGGTGAAATTTCCGTTGACCGACTGCGAGTTGTCTGTCGTCAAAGGTGATGTGGACTGTAGGCCTGCTTCCTGCTCATGTTCTCGGGAGTGTGCTGAGATTGGCCTGTTACAATTGGCAATCCCAGGCAGGTTATTTTGTTTCAGTAAGTCTTCGACAGCATTTTTTAACAGTTGGATTGTGGCAATGGTATCGGATTTCCATCTGTGCGTGTGAGAGCTGGTTCTAATTACTTGAAGAATAACCTACTTCGCGTCTTCATCCATGAACTTTTGTGCAAAGTTATGGGGAACACAGCTAATTCCACTTTTCAAGCATTTATTGCAGGCCGCCTGGCCAGGTTGTACAAAGCATTTTATCTTGTGCTTCTTGCATTCAGCACCTATCGAAATCAGCAAGCAATTATGGACAGGCAGGGCAGTTCTCACAAGCCCTTGTTAATCGCGGGGCTGAGAGTGGGCTTTGGGTATCATCTCGCGGATGATTAGCTTCTGCACTGACTTCTAGTCTAGGGCGCTTTGCATTCGACATCTCGGTGAAGTAATCTTCGCAAGAGTTGTGAGTACCTGCATGAATCGGTGGAATGACCGACTTTATGAGACTTTGTGAGGGGAAACTCGGCAAAACTGCCGATAAGTGGAGCATGATAACTAAGCGCAGACACAATGTTCCAAGTTTGTAGACCCACTTAACGATTCCCCGTGCCTCGTCCCGTTTCACTGGCGACGGCCAGGGTGAAGGTGTCAACTGTAATCCGTGCTTGTATTTTAGAGTCATTCTCAAATAATGCGCTTTTTTAGAATCATGTCCCATTGGCGGCTGCGGCGAAAGTAAAGTGATACTCCGCCAATGCGTAGTGCCATGCTGGCATATAACCCGTTTGACAAAGCGTTCCAAGAAATAGTTTCTTTGGCGCTGCTATTGGAACTTGAAATTGTAGCATACGTGATTGACAAACCTTAATAGTTCAACATTGTACACATGTCTATTAGCATCTGCCGATTTAGTCATCATGGTGATGGCCGAATTTTATGTCACCCTGTAGTCCGAGCGAGTCGGGGAGAAAAGTCCAAGCTTGCCGAACGAAGACCTTTTTTCATTGCCGTTGAATCATGAGGTGTGTTCAATTAAACAATTGGTGAAATATGACATAGCCAGGTTACTTAGGTCATTTGGCAAAAAATCAAATTATACACTATTCAGATGTCGCCTCGCTACTTTCTTTTGTTTTTGCTCCAATTTTGGTGTGTGAGATCAATGATGACGCTGCAGACGAAGATAGGTACTTGGGTTCCAAGGTCACCCTCTCACAGCACTTCAACCACACGTGATAGAAAGCGAAATAATATTAAGAAACATCACCCCCCCTTACTGGGCTTTAGAAAGGACGCCAGATGTGTCTCTCTCTCGGCCAAGATAGACTCCCATTGCGAGTGGAGCTTTTTTGGCCTGCCAGAGCCCAATTGATGTCGAGCTCAAGAAGGCAGTGAATGAAGCTCACCGCCTCTATCTGCACTACTACCACTTTTATTTTGGCTTACGATATTGGCCAGATCGCGGCTGACTCATGCATCTTCACTGGATATTATGATAACCAGATTTCTGTTGGAAGCGGAGGTCCCGGCCAAGTAAGTTAGATGAATACGTCATTATTATTCTAATCATCAATGGATGGCGCTCACTCCGATATTTAGGACCCAGACAGCTCCGCAAGTACTTGGTTTGGAATCAGCATTAAGGTGGAACGGAGAAGAGGATCAATGGAAACAGCATCAAGAATGGCTGGCAGACTATTCCATCTACTTCCACTGGGACTACTCAGAACATTGACTGGAACCTCAGCTTCTCCGTGGGAAGTTTATCAGGCTGCAAGGTTAGCTATCTCTCCAAGGAGACCTCTGGCACTCCCGGCACCCCCAGCCATGCTTTGGGTGATGCCTCTGCCGCATGCTCCGTTACCTTCGACTGCTAGATTTTTCGTTCTGAGTTGGAATAAGCTACGAGGAAGAAAATGTTTAGCGCTAGAGGCACAAATTATGTGACACTACTTTTGAGGAACCCAGTGTTCCTTCTTTCGACATCAGAATCAGGTCCATTCCTACCGCCATGAAATAGCGTCAGGGGCCCTGCTTC
This sequence comes from Calonectria honghensis, assembly GCA_013403855.1. Classification (NCBI taxonomy): domain Eukaryota; kingdom Fungi; phylum Ascomycota; class Sordariomycetes; order Hypocreales; family Nectriaceae; genus Calonectria; species Calonectria honghensis. The sequence continues at coordinate 849,355 of VTGB01000023.1, forward strand.
CTACCATCTTTGGACTGGTTATAATACCATGTCGACATCCTCAATGTAGGCGACTGTTTGAAAGTGGCCAAATGAATGCACCAAGGAAATTCAAGCACACTTGGATTAAGCGTTGAAAAAAAATCTTAAATATGCCCCTAACGCACTCATGCTAATACAGGGACATTTCTTCAAGTAGATTAAAAATAGAAAGGGAGGGACTTGCATGAAAATACCAGTTCTATCAACGCTGAAAATTCATTGAAAATCTACATGGGGCATTTCTACCTAAGGGAAATTAGTATGCTAGATTCAGGTAACATTGAGGACTGGGAGGGAAGGTACTAATTTACGGTTTGTCTAATCTTTCCAAATCAATCAGGGGGCTGGGAACTCTAATCGGCATATCGTTGAGCTGCTTGCACCGGGTCCCGTCTTTGCCAAGACCGGTTCCCGCGGATTCCCAGATGCTTGCATTCTAGCTTATATCAGCAAGGCTTTTGACTCGCTTCGGGATCCGCGGTAGAATGAATCCGGGAGTTTGGAAAACCCGACTTATAGAAAGAAGAAAGGGATGATAAACCGAAGGTGACACTTCATCTTGGAGCGGCCCCGCAAGATCCAGCTGACGGGAACAGTTGAACATGGTTACATCCGACACCGGAGAATGAGCACTTTGTGCTGATTGCTAAGGGTTTGTTATGATGATGCTATGGCTAGATTCACTAATGGACTGATTGCGATACACCCGGGCAAGTTTAATTGTATCCTCATGGTCAATTTATAAGCCAAAGCTGCCCTCTCATCCTACCAGCCAGGCACTTACTGCAATCTTGAACGCTCATATCTTCTGCACAATGAATTTGAACTTGTTAATCATCTATGCTTGTGCGACGTCAGCCGCTGCACTTTCGCTGCCAAGACCCAATAGGCTTACTATTGAATCATGCCTTGCCCAGGCGGTCCCCGATACGGAGCGAGTTCACCTCATTAACGAAACCGGTTACCATACGGATGTGGTTCGCCCATACAACCTTAATTTTCCATTCGTACCGATTAGTGTAGTATACCCAATTACAAAAGAGGAAATCTCGGCAACAGTCAAATGTGCATCCAAGTTTTCACGAAAGGTACAAGCCCGGAGCGGAGGTCATGACTATATCAATAAAGGTATGAAAGTGTTCCGTTATTACGAAGCTGTATTGACGATGCTATCTCCAGCAATTGGAGGTGCGGACGGCGCCGTCATTGTCGATTTGGCGAACTTTCAGCAATTGGGCGTCGATGGTGACGGAATCGTAACCATTGGCCCAGGCAATCTGCTGAGATCGGCAGTTCGCAGTTTGCACCAGAATGGAGGCTGGTACTTGTCGCATGGATCATTTCCAACGGTGGGATTTGGTGGCCACGCCGTCGTCGGTGGCCTTGGGATGACAAGTCGAGAGAACGGCCCGACTCTGGATTCAATGCTCCAAGCTGAGATAATTCTCGCCAATGGTTCTATCGCTCTTGCCTCTGAGTCTTCCAACAGTGATCTCTTTTGGGCAATCAGAGGAGCTGGGTCAAATTTTGGCATCGTGACCGAGTTCAAGTTTCAGGCCAGACCCGAGCCCCAAGAAGTCCATTCATTCACCTATTCTTTACAATCACGAAATGCATCCGTCCTGGCTGAAGCTTTTAAACAATACCACATTTTTGCCAGCGATCCAAACCTCACCACCTCTATTAGTCTCAATGCCATTATAAGTAATGGCTCGTTGACCATTTCGGGCTCCTACAGAGGAAGCGAAGCCGATTTCAAAGCCCTTGAGCTAGATAAACACATTCCGTCCGATTTTACTGCAGCCAAGACCACTGCCAACTGGATTGATTTCATGGAGTCAAATTTCGAGGCTCTATCAGCTATGCACAGTAATCAATCGCACTTTCACTCTCGAGACACGGTCATCACCTACGACAACCTTCCCTGCAACAAAAGCATCGACGCTTTGTTTAATCATTTGCAATCAGCTGAAAGCGATGCTACAAGTTGGTCAGCCATGTTTGACTTGCAGAGCGGAGAGGGCAATTCCAAGTCCTATAATGCCACTGCTTATCCCCATAGAAACTCGGTCTACTTCTTTAACATTATGATAAATACTAGCGGAACCACCTCGAACATAACATACGATTATGTTGACAAGGCAATGCTGGCAATCCAAGGGGACCAACCTGCTGAGTTTCTTTCCTACGTTGCCACCCCTGCTTTCGGAATACCCCTGGACGTATTCTACGGGCAGAATCTCAAACGCCTGGAAAGTATCAAGTCTGAGGTCGATCCAACGGATGTATTTTCGACCCCAGCAGGCATTAAGCCTGCAGTTGGGTCCGCCTTAATGTAACGGGTAGATACAACTCTGAGACTTGGAGGAATCTTTTGGTGCAAATGCTCATGATTTCTGGACCTGCGACAACTGTCAATGTGATAGTGTTGAGGATATCATGAACCATCGTTGTTGAAAACAGAGATATAAACAATTTCATCAGTCTCAATCAGAGGTGAGATTATCGCACTCCGCCGCATTGTTTGTGAATGCATCAAGTGCATACGAGGGCGGCGTCGTGTTTAGCAACCTAGACAAAGAAAAGTGCCATATGGATGCGAATAGAGGCCGTTAATAGTGTATAGCTCTGAATACTGCAGATTCTGTCGGGCTTTGAGAAAACTTGATGATCCCAACACTTTGCTCGTTCACATACCGCAGTCACGTGATCCTAGACACTTGGACCAGGTCATAACGCTAGCGAAGAAATATTTGCACAAAATGCACAAATATTTTAGCTTAAGTCGTCACGTGGGCTAACAACAAGTCACCCAGGTAAACATACGCGTTATGAGCTCCGGCCGAGTTTCGCGACCCCCTTTCCACCACTTGGCTCTGATTTAGGCATCGACCATCGACTTTTCAATAAGTCAAGTTCGTTGGACCCGAGTAGAGCCGATCATGAAAAAAGTAAAACTGAGCCAACGGAAGCGTGCATGGGCCCCTAAAGTCCAATCAGGATGACTCACATGCAAGTCTGTCACCCTATGCTCAAAAGATCATCTCCTTCGGCAATTTATTTGTTGTGGCGCTAACAATACATAGAAGTATGAACAAATACTTCCCACACAGCCATTTCGACTGACTAAATACCTCCAGAGAGACATATAAGATGCGACGAGGCGTTACCAATATGTGGAATTGTGAGTCGTACCTAAACGTGAGGATCGGTTACTCAATCTTCATAGGTCGTACAGTTGGGCTTAAGTGTGATGGATATGTTGCCAACAATCGCAATACCACACTGACCACCGTTTCAATGCCACGCCATCCAAACGTTTGGTTAACAAATTCAAAAACTGATACTGATCTGCAAGCCTATGAATTCCTTTTTACTCAGGGAATACCGATGCTTTCAGATGGTTTCCAGTGTTCATTCTGGGAAACTGTTGTTCCCCAAATCGCTCTTTGCAACCCTGGGGTATGTGATGCTGTCACGTCTTTTGGCTATTTTTTACAGACGGCGGGCTTCACTGGTCGGCCATATTCGGCTGCGATTGGACAATCTGGTACCGCAGCATTGAGTTACTACGGCCGTGCATTGAAGCAGCTTCAAACCCAATTGAACGATGAAAGAGGAGCGAATGTTGTCGCTCTCACATCTTGTGTGGTTTTTGCTTGCATCGAAGTAAGTGCGCGTTCCAACCATCCGTCAACCTCCAAATTAACAACATTGAATTCAATCCAGATGTTTCACGGAAATACCCGGAATGCCCTACATTTAATAAAAATGGGCCTAAGGATGTTTGCATCCATCCAACAGGCAAACAAAAATCGAGTACATACGGATTTAAATCCGTTATTTCCCATGTTCATTCGCTTGGATTCATTATCAACAGAGGTAGGTTTGCCGAAATATCGATTTACATAGATTGGATTCTCAACATGTGATGCAGATCCTTCGGACTGTTCGACCCATGACTGTTATTGAGTCGATCCATCAGCCAATAACGGCGATGCCAGTGCATTTTTTAAGCTTGAATGAGGCATCAGAGCACTTGAACGCTTTAATAAACTCCTGCGACCATATCCCCTCCGACGCAGCGGGCTGGCGTAAGAAGTGCTGTGACTTTTATATTATTTGGCAGAGGTCTTTTACTGCCATGCTGAATGATGACACGACTCTAGTTAGTAAGTCTGGCCAGGATAGGCTCAGGAGTCTTCAAATCTGGAGATTAGACCTCTATTTGACCCTCTTTGGTCCCCCAGAGGATGACCTACAAGCCAAATGGGACCAGCACATTCAGACCTTTGAAGAGATGGTTTTGCTTTTCTCCACACTATCAGAGCGGGAAAGAATAGAGGAGAAACCTCAGTTTTGTCTTCATGGAAGCATGATATTCCCTTTGATAAGATTAGCTCTGCGATGCCGAGACCCCCAAGTCAGGCGAGCGGCAATCAAAATATTACGTGATAGTCCTCGAGTTGAAGGACCATTCAGGGGACAGATTGACGCGCCACTCCTGGACCTGGTTGTATCGATCGAAGAAAGTGAATTGGGCACGGTTGATAGTTGCACAGATGTCCCTGAATGGTGCCGGATCTCAAATTTCGAGCTCAAATTCTCCGAGCCCGGTCGAATACGCATGTGCTATTCCAAGGCACCCAGCCTAGACTCTCAATTGTGAACTAGATACTCTGTATATATTGAAAAGCCCTGATTTTAGAAGTATTTTGATTTATGCACATTATGCTACTAGCTTTTTTTTGGAGACGTCAACATTGGAAGAAATATGTCTGACTTCAACCGCTGGGTTACAGCCACCAGTTGTGATTGATTATCTAAGGGCAACTAAAAGTGCGAAGGAGAGCGACGGCAATATGATGGCAAGATGATCAGAAAGAAACATGAGAACTGTCCTCAATATATTCTTCTATGAAATAATGGACTCGCCTCATTCGAATACCGTCTACTTCAGAAAGGGACGAGTGTGCTGAACCAGGACTGGGCAACACTGATACGGTCCTGAGAAGCAATGATTATAGATTCAAAGCCGTCACCTAGGCGTTGCATCATCGGCTTTACACCTGTAGGCTTCCAGTTGGCCAATCCCTCACCGTTTGGATTTCCGGTCTTGACGAAATTAGCCCAATACGTGCTCATCTTAGAAGCGATTTCGTAGTCTTTGTTTTGCCATGGTTTCGTTGACATAAGCGATTCGACATAGAGGCTGTTCACAACATAGGAAATTTCTGACATATGATACGCGCCATCTGTCTGTCCTGGAGGAGCATGCTCCCAGACATAAGTATAGACGGGGCTCTTCTTTGCGGAAGCCCAGAGTGTAGCCCAGTTCCATGTCCCTATCTTGGACCTATCAGTCCAGTGGGTATTGTAAGCGGCTCGAGAAGTCACTGAATCGTGAGCTGGATACTGGTTGAAGAATCCGTCAGCCCATTTAGAGGCGTAGGTTTCTGTCAAGTTGGCGTGGTATTCGTCAAGTGTGATATTCAAGCCATACACCGCACCGCTTTCGTCTCTCGCGTTACCAGTGATCACAGGGACATCTTGTGCAAGGCCTTTGACCAGCGTGTTATAGTATGTGTCAGGCATAGCATAATAATCAGGAGTGGCAGTAAACGACCACTCGCTCTCTGACGAGGAAGTCTTGAAGGTCTCTGTAAGAGAATCCATAGAGAGATCCCGAAGCTCTGTGATTGAAGAAACATTTTTGCTGGCGACATATTTGACACCTTGATCCAAGGTGACATCAAGGGTCAGGTAGTTTACGGCGAGACTTGAGCACAGGGGATCATGAGGATCACGGATACCGCTCTGTATTATAGCTCCGGTAATGAGGCCGCCCATTAGCTTGCTATTGAGAATATGCTGAGCCTGCTGATTGACCCATGACAGTGATATGGTCAGGATCACCCCCAAATGCTGCAATGTTGGCATGAACCCATTTCACAGCCTCAAATTGGTCCAAAATACCCCAGTTTCGTGAGCTGTTTGACCCAGTTGCGACAAAGAACTCCGCCGAGAGCTCTGGGTGCGCAAGCCACCCGAACGAGCCGGTGCGGTAGTTGTAAGTTACGGATACAACACCTTTATCAGCCAGCCAGCCACCATCAAAGAAAGCAGCGGTCGAGAAAGCGGGATATGACCATATGACAACGGGAAGCTTGGTGGACACAGAGCTGCCTGGGCTCCAGATATTGAGGTTCAAACAGTCTTCGTCAACGGTATAGCCATAGCTGGCCTGGGTAGAAGATGGGCATATATTTCCGTAAGAGTTTGCGTCTAAACTGCCATTCCATGCAGCTGCTGGTTGAGGAGCCCTCCAACGATCTTTTCCACCAGTTGCAGCCGCAAATAGGATTCCCCTCCAAGCAGTAATGGCCTTCCAGTTTGAGAGATTCCCTGTTGGTTCACTATCGAAGGCGGGATAACCTTTGACGAGGCCGTACGGGGTGTTGATAACCTGGTCATATAGTGCCCCGCGGACAACCTGAGAAAAGGCCGCTGTCGAGGTGAGTGTTGCAGTCCAACTCAAAATTATTTGCGTTGAAATTGTCTAAAAGACACTGAGAAAAATGGATGAGTGAAACGAAGTGTCAACAAGAAACCATTATGGATTCTGGGTGGTGTATTATATACATCTTGAGAGCCAAGGCCAACTCTAGGCTTTGGCAGCAGACAGGCGATAAATCAAATCCTAGTTGAAGCTAATTGAAGGATGGTGAATGCGTATCTACACCTAGTTAAGCAAATTTGGGAGGACCCGGTTCAGTAGATCGGCTTGGAAGGGTCCCTGAAAAAAAATAGCAACATCCTATTGGGTGAGCAGTTTTGGCCCTGTAATATGCATCATAGTTAGTAAAACGGGGACGGGGTTTTGATGTATGGAAACCACACACCAAGCCCGAAGACTTTGAACTTGTCTATCGGTTCCGTATGCTAGGATCGGCTTAGCCACAAGGTGGGCAAGTCAGCCGAAAATGTCGTAAAATAAATCAATGACCTGCATCAGCTAGGTCATAACAAAAGTTATAATCATAATAAGATACCCGTGATCAAACGGTCCCCCAAAGAGGAAGCTCGAAAATAGGGTCAAAAACGTGCATTGAGGCAAAGCTGCTGAGCCAAACTGGTGTTGAGGCCAGTGGCTTTTATTCTACTAAATCCGGTATCGCGACCGATCCCTAGGTCACCCGACCTACCCTGGATCGAATCCTTGTCGAAGCCATTGCCCCGAGCCCCATCACATTAGCAACAAGGACTTTTCCAGACTCAACCTGCTCAGCCGATTAATGAAAAAGAGCAGGGACTTGAACGCTGCCAACGAAGCGGGCGCTAATTCTTGGGGTGGGGCGTTGATGGCACACACCAAGCAAGCAGGGCCCAAATGGAGAAGCCAATCAGCGATGACCCATGGGCCTACATAAGGACAAAGCTTAGATGTTACGGGGGCAGAGGCGCCGCGGCCCCGCGCAGTAAAATATAGTAGGATGCGCTGCAAGGCAGTGCGATGCGCTGTGACGCGAACGGGTCAAACACACTAGCCACATTTGAGTTGCCCTTATCAACAAACGTGCAAGAGGACAAAAAAACATAGACATGGATGCCACCCGAATACGATGCGATGCCGCTTCCCAAGCGAACGAAGACGCATGACTCACGAGACGAAAACGAAGAGAAATATTGAATTGAAGATGGAGAGAGAGGTGGTGATGGTCTTGCAGATGCTGTAAATGTATACTACATGCGCCCGCCCATGCCCCGCGGCATCCCCTTTGTCAGCGTATCGGGTGGCCACCCGTCATCGCGCAAACGCCTTGCAGCCATGAAACTCCGCGACACAAGCTCTAGGTGGGATCCTTGTTCAATCCGGCCGTGCAGCCGCCAGATCTAGTCGTTTTGCGGAACTGGCTACCGGCCATTTCGAGGGGGAAGCACATGCTGAGCGCCGCTAAGGAAAATACTTTTATACTTTTCTTCACAAGCCAGATGGACTTCGCAGCCTTCACTACGGAGTCCGATCTCTTTTTCTCCTACGAGTAGGACGAGCTTGGATCGACTCCATGGCCGCAGAATTTCTTGGATATTTTTGAGGTGACGGCCGAGTGTAACCAACTGGATCTTGGCACCTCGAGCTGGAATAATGAAGTCCTATCCACCTAGGCATGGCTTTGCGAACCTATCAATCAGGACGACGCACCCTTAAGCCACTCATCAAGATTGTTCCGTGATACCATCTTTTGCCCCTAATCCTTGGGGAGCTGCTGCGTATTGGCAATTCTTGATGCCGGTGCCACCCTCCGCGAGCCTTCTAAACCACCAAAACGATTGACTGCTGTTTTTGCATTGAGAGGTTTTGCCGCGATACTGTTTCTAAATTTTGGGGAACACACTTGCGTTGAGTCCTCCTTTTCCAGTACGGAAAGAACAGTATAAATAACGTATATTGATTATGCAATAGAAGACACAAGACCGGTCATAACTCGGAAGGTCTAACCGTATACCCGGGAAATCATCCCAGCACAGGAACTTATGGCATTGAAGTGTAGCAGCCAATTCGGGAATGGACGGAGCTCGGTTAAAAATGATGCTGTCACGCCCAAAAGGAAACCTTCGGAGGCTGTCCGGATGTCCGTATTCAGCAACATTAGCCTCTATTCTGCAGCTTGTAGCGATACCCTGAGCATCCCGTGCGCGGAAAAGATTAATGGTGGATGTATTTAGTTTAAATGTTAAATTTCCTCTGCCCTGTGACTTTTTATTGCCGCGCACATGAAAAGGTTGTCGGAAATGCCGGGCCGCACTCCCATGCTCAGATGGTTCTCGCGTGCCGCGATTGACTCGTTACAAACTGGTGAACCAACCAACACATGCGGCTCACATCTTCTAAAACTTGATAGAGCCCACCACGAGTGTTTCTGAGGTCCAAGATGTATAGTGACGTCGTTATTTCTGCCATCAAGACATCTCTCAAATTATTCCATTGCCGAAGGGGTGTCATTATCCTGGGTTTAACAAGTCAAATATTCCCCGCATCTTTCGGGCTGTTTGCCCTAAACCCCGTACCTATGCTAGTTTGGGAAGTAGAGAGAGGAGTAATGGATCTGATTCAATGACACTGCTCATGCACTTGATGACGATATAAATATCCGTCAGTATCTTTGTAGGATATTCAACCCAATGATGGCAAAGATCCACCATCTATCTGTTTAGTCTACGTCTCAGAAAAAGTCAGCATGCATCAAACACTGATTTTATGGGTTGCCTTTCTGAACCTCGTTGATATCTCGATACAACAGTCATGCGCAGTGCAATGGTAAAAAATCAGACCTATGCTTACTGGCCTCTAAATCAAAACTAATCTTTTGTAGGGCCCAGTGCGGAGGGCTGGGTTGGACCGGGGCCACTTGTTGCGCATCCGGATCGAGTTGTGTCTATACTAATGATTATTATGCCCAGTGTATTCCCGGCTCCGGGGTACGTTTATCTCTCGCTATTTGTCGCAGCTTCTAAACTCTGATGATATTCTTAGTCTTCCGCCGCATCAAGCCTCAGCACCAGTACTATTGTCACATCAGCGACGTTTTCCACCATGACTGAACCTACCGCGCTGATTTATACTACCACTGATGCTACAACGGTTGCGGCCCATTCACAATCTGTTTATCCCAGCGTAGATGGTAGCACATGCGGCTCCTGGTCCCTTGTCGACAACGTCTGTTGTCCTCAATACTGCTCTAATCAAAACACATCGGAAAGCTGCAGTTCAAGCTGCACCGGATCTTGCTTGACGCCACCGTCTGCCGATTGCAAATCTGGGACCATGTACGACGAGGTCCGCCATGTTTCTACTGGTGAGGATTGGCACTACAGCGTGAGCATCCTGCTAACTGTGCGTACATGTCGATTCTGACTTCCTCCAGCGTTCGACTCATTTTGGTTTAACTAGCGGCGGTGCCTGCGGCTTTGGTTTGTATGGGCTTTGCACAAAAGGAAGCTCATCAGCCAGTTGGACAGATCCGATGCTGGGAAGCACTTGCGACGCTTTTTGCAAGGCCTATCCAACCTTGTGTCAAGACCCTACAGGGAGCACCTTGCGGGGCAACTTTGCTGCGCCAAATGGTGACTACTACACGCAAGTCAGTGAGCTTCGACAACACAGTATTTCAGTTTTAGTTGACATTAAATAGTTCTGGTCCTCGTTGATTGGTGACAGGGATAACTACTTGTCCTGTGGCGAATGTTTCGAGCTGGTTCGCACAAAGGCGGACGGTACGGATTTTACAGTGAATGAGGAAGGATACACAGATCCTATTGTTCTGGAAGTCGTGGACAGCTGCCCATGTAATGCGAACTCAAAATGGTGTTGTGAGTATTCTTGCCTATAAAGTGTTCTCCATATTTATCAGTGAGCCTAACTAGATGGGGCAACTGCAGGCGGTCCAGGGGCTGATCACTGCGGTGAAATTGATTTCAAATTCGGGTGTCCTCTGCCATCGGATAGCATCCACCTTGACCTATCCGACATTGCTATGGGGCGACTGCAGGGTAATGGTAGTCTTAGTGCGGGTGTGATTCCCACCCGTTACAGACGTGTTCCTTGCCCCAAACCGGGTAATGTATATCTCTGGCTGCGCGACGGCGGTGGTCCTTATTACTTTGCACTCACCGCGGTAAACACAAACGGACCCGGAAGCGTCACCAAGATTGAAGTCAGGGGTGCAGGCTCCGACCAATGGGTTGCTCTGATTCATGATCCCAATTACACTTCCAGTCGGCCACAAGAGAGATACGGCTCCTGGACAATCCCAAGCAATACTGGGCCATTTAATGTCCCGATTGCGGTGAGGCTGACCAGCCCCACTGGCCAACAAATTGTCAACAGTGCTGCAATCAATACTTTTACAGCTCCCACCAGCGCCCCAGCGGGCTTCTATTACATCGACTTTGGTGCGCAGTTTACTAACGTCTAGTAATAAATGTGTAATGTAGGAAAGATGGTACATCTGGTAGCTAGGTTACTATAATACCAGTCTTTAAGATATACATATTTCAACTTCTACAGCTCATTAGTTACCAGTGACTACCGGCAACTATGTCCCAAATTTGGATTGACATTGAAAGTGGCATGTTCCTTTCCTTCGTGCTTTGAAATAGCAGCAAACAAGTCAATGAACCTTGACAACACATTTAACAGCTAGGTTACCATGATCGGCGGCTTTTTCAAACTTCGACGCGTCTAATAGAAGAAGGAAATCTATGGCATTAACAATATGAGCTTATTTCATTCGGCAAAATCATGCTGGTCAATGCCGATTTAAAGGAATGAACCAAGACAGCAGTTAATTTGGACAGTGCATTACCAGGGCTTGCAAACCTCTCATGGAAAGGTTTCCCAGGCAGATGTAAAATTAGCCAAGGGCTATACAGACCTACTTCAATTTAAAGAAAGTCAACTGAAAGATTATGATGCTAAAAGAAGCTCCGAAACGACTGTTTTCATTCAAGTCGACCAACTAGTTATTGCTGGTTACACGAATATTTAAAGCAAAAGCTTAACGACAACACCAGCAGCATCTATAAGATCATGCATAGCGGCATTCATTTGTTGTATAAAAGATATTGCGTAAATACACCCAAATCCTCAAGTAGATTGAGTATGCTACCCAATATCCAGTTGAGATTTATCAGCAGATACTTTTGGCGAATTTTACTCGATTCACCCGACCGACAAAAGGTTCCGCCAGAACATTCTGGTTCCAATAAAAATATACAAATCAAGATACTGGCATTACCAAGGACGGCAAAGGTGAAGAAGAGCATACTGAGCCCGTCTGTAGCCCTCGCTTCCACTTTAACCAGAGTTGAGGAATACGCGAGGCAACATACGAAACATGCAGATGTATCCAAATAGCTAGCCCATTGTACTGAAAGACAGTTCAATTTCGCTTTTAGAATTTTCTTCGCCGCCGTTGATCTTGTTCTTGACAAACCAGCCAACAGCCCCGGCCCCAGCAACGCCGATGACGATGAGTATATTCTAGATATGTTTGCGAGGGCGGAGGGCAATTCCTGACTGAGATGAACCAGAGGCATTGATTACAGAAAAAGCAGAGGGATGGGAAACGCACCTTTCTTAGTCGATAGTGAATAGTGTGGCATCGCTCGCTAGGCTTGGAGCATTTTCACATCTGTTATTTTGAGGATTGTTGCCTGGCCCTGAAGGTGCCTGGACTTTGCGAGTATTGGATCCTTTATACCAAAATATTTGAATCAGAAGTACCGTATCAGCGAGATCGTAACAAACAGAAAGCACTAGCTAGATTGTGATCAACAAATGGTCAGCCCACAAGTGTGAGGTACCTACCAAAGGTGCCACGAGATTTTGTAAAACAGCCCTAACAATGTTAAATAAGCCCCCAACGAGCCAAATTATTATGAATGGAACGGACAGGCCCTCGGTACTCTTATTTCGAAAGTTTTGGTACATTTGGGGCGCCAGGACCACAACTGATGAGATGTTAGTGGCAATCATCGACATGATCTAAGAATGAGAATGATACCCCATGAAGCAATAGAGATCCCACTGAATCAGAGTGGAAATTCGTACGTCAGCTCTTTTACTCATGAAATTTGCACCAGACTTACCCAAATATTCCAGAGACCGCTTGGATACTAGAGGAACTCATTTCGAATGATATTAGATGTAAAAGTAGAATTCATCGGAGGTTTTGGTAGATCGTGTGATGGAATCATTCGATGATATGTCGAGAAAGTTAAAGGCGATTTCAGAGCTTCTGGGCTGATATGAAAGGCACTTCGCTAAGTGGGCTTCGGCGGCGCTTCAATGTGCTACCTACATTGGACGCGTGAGCACACCCGCAAAGAAAATTCGCGAGACTTTAAGCAATTCGACATACTCGTGGCTATTCTCAAATAACTTTCTGTCTGGATTTATCGGACTTCCGTTGGATCGTTTAGCGGACATACCCCGTTTTCACTCCAGTCTCAAGCCAGTGGCTATTGGGTTTTGCACTAAACTTTAGCTTTCCGCCATTAAGAGGTTGATCGAAGCCTAGACTACTAGGAACTTTCAAGTCGCTGTGTTCTGGGTCGCTCTAGTTAGTCATGATAGACTAATTTAAGCCATGTACGCGTCGAATAAATCTAGTTCTGACGACTGCGAAAACTTCGTGACAGTCCTTGCTTGCTTGTTAGGAAAAGCAGTCTGATTCTTTCTACAGACAAGGGGAATTTGAAGGAAAATCGAATAGTAACTCTTTGGAATCCATTTGATGTATTTTGTTTGCTGGAAGTCGCGAAGTGCTTTGGTTCAAGTATATGATCACGTCTCGCGCTTCCATCATCCACGGGGATCCTCGACCGATCGTACCATTCGATAAGCTTTGCGTATAGTGAACTCGAAACATATCCGAGTAGATTACATAAATATGAGTCTTCGCCCTTTCGATGTCCATCCTGCTATGTCAAATTTACGTGCGGGACTCCCTGTTACAAGTTGTGGGTTCCATCATCCATCGGTAACCAAAACCGACTTTTGCCGAGTTGATGTGCCTCACTGAGTCAGCCAATCTCCTGCGCCAGCCCCATAATAGGTAGCTTTAGAAGCTAGGCCTATCTATCCTTAGCTTCAAATTCTCAATGATCCACTCGGAACTGATCGAACCACCTCCAAGCTGCATCTGAAGGTGCTTGTCCAAGGGGTTAGGTCAGATCTTCTCCACATTATCTTTTATCTAATTGCACATTCACCGTACTTCTGACGTCAATGAAATATATTTAGTCGGATATCAGTTCTACTGAGTGCAACAATTTGGACCATCCATTCTGAGCTGTTAAAATTCTTAGTCAGATACATTGTACACATAAGAACATTCACGGACTATCTGTCAAAGCTAACTCTCAGCTTCTCATCTCAATCAATATTTCAGCCATATTCCTTTGCTACTGCCACAAGCCACTGTGCCTACTTATTTAATTTTACGTCAGTGTCAATAAATATGGCCGACGGCATGATGGTTAGTTAAATCTAGAAAATGCCTATGCGTCGCCTCAAGCTGACGAATGGTGCGTCTTCCAGACACAAGTTCCACTCACGTTGAACAACGCGCCCTCCCAATTACGCCTTATCATTGTGGGTGCGGGCATAAGTGGTCTTGCAGCATCTATAGCCTGTGCCATGTCTGGGCACATAGTAACAGTCTTTGAGGCCGCGAAGGAGCTTGCTGAGGTAAAGAGACAACTCACCTTGGGCATATCGGAATAACCCCTCACCCAGAAATAGATTGGCGCAGGGTTACAGCTGACCCCAAACTCAACAAAAATCCTTCAACAATGGGACCTTCCAGATTGGTTTTGGGCATCGGGTGTCGAACCAGGGTGTTTTGCCGTGCACCGATATTCGGGAGAAGTCCTCTCTTCGGAATCCGACTTCGACAAGAGCATGCGAAACACTTTCGGAGCTCCTTTTATGGACGTACGCCGAATTGACTTGCAAAAGGCATTGTATGACCGTGCCAAACAACTAAGAGTTGAGTTTATTTTTAGTCACAAAGTTGTGGCCGTCAATTCCGAACAGACTGGAATCACGACCGCGTCAGGAGACGAGCACCATGCCGATCTCATAATTGCCGCAGATGGAGTATGGTCTCAATGCCGTGCGAACTTTATTCAAGATGACGAGATCTCATGGCAACCAAGTGGCGAAATGGTCTATAGATTGGTGTATGAGCTTGACTACCTTTCTGACCCAAAGCTTAGGGACCTCGTCAGCAATCCCGAGGTTCACATGTGGATTGGACCTGGTGCTCATGCCATAGGATACTCTTTGAAAGCTGGACATGGATACAACTTAGGCTTTGTGGTCCAAGACGACATGCCTGAGGGCATAAATCGTCAGAGCTGCCCTATCGAGGACGTGAAACGGCGATTTCGAAATTGGGATCCTTCGCTCACATGCTTTCTTGACCACGTTACCACTGTGGAAAAGTGGAAGCTCCTCCAACGTAACACTTCTTTCCAATTTTAAAGCGCTCACATTTGCAAATACAATCAGACGCTAACTTCTTGAAGGGGATGGGCTTTGTTCATGGGTCAGCCCAAATTCGAACCTTGTTTTCGTGTACGTCCTTTAACAAAAATTTCAGCTTTGAAGTATCACTAATTGAATCGAATTCCCAGCGGCGACTCGTGTCATCCCATGTTGCCGTATGTGGCACAGGGGGCAAACACGGCCATAGAAGATGGCGCAGTTCTCGGCGCCCTCCTCGCTGAGACAACAAGTACGGGTGGACTTTGCAACGCGCTAAGATTGTATGAGGATATTCGAAAGCCCCGAGCTCAACGGATTGTGGGGGAAGCACGAGCACAGGTATGTCTCCAACTCCATGAGCACAGCGATTTATTTGCTAAGTCCGAACGCGCATGCATTAGCGCGACGTCTTCCTTATGCCAGATGGGCCAGAACAGGAAGCTCGGGACAAGGTCCTACGTTCTCAGCATAATCGACCGGGTCGGGGGCCGTCCCCCGTTAGCTTGATCTGCTCGGAAACACAAGAGTGGCTGTATGGGTATGACGTGCAAAAGGAAGTTGGAGGAGCTGTACAACTGAGTGTTATAGAACATAAGCCATGACGTTTAGTCAAGAAGCTCGTTTGGACCCAAATACAATCTATCATTTTTGTGCTAGTGCGGATTGCTTACCCGACTGCCGCAGGCTACAGTGAAACGCTTTTTTTTATCAAAGGATTCCACCCAAATCCGATGAATCTATTATCGAAACAGATGACATGCCCTCTTCCTTCGGCAGTCGGGGATCATCAACTTTGGGGGCCCCGACAATGCCCCGATGCTACGTTGGACGGCATGACACGGCCCGTAGCGTATAATTTTAGATCACCCAACTGTCTCACCCTTGCCAGCTGGCAGATGACCTGAGAAAGTTAAATATTTGGAGATACATATTTCTTTGTGTGGATTCTCAGTATTGCGTCTTGATTTGATTAGCGGACCCCGAAATTCGCATCATGGGAGCAGTTGTAACGCCGATGCGTGTTGGTCGAACATGCGGGGCTCTTAGGGTAATTGTAAATACCTCAAAACCAGGTTCGTGGAATCACCAACAATCCTCAACCGAATTTCTAGGCATACAACTGTGTTGGTTTCGGTTCTTGTCTGCGTATTCTGCAGTTGTTTTGCATGTCATGCAGTTAGCTGATTGGATGAGCATGGGCAGCTCCATTGTTGTGCAGGAACACCCGATTGTGGCTAACTAGGGTGATTTCTAGCGAATCCGCGCTTGCAACGTCACCACTTTGTTTGACCGCTTTCTTTTTTGTGGTCCCATGTCCAGAAGCTAATGTCTTGGTATTAAGCGATGTGTCTGAGCCATTCTTCTTAGTGATGTTTCCAAACAGTACTAGCTAGTCGAGTTAGTTTCTTTCCAAGCGGTAAACGTCATAATCAGGAATCAGATGGGAACTGTGCCGTGAAGCCCAACCCAAAGCCGCGTACCCGTATCATCCTTGAGGTCAATTTAAGTGAATAACTTGATAAGAGGATTCTTTATAGAAAGGATTCTTACTGTTTCTAGCACAAATATCTATTTATGCAATTGAAGAAGTATAAAGGTAACTCCATGTTCAACCATCTATGGTATACGCCGAGCCCGAGCACACTTCTGTTCCCATCGTCATTTATATCTTTCACTGAAACACTGTACGGATATTTATGAAGTCTTTCAAATTCTACTTCCGATATCTCGTTAAAAATTGCCTTTATTCTTGCAATCATGGTCATTCGTCCAGGAAACACTACAGGCGCGAGGGTGCTTCTCATAGGACCTCAGGTTTCTAAGTTGACTCTCGATCAACTCTTCCATCTGCAGCAGTGTCTGAAAAATGATAGTCGGTTGGAATATTTGACTGGTGCACTGAGTGGCCTGCCAAACCTGGGGCCCATTTTACGCCAGGTTGGAGTTGAAGACGAGATTTCAGAGAGCTTGGAAGCTTTGAGAAAATTCGCGCTGGGCGAGCAAATTCTAGAGGTGAAGGACTTGACGAACTCTCAGCTATCCCCACTGACGGTTGCTTCGCAAGTCTTGGACTGGGAATTTCGGCGCGACACTGGTAACATATGTCTAGGAAGTGATGATGATGACATAATTGCTGCTCAAGGTTTGTGTATGGGATTCCTTCTAGCTGCAGTCCTCTCAACTGCCAAAAATCAAGATGAGTTTCAGCAACTGGTTGCCAACAGTATTCGCCTAGCTACATGTATTGGTGCTGTAGTGGATTCTGATGTCCTCGGCTGCAAGACTGAAGCTTCCTTTGAGACCGTCACAATGCGATGTAGAGAAGCGTCGGATAAAGCTCATCTGAACGCCTGTCTTGATCTGTTTCCTGAAGTAAGTCGAGGCATCTAAATTGAGATTTGTTTCCCATTCTTATGATTTTAGGCCTATATATCAAGTATTGGTGATGTAGGAAGCTTCACTATTACAATTCCCTCCCGAGATCTAGAGTCGTTCCTGTCGCATCTTCAAACAGCAAACATAAAGTTTACAACCCTTGGGTTCAATGGGCGTTATCATCACCCTGGGCATAAAGGTGCAGCTGATAAACTGAAGAGTCTGTGTGCTGAATTTGATGAACTCAAACTTGAAGCAACAGGATCACTTCAACTTCCACTGCGTTCAACAATTGATGCGGAGCTTGTGACAGATGGTCATTTACACGACATTGCTATCGAGTCTATTCTCTGCAAGAAAGCTCACTGGTTCCAAACAGTGAAGCATACCATATTTAACTTGACTGTCGATCCTATATTTGAGTTGGTCGGCCCGGAGTCATGTGTACCTCAAACTCTATCATCCCCGAAGGCAAAGTTATCAGGTTCATTCGTTACAAATCACGGCGGGCCGCCCTCGAACGATGTGGCAATCGTTGGGCTGTCTTGCCGTCTGCCTGGATCAGAGTCTCCAGAAGGATTATGGAGCCTGCTTGAATCTGGAAAAACGGCTGTAACCAAAATCCCCCCACGGCGCTTCAATGAGCATCACACCTGTCGAGAGCCAGTAATGGACTTTTGGGGAGGTTTCATCCAACACCCTGATCAATTTGATCACCGATTCTTCAACATATCTGGGAGAGAAGCAAAAAGCATGGATCCACAACAACGCTTGGCGCTCCAAGTTACGTATGAAGCTCTCGAGTTAGCAGGATACTGTGGGCAGTCTCCAGAGAAGAGAGATTTAGATGTTGGTTGCTATTTAGGTGTTGGGGCCGTTGACTACGAAACGAATGTCACTTCTGAAAGTGCCAATGCATTTTCCGCTACAGGGACCCTGCGCGCCTTTGTAAGTGGTCGAGTGAGTCATTTCTTCGGGTGGACAGGGCCGTCAATGACATTTGACACGGCTTGCTCATCATCTGCAGTGGCCATTCATACGGCTTGCAAGGTAAGATACACAATTAGATCCCAAATAACCAACCCCACTAATATTAACTACTTCGGCCAGGCTATTTTAAACGGCGAGTGTTCCATGGCTGTATCAGGAGGCGTTAATGTTATAACAAGTCCTTTTCTTTACCAAAATCTTTCCGCGGCTTCTTTCCTGAATCCAAATGGACCATCTAGAGCATTTGATGCATCGGCTTCGGGCTACTGCCGTGGGGAAGGTGCCGGTATTTTGGTGCTCAAATCACTGTCCAGAGCCGTCGCTGATGGGGATAACGTTTTGGCAGTCATCTCTGGCTCTGCGATAAACCAAAGCCCAAATATGGGATGCAGCATCACGATTCCCAGCTCTCAAGCACAGAGCTCTTTGTATAAAAAGGCACTTAGCGAGTCCGGTGTTGACGCCGATGACATTACATATGTTGAAGCGCATGGAACAGGTGGGTTTAATCGCTGCTATGTATAATGAAGCCCTTACTAATGCAGCCTTTCACGCATTAGGGACAATAGTTGGAGATCCAATCGAGTACGAAAGTGTAAGATTGACGTTCTCCAAGTCTCAGCGAAACCAGGATCTTATTCTTGGATCTCTAAAAGACAATATTGGACACACTGAAGCGGCTTCCGGTGTAGCAGCTGTCATCAAAACAGTCCTCATGATGCAACATGGAATAATCCCTAAGCAACCCAACTTTGAAACGTTGAATCCGCATATTAACAGTTCAATTTCTGATCACATTTGTGTGCCAAAGTCTAACAAAAAATGGACTTCTCCCCGCGGGTTGATTGCTTTAGTCAACAACTATGGCGCTGCCGGAAGCAATGTATCGATGGTCATACGCGAACATACCAAGAATTCCGCACTAGCCTGTCAATGGAATAGGCTTGCTGACTTTTATCCCATAGTACTATCTGCTAAATCTGAGACAAGCTTACAGCAGTACATGCACGAGCTAAAGTGCTATCTTGGTGTGACAGGTGCTAGGCTTGGTGATATTGCAAATGAGTTGGGTCGTCGGCAGAATCCATCCTTCCACCATCGCGTTAGCTTCGTTGCAAATGAAAAGACCACGTTGGTCGACATGCTACAAAGGAGAAAGGACGGCGGGCCCAAGGCCTCGCTTTCAACAACGGATAAGCGAACGGTTTTAATGTTCGGCGGCCAAACTGGCCGGAACGTAACTATCCGGAAAGAAGTCTATGACAGTTGTGGAAGTATCCGCTTTCATCTGGTAAGAATGTTTTGCATACTACGCATATAAGATTACTAATATTTGGAACTATAGGACCAATGTGATTCAATTTGCAAAACCCTTGGTCTTTCCAGCATATTCCCAGCCATCTTCGAGGGGCATCCTATGGACGACCTGGTTCAACTTCATTGCATGTTGTTGGCACTTCAAGTTTCCTCCGCAAAATCTTGGCTTGACACTGGATTGTCAGCTGATACCTTGATCGGACACAGCTTTGGGCAAATCTCAGCTCTGTGCGTTGCCGGATCAATTGACCTGAAAGATGCCTTCCGCTTCGTCTCTGCCCGTGCTCGCTTGATCCGAGACTCATGGGGCCCCGAGCATGGAGAGATGTTAGCTGTTGAGTGCAGCCAAGACGACATGGGTACTTTGTTACGCAGGCTTGAATCCTTTTGCGAGTACCCTGCTGAGATTGCGTGCTACAACGGCCATCATAACTTTGTTATTGCAGGATCTGTTGCAACGATCTCCAAGGCACAGGAGCACATCCATGATAATTACCCTTCATTCAAAACTACGAAGCTGCAAAACACCCACGCATATCACTCGTACTTGACTGAGTCTATACTGGACGAATTACAAACTTTGGCGAGGACAATCAAGGTTCAACCACCTCGCATTTATGTGGAAACATGCTCGCCTCATTTCACGTGGGACAGATATTCTCCAGAGGCCTTAGTAGGACATACTAGGCAACCAGTTTACTTCTCAAGCGCTGTAGAGCGCATTGCCAACCGTCTACCGTCGGCCATTTGGCTTGAAGCGGGATCAGGTACTCCAATCATAGCAATGACGCGCAGGATCCTATCACAAAAGCGCAGCCACGACATATTTGTCCCATTAAACCTCCAGGGTCCGGGTGCATTTGAAAGTCTAGCCGGCGCCACATGCCAGTTATGGTCTGCCGGCTCTCAGTACCATTCCTGGCAGGCACATGCCCCTTCATCTTCTGCCATGTTGGATCTTCCTCTGTATCAATTCGAGAAATCTACACATTGGTTAGATTACAGGTCACGGCCCACGCCTACTTCTTCGATACCTCTATCCCATACTGGTGGTGCTGTTTTCTTGGTTAATTTTGATGCGATTACAGAATACCTTTTTGCAGTAAATACCTCTGATGCCTCATATCAACTAGCACTAAAGGGACATGTCGTTGCGGACCAAGAGCTGTGTCCAGCATCTCTGTACTTGGCACTTGCAGCTAGATGTGCTTTCATGATCTCCCCAGACCAGCCATCAGCGTCCACGCTGCCACATTTCAGCAATGTTGTGTTTTCTGTGCCCCTCACCTCCAATGCTAGCTCGGGAGTCTTCATGCAGTTGCAGAAAGTGAATTCTAGAGCCTTTGATTTTACTTTATACAGCTCTCCTGTTTCACAGGTACAATCCGAATTGCAGGAGTCGAGCAAAATTCGGCACGGAAATGGCCGACTCACGATGCCTGAGCACAATGATGCTATTGCCGAGGCAAGCTGGACCCTACTGCAAAGGATTGCACCAAAGTCGCCTGGCTTTTGGTTAGAGGGCGCTCCTCAAGCAACTAGCCTACATGGGAAAGATATTTACCGCCTTTTCTCAAACGTCGTTAGCTATGCACGCTACTATCAAGGTGTAAATACAATCAGCGCTTTGGATTATGATGCGGTCGGAACTGTGACTCTTTCAAACACACAGCAGAGATTTGGCCTACATGACAATAATGCCTTCGACCCTGTAGCAGTTGACAACTTTCTTCAGATTGCGGGTATTCATGTCAATTGTTTAGCCAACGCCAAAGATGCGGAGGTTTTCATTTGCACTGGTGTTGACGACATCATTTTCGGCCCATCTGCTGGAGCTCAAAAGAGTGGAAGCAACCGTAGTTGGGTTGTGTGTTCACGCTACGAGGCGCTCAGAAACAAGACCATTAAAAATGATATCTTCGTTTACGATGCTCTCTCAATGAAACTTGTCGCTACAATAATTGGAGCAAACTTTCGCAGTATCCCATTCAAGGCTTTATCAAAGCAGCTCAACCAGCCTGCAGTCTCGAATGAGTATAACAAAAAAGCAGTTGCCAGCAGCTCAGGCGATAGTTTGACCACAGATGACGGGTTAGCTGATCGTGGAATATGCTTTGATTCTATGGCAGAGACAGCTCAGAAAGCTTTTGCGGTCATAAACACCGAACGACAACCAAACTCGGTTAATAATGTCAGCGGGGTGATGCAAAATCTCCGAGAGCTTTTAAGTGGCATTATTGAAATTCCCATTGCAGACATCACGCCAAAGACTACGCTTGTCAATATTGGAATCGACTCTTTGCTTGTCACAGAGGTCATTGATGAAATCAAAAGAAAGTTCCATGTGATTCTGTCACAAATACGGGTATTAGGATGCGTGGATATCCTTGAACTGAGTCAATGCATTCATCCAGAAAGCACCCATGATGACATTCCGATATTGGATGAACCCAACGCAAAATCACCATCGAATGCTACAAAAGATCGACAATATCCTCGTTACTCACAAGATACTCAGCCCATATTGATGCAATCCCACAAACAAGAACATGAACACGGCGTTGCGACCATCAGCAGGGATTGTTTTTCTCATGCCACCACCATGTTTGACAAATATGCACAGGCAACTAAATTTGCTGGGTTTTATGACAACTGCTTCCACACTCAATCCAAACTTGCCATGTCTTATATTTTGAGCGCATTTGCAAAGCTAGGTTGCGATCTGCGTACGCTGCGGCCCGGACAAACGGTTCCGAACTGCCCCCATCGCGAACAACACAAGAAGTTGATCGCCCGAATTTATCGTATCCTAGAAGATTATGGTATCATTTCCGAGAAAGAAGATGGAACTTATGAACTAACCTCGGCTTCAATCTCACCAATGTCTGAAAATACATTGATGACTGAAATGATTCAATATTTCCCACAACACGCTTCTGAAACAAGGCTACTACACTCCACAGGCAGCCGCCTTGCAGAATGTTTATCTGGAGACGCCGACCCATTGTCAATATTATTCAAAGATCCACTAGCTCGAGACCTGCTCCAGGATGTTTACGCAAACGCTCCTATGTTTAGTACAGGAAGCAAAGTCCTGCAAAGTTTTATCTGCTCGATTGTCTCCAAGTTGGGCAATTCGAATCGAGAGATCCGCATTCTAGAGGTCGGTGCTGGTACCGGAGCAACGACTCGATCACTAGTTGAGATGTTGGGTCCATTGGTCGCGCAAGGCACCAAGATTTCGTACACCTTTACTGATATCTCACCTTCCTTTGTGGCGTCTGCCCGTCATAAATTTTCACGGTTCCCATTCATGCGATACACGGTTCTAGATATCGAAAAGGCTCCCGAACAAACATTTGAGGGCAATTTTGATGTTGTAATCGCAACAAATTGTATCCATGCTACCCGGGACTTGGTCAACTCGACTAGAAATATCCACAAGCTGCTGCAGTCCGATGGGTTGTTGTGCTTGCTTGAATTAACTCGGGCCCTGCCTTGGTTCGATCTCGTTTTTGGCCTTCTCGATGGCTGGTGGCTTTTTAGCGACGATCGGAAATATGTCCTGGCTGATGAAGGGTTATGGGACAGCTCTTTGAGGAAGGCTGGATTTGGATGGGTTGCGTGGACTGACAGCCCCTCACGAGAATCGGATCTCTTGCGGCTCATTGTTGCTACTCGATGCGAATTGCCACAGACGCACGAGAACCACCATTTTAGGAAATTCGCAAGCACCAATGTTCAACTCGCTCAACATCAAACCCTGGTCTACAAGAGTGTCGCAGGCCTTGACCTGTTGGTCGATTTGTACTACCCTCCTACCCTCTGTTCCATGGAAAGGACCCTCCCTATAGGTAAGCGGAACCATTTTTCTGCTCCTCCTGAGCTACAGCCCAGATCTAATGAATTCTACAGCTCTCATGATTCATGGAGGTGGACATATTATGCTCTCACGAGATGATGTCAACCCCCAACAGGTCAAAACGCTCCAAAAGAGTGGCTTTCTTCCGGTCAGCGTAGACTACAGACTTTGCCCAGAAGTGACTCTTTTAGACGGGCCAATGGCAGATGTTGCAGATGCTCTAGCTTGGATACGCGATGTCCTCCCAGTCGTCAACTTGAGCCGCAGGGATATAAAGGTCGACACAACTCGGATAGTCGCCATTGGCTGGTCAACAGGTGGACATCTCGCAATGTCATTGGGGTGGACAAGTATACCTCGAGGTATCAGACCACCAGAGGCTGTGCTCGCATTTTATTGCCCCACCGATTATGAGGATAAATTCTGGACAGAGCCGAACTATCCCGCCGGTGTTGACACAAGCATGTCTAAGGATCTGGAAGAGAATATTGTAGCTTCCGGCGTCAAGCATGCACCAATCACCCAGTACAAGCTGGAACGCTGTCAGCCTGCAAAAGGAGGATGGATGTTCGCCGACAATGCTCGAAGTCGTTTAGCGCTTTACATGAACACCGAAGGGCGGACGTTGAATGTCCTTACAAAAGTCTTGAGCCCAGACCATCCAAAAATTGAGCCGAGTTCCCCAAATCCAGCCGAGATTATGGCTTTGAGTCCGTTAGCTCAAATCCGGCTGGGAAACTACAAAACTCCAACCTTTATCATCCACCCTCGGCAGGATGATCTTATCCCGTGGCAACAGGCGCAACGCACTTGGGAAGCCCTGTGTTACCAAGAGATTGACACGGAACTTAGAATTCTAGAAGATGTGCCTCACTTGTTTGACATTCACCCCGAGTGGTCAAAAAATGAAGCAGCGCAGAACGCCGTGGACGATGCATTTCAATTCCTGAAAAGACACGCGAACCTATAACCATATCACTTTAATAAATAGTACCAGTAATACTATTCAGTTTTCGTATTCAGTACTTATTCATAACGATAATTCACTCAGATATTTTGCAAATTTAGAACAGATTGACAAGGCATCGAAATAGCTTAGCACATATTTTGTCTCCAAAAGCAGGCTAGCGGAAATTCTATCCCCTGCAAGTCGGAAATAAAACACACCCATACCGCCCCAAAGCGGGTATCAGCCAAGCACGCGACGCGGTGGTCTTGTTTTCCCCTCCTTAATCTTTTGAACGTAGCTCATCAATGGTATTGATTGGAGCGATTGAGACGCCTCTCCATGACAAAGGTCAGATGGCGGACGATCTGATCTCCCAAGCAGCTGGCACACGCAAGCAAGCCTTGATTGTACACAATATCTACCAGAAAAACAGGTCAAGATTGTTAATTCACGTGGTTACCTATAGGCTTGTGAAGCCTGTCGGCTTCGTAAGACAAAGTGCGACGAGGCGAAACCCAGCTGCGGTCGTTGCATTCGTCTTGGGCTTTCTTGCTCATACGTAGATACATTGTTATCTAAGTAGGTCTCCCTCCCAGGCATCTACGTACCTTTCACTGACCCTAATCGAACAGGAGTTCCCTTTCAGTAGCTGAGATTGCTGACACCCTGAGGATAATGGAGCACAAACTTGACACAGTTATGCAGCAGCGAATTTTCTCTGACACCAACACTGGGAAGGCAACAGAAGAACTGGCTGATCTTACCTGTCGCACTGTTACACTCACAGCTAGCTCAGCCACAAAAGCCACTTGGGATTGCACAGACCACAACCCAGTAGATCAAATGACTTTAGCTTCGCTTGGCCTTCTATTGTGAATAGAAGCCATAAGCCTATTCAGCTCATTCAGCTTTCATAGCTCTATCGGGCGCCTCCGGCCGCCCTCAGTTAGATACAGCTATATAATACCTAGATAGAGCCCCTCAATAAACAGACAAGAGCTTCAATGTAGCCTGCATCCCCTCATAGCTAGTGATATTACCCAAACCGGCCTCTTCGATAACGACATATTTGTGCGAACCGTGTGGGACTCTCCCATTAAAATGGTAGACTACTATGCGCCTCCGGAGCCACAACTTACACATCTGTCGGAAGATCTAGTTTTACCGGCGAAGCATCTGACAGCACCTCAACACCTTCTACGTTGGCTGTTCTCAGCGACACAGCTATGCAGATTAGAGCTTAATTATCCTGTACAACTCGAGATCTAGAAACCAGCCTTATTGCCGACAATATCCCTCTCAGCCACCGCCACTTCAGTTTTCAAAGGCCAGCGTATATCTGGACTATCGTTGGTCTAGGTTCGAGAGTTGACTCAACTTTATCTTGCTTATTTCCACCCTCCTTATATGATCGTGGAAGAACAGTACCTCCGTGAACTGCCTACTACTTTTGAGGATCAAGCCCCCCAAAGTATCCAAAACATCATATTTCTCCTCATTCTTTCGTTAGGCTCTGTGGCAGCATCGGCTACGGATAGCCAAATCTCGCAACAACTAAGCAAAGAGTTTGACTTTTCTCTACATACCTTCAAACTAGCCCGTCGCTTATTTGAGGATGTGGAGGCGGCTAATTGGGAAAGTGTTCGAGTATTGCTTCTAATGAGGTAAAATTGATCAACTGTTCGTCTCCCCGAGTCTGATTTCTGAGCGAAGCCCTCTAGTGCTTTTTACGCCGCCGATTTGAGGATTTATGATGCATGGCAAGTTATTCACCGAGCATGCTCTACTGTCCTAATTCTGATCCCGCTGTAAGTCGTGGTTCCAATCCATAACTGCGGAGGCTAAAGGTAGGAAGCCAGGAGAATTTTGAGCCTCATCAGTGCCATCTGTATTGGGTTTCATATATATATGAGAGGTTTGGCTCCAGTGTGATAAATTTGGCTACTTGTACTAATCAAAGGCCCAGTCAATTGCTTGCAGAGTTCGACTTCCCATCTAGTGGGTTAGGAGCTTTGGCCCGGTCCATGCCGTTACCGCTTGTTTCTAGCTCAAGCAGGGATCTTGATCGGGACTATCAATTTCACCTCCTTGCACACATTTCCATGAGAAGACTTTTGAATCGGATTCTATTCAATATCTTCAACAATAGTATGTTCGTGTTAATTTGCTTAAAGATGAGGCTGCATGGTTTAAACATCGCTGACGGAGTTCAACTCTGATTTGACAGATGCTCGCGAAGACAGCAAGCAAAACTCGACCGAATCCGACCAACTTCTTTTCACTCCTCATTCCGTGATGTCAGAACTCGATCGTCAAGTCGAAGAATGGAGGGAATGCTTACCGCCAACACTTGCATTTCCCGCGTACAGAGCAGAAGATGGTAACTGTAGTTTGGAAGATCCAGGAGCCCTCAGAATGAGTATCGAAGGCCTCCTGAAAAGCCGCTTAAAGGCAAGATACTTTACAGCAAAGTCTATAATCCGCCCACCATACGTCTATCGGATACTTCATCCTGAAAATCAGCCGCCGGCTGACGATGACAAAGCCGGCGCAATCATGGCCATTGACACTGCCGTTCTCTCAGTTCACTACAGTGGCCTCATATATGAGCCCTTGGCCTTGCTCATGCATCCAGTTAATTCTTGCCGAAGGTACGTGAGACTACCTCTGCTTTCAGAAGCCGATACTGAAGCGTCTATGTAGCCTCTATGCTGTAGCCCTGCAGCATGCCTTTCTTTCAGCAACTAGATTGGAATTCTACGATGCAACAGGCAGTTTTGGGGGGTTCATCCCGACAGGTATCGAAATGATGGCCTCAGACGCAGTTTTACACTACCCAACTGTCGCAAAAGACGTTGAGATTGTACAAATGCTTTTGCAACAGCATCTCACAATACCTGGCAAAAATTACCAGCAACGCGCAAATTAATCGTTTCTGACTTGCAGCAGAACTTTAGATATCTCTTCCAGCGTACCATTCATTATCAACGCCTTGATTATCTCCAAGCTTTTTGTTGTGATAAGTATGTACAGTTCTAGGGCCAAACATACAAGGGCCACGCGGGTAAAACAAGCGTTATTGCTATGGATCGATACGTCCCTTGGGTTACTCAGTTGATTCCTATACATGACGTGGCTCTGGAATATACGAAAAAGTTTTGAATTGAACCGAGCTGCATTTGTGTTTGATTCTGATTGTCATTTAATCGGCACAATTCACAGTGACCTTACAAAAAATGTGGTTCTCTCTTGAATCGCCTGTGCCAGAGGATAGCGTAAGACCCCGTTTCAAGCGCCCCCCCCCCCGTTACTTTCATCGCCCAGAGGTATTCCTAAAGCTTAGATAATCAGCGAGATTTTGGTGGTCAGAGTTACAGTCAGCGAAAGTCGACATCCGCACTGAGCAACTTTAAACTCAATGTTGATTCGTCCCAACAGAGGAGGTGAAAGAAAAAATTGACGGGTTGTTGCCCAATCTCCCCAGACATTCAGTGCAATATCAGGCAAGTTACTTTCACTCCCTGCCAATAAACGAACTAGTGGAGTGCCGCTTCACTTTTGGTGTAGCCGTCAATGCGACAGCATCATTGCCACAAGGGGAGCATTTATTGTTCAGAAAGATCTATCCCATCGGACAACTGCAGCTCTTGTCCTTGGGGCTCTATACTGAGCTAGATACTTGCATAGGGAGCACCTCCTTTTAGAGTCGTATTCGGCGGCCTTCCGCAGTCCAGGATACCTGGACACGACAGAACTACACAACTGGCCACGTAGGCAACCGCCCTCGAGACGGTTTGGGTCCCAGACTTAAGCATGGTTCTTGCAAATTTCTTTTTTCGCATGGTGCAATTATTTGACTCGAGGCCTATGGGCGTATCCTCTTCGGTTTCTATGGCCTAATCTTGATCAAATAAGACTTCTCTTTTAGTAGCTAAGATTGCCAATGCTTTAAAAAAAACAAACCACAAACTTAATAGAGTTATAAATTACTCCAACCAAAACTACAGATATATTTTTAACCAAGAAATGGACTTTTATTGTATCATTCTAACATTCTAACTTAGCGAGCTTACATGCTTCTGCTTTAAGAAATTGCCATACAGTTCATTATGAAGGAATCCAAACGAGTTCATAATTTTCGTTGCCAACCTATAACCCTATTTTGACATATCTTTCATATGAATAAGTTCTGTTTCATCTGATACATCATATTCAACGTAAAAGCTTTTTTGGCATCTGATTCCAACAGAACTCTCTACTGGTTCCAGAATGTCTGGACGCAGTGAGTTAAGGTGTGACGGTGCAGGTTGTGACAGGTCGGTTTCTGATGGGTCAGCCCGTGACGCGCCAATTTGCGACAGGCCAAGCCGTGACATGTTGGGCTGTGGCAGCTCACCCCTTGACCTTGGCCGCGATCCAGTAGATGCAGAATTGTTTTTGAACCCGTCTCTGAGTCTTCCGCTCCCGTGACTTCCATACCTAGCGTAAGACCGCCTCAAAGTACCCCAAAGACCGGGAAATGTGCGGGCTAAAGAGGATCGGATTGCGGGCATGCAAATGCAAATGATACCAACAGCAACCTCAATGACAGACCAACGAGTGATTTCAAGGTAGTCCCATGTTACATTATCGCTTCTTCCAAACTTGACCAAGTACTGTAGTCTAAGAATACTGACAATGGTAATACTATTGTGAAAAATTAGCAATGAGGAATTAAGGAGGAATAGGAGGACAAACAAGGTTCCAACGCAAAACATCAGCCCCACGCCGATTCTTTTCTTCCAATCTAGGTTCAAACTCTTGATTTGCATCAAGGGGATTGAAAGCATCCAAAAGTCTAATGCAATGCCAATACTGGCATGTGACCAGGTGACAGCATTGGCACTAAAACATCGCCCATCCGCTACACCATCCCACTGATGCCAGTAATGCGAGATGGGCTGACATTGAAAGACGACAAAACATTCAAATGTTATGCTGATGATGATATTGAAAGCAATGGTACCCAGTAAAAGATATCGTGCGACTGGTGTTGGAAAGATGCGAAGATAAAAGAAAAGCAACGACATCTTCAACATGGCAATTTGCGCAAAATATAAGATTGCCATGATGTAAAAGTACATACCAAAGTTATTGATCTTTTCAAAGGGCACGGTCCAGACATCGCGGCCAAGACCATTGCCTGCCAAACCGATATGGTTAATAACGAGGCTGGGAAGACATGCGCCGCTGGCGAGTACAAGAAATAGATCGTCGAGTCCGAAGCCAGCCTTGACTAAAAACCTGTACCAAATACGCTGGCCGACGCAGCCCCCAGCAATTGCTCCAAGAACGTATGTCATGATAACATGTGACCTTGATCGATCACGAATAGGCGCATGGCAAAGCGTCGTTGTCACATTCTTGGTTGCTTGGATAAAGTCAGTGGTAATACAAAAACCGTATGCCAGTCTGTAAACTCACTCAATGACTCTTTCACGGTGCAAGCTTTCAAGACACAGCTCGTCGTCTCGACATTGATTCCTTCATTACTGCAGATGCATGATTGGTTTGACAGAGTGCATGGAGAGTTCTCTACAGCATTCCTTAAACAGGACAGCTATACAATGTTAATAGAAAAGTTCCCTCTCAACAATATCAGCGCACACCTACACCACAACTGGGCATTTGTGCAAGAAGGACCGTCTCCCGGGAAGACTGGGCTATACTCGCAGGCAATGCCACCAAGCAAAGCGCTAAGCCGAGCTTCCACCCAGTCCACATTATCATGAGATATCTTGACAATATCGCAACGTTGTCAAAATCTGAGGAAACAAGAACGCTGTGGGCATTTCAGAGTCTTCTATGGATTGCGCATTGACATTTACCTTGCATCAATAGCTTGTAGGACAGGGGTGAAGGCGGATGGAAGGAGGGGGTCAAAGCGTCAGAATAATCTGCCAGTGCTGTTGGAAGCGCTCAAAACCAGGTTATGGGCCGCAACTATTCCCGTCCGCCATGTGGACCATGAGGCTAAAAAGTGAACTAACGGCATCCCGTCTCGAGGAATGACATTGTAAATTTCCACATTTTGGAAATAGACAGCGACCCCAATCACGTGAACTCAAAGGAAAGCAGTAAAAAATATTATGTTGATATTACACAGGGTCTCGAACAGGTTATAGAAACCATTCATGGATGCGCGGAACACTGTGTGCCAGTTGCAGTCGAGACCTGATATTTATCCAGGAAAACGATTCAGGTCCAACGCTTACCTGTGCTGTCGTGTTGTTGGCTGCTCACGGAACAAAGAAAGAGAAGATCTGGTCCGATGTAAAATTGCTCACTTGCACTAGCACCATTGTGGTAAAGATTATGTTTCCGGTGTGGCGCGCGTGTCTCAAGCCCATGTTCTTTAGTACTAGTGTGTCGGGCAAATGGAAAGGCCAGCGGCGGTCATTCTAGGCCATGCCAATCTCTGACAGGCCATCTGGCAGATTTTGAGGCTGAAAACATCTTGATCAAAGCCACTTGGTGCAAACGCCAAACACGCCCTATTCCATCCAATTCGAAGTAGAACATTAGCCTGGATAACGGTCGTAATGAGACACCCGAGCGTCGGCTGTGAGAGATCACCGCAGACTCGTTCCATGAACCACAATACTGTCTTTCACGATTGTCATCGTTAAAAAAGGAATTCCACCGTACGGCTTCCCCGTCTACGAAGCAGGAGCAGCGGCAAGCCCAACACCTCCACTGCTGGGGATGCTGTGGTTGCCGGAGCCGGCGTAACATCGGTGCCTGAGTCATGCGACCTAAAACAGAAGAAGAGATGGAGGAGGGGTATGCCAAGCCGGTGGCGGGCGCTACGGGCCGAATAGTGGATATGGGGGGTAAGAATTATGACTCATTTGTCTGTTTCGCGAGTCTAGCAAATGTAATGGCGAGTTGGCTACCCTGAAGTAGAACAACAATGGATCGGAATACCTGCGATGCTAGTTCAGCAGTCGAAAATTCACTAGGCGCGTGTGCCTCATTATCGCAAACGCCAAGGAAGCACGGATCAATGATCATGGGTGCAATCAGTGTTTGGCACAACCCTTATGCCTAAATATTCTCAAGCATCGTATTAAATTGGCATAAGCTCTTGATCCACTCCAATGTGTGAGCACGGACACACCTCGAATACATCATTATTAACCTTCCCGGTATCTCCACTACGCCTCGAGCCATGATTGCAGAGCCGCAGATGCAAAAGCAACATTCCGCGACCTATAAAAGATCAATTACTTCTTTCTCCTATTTAAACACCACACCATAAACATATTTCTTATCTACTCTTTTATCTCGACTAAGAGTGTCTAGTATTGGAAGATGCCAATATCAAGTTCACCCTACTACCGCACTCACTTGTCGCGGTAAATGAAATCCGCCTACGATTCTCTGAATCTCACACTAACTATGATAATAGGCGCTAAGGCCTTTTTAGGCAACTTGAACGAACTTTGAATGGTGCTGCACAATATTTTGGTGTGACATAAGATGCCTCCCAGGGCTATTTGACTCATACAGCGGTTGCGGCTCACTGGCTTTGGAACCTTTCAAATTGATCTCTCTCCGGGGATCCGAAAGGTAGCTTGTCGCTAGGCCATAGCACCCTTCTAACGAGCCATGAACATCGGTATTGCCGCTCCGTGGCTTGGTAACTAGGGCTATAATGGATATAACAGGTGGTTGAGCCACTGACAAAGAAGAAATGAAATAAAGACATTGGCATTGGCTGAAGTCCTCAAAATTTGACATCGAAAGCAAAGGGTGATGAAGGAATCCAGAAGATCCGCAGTTCTGGGGATATTAGCTACGGATCGCTGGGCCAGTCGAATACTGATACCCTGTACGAATGCTGTGCTCGATGCTTCCCGTTACGCAGGAGAAATGCTATATTTATGACAACAAAAACCCAGTGGGATGTAGATTTAATCTTTCGGTTAGGCATACGGTTTCTACTCTGAAGGAATCGACTGAAGGGCATATCCCATCAACAATGGCAACCACGGAAGTGTTAGTAATGCAGGAAGCCATTCTCTTGCAGAGACCGAATAAAAGTATGTCATCATGATTCATGTACAACAACTTAACTTAATCAATCTGTTGGAATGCTATCCTGATATAGAAACCTGCTAATTGAGCCTTTTTCTCAATCTGGTTGGGCAGCACTTTGTCACACGAAAAGTGTACCATAACCGTTTCCTTCACCTGCCACTACATCTACGGTGAGTGTGTCTTGCATTTATGAACCGTTGCTTTGCCATAGAATAGCGGGATTCATTACACGCTATTCATTTTGGATGCGGGACGTTGATTTTAGGAACCGCGCTTGAATATCACTGTAATTCTCAGCTGTGAGTGTCCTGTTTCTCTTGACAAAATTACCATTAACCAGCACGTGCTGAATATCGCCAATGCTGGCGTGTAGAATCGCCGCTGCTACTGGATCAACCCAGCCTAGCATTGAAGGGATTTTGCCATTCCAAATGATGAGGTCGGCTTTGGCACCATCGCGGATGACGCCCAAATCCGGTTTTCGCAACGCCAGGCCTCCGTTACGGGTTGCAAGGAGGAGTGCCTGGTTCACTGACATAGGATTCGTGACAGGGATGTGCCAGGTGTCGAGGACATTCTCATATAGAACTACACGAGTCCGCTGTAGCCATAGACGGGCTTGAGTAAGGATGTCGACGGAGAACGTCCATTGTGTGTCGACGCCAAGGGAAGATATGTCCTGAGACAAGTGGTTATGAACATGTGTATGGCCAAAGTGCATCTCGGACTCTGGTGTTATGGATATGTAAGCCCACTTCGGCTATTTCATCTGACCAGGTGTGGTGTGCGTAGTCAAGGGTTGTCGTAACGCCGGCATTGAGATTTTCGAGCATGCCAGCTAGCTGGCTATTGTAAATATCCTCAACATTGATGAGCGAACTTTCTAATGAATTCGCATAACGACTATAATAGTCCACCAAAGTAGTATTGGAGCACATTCTGTTGAAAAAGGTCTGCCAATTATGACGATGAGCATCGATAAAACCGGGTGTGATGATCTCACCGGAAGCGTCAATGATCTCTGAATCCGGGGTGGCTTTGGGCTCCTCGCCACCCTCCCAAAGGCCAGCGATTCTATCGTTGGTGACAAGAAGAGTGCCATTGCGGATAACCCGCAGAGAATTGGCCTCCTCGTCAAAGGAAGTTCTAGTAGAAAAGGGCATTGTGGTTGATTTGCATGGAAACAACTGGTGGTCTATCTGAGTAGGTACTGTAGCCGTCATAAAATGCCTTTATCTAAAAACCACCAAACTCTGTTCTTAGCATGGGCTGATACTGTTACTTCCGGAGTGAACGATGCCGCACTCACTCAATGTGTCTACTAGACGAAAGCGAAATGCAAAGACTGGTGTGTTGCATGAAGCAAGGAATAGCCCGGCCGGATGGAGCGCGAACGGAGCGCGAACAGTGGAGCTCTCCGAATAGCTATTGTTATAGGTCGCATATGTCGAACCCTTGGTGATGTTGAGATTTTCTATGTTGGAGATCCCCAATTTTACTAATAGTTTATAAATGCCAAGACCTGGGGAAACCGAGGGCTGCCGGTAGCTGAATGAATTGGTACTGGGGTATGCCCACCTTCTATTCCCCTTCCTCAATTATGATTGCTGTGACCCGCTCATTAACGCTGGTTATGATGTTAATTTGGTGTAGCGACAATGGAAAAATGAGCGCATTCACTAAAGAGAGCCTCTACACCACATTACCTGCTTGAATAGCATTGTGATGGTGCAGTATGCTTACTCGGTTGGCATAAGAGCAGTCAGATAAAATGACAATAGCTTAAGTGGTCTCAAAAACGCCCAAACCTCAGCCCAGGTGAATGGATCAATCCACCAAAAGCTTCATTTCAAGACGTAGATTGCCACTCTATGAGGCGTATCAATCGCGGTAATCTAGGGAGAAATGACTGCGGCAAGGTTCTGTGCAGATAGAAGCTGAAGCAAGAGGTGATATCAAAATGCTACGTTAGGGGCTGCACTCTGCTGTGACGAGCCAAGAGCAGCCAGGTGGCGCTCCGGATGCATGTCAGAGAGAGTAATATTTTAGGTGGAGCTTTACCTATAACTGATTGCTAGTAACCATAGGAATGCCTTTACTAAATTAAATCATATGTATTGAGCAAAATCATTGAGGTTAGGATTAAATCATGAACATGTGGTTACCTAATTCACATATACATCTTTAAATCAGACTGCGCAGAGAACGGTCAACCCTAGGTACAATTGTTGACTTATCTTTTAGCATAGTGGGTTACGGGTAGGTAGACGTAATGGCAAGTGTGATTACTTATATTAGAATGGAGGTCTCTTTTTCAAGCGCTCAAAGGCACCAGCGAGGTTGCAGGCAACGAAAAGACCTACTTTTTAACAGCGCACTAAACTAAGGGTATATCAATTGATGGCTGAGTTATTAAGTAATAAATATTCTAGCGTTTTCCTCTCTATAAACGTAGAGAGGAACCAGCTTCATAGCGTTATATTGTATATCCATCGCAGCTAGGGCGGTAGTTAAGATTAGCCAAGGCGCCAAAATATTTTTAATGAGTTCAAGTGCGGCGTCTGATTGGCCATTTTCAAGAGGTTGGCCTGAGTTGGTGGTATGAAATAGCAGAGGTTGAAGCTGCTGGACAGCCACTTACCTGGTGGCGGAAATGTGACGGAGATACAGGCTCCTGGGAGGCTTTGCGCTTCTCATTACAATGACGGTGTTTTCAGCTTAGTGCTCCATTTTCTTTTATGTTTGCCATTTATTCAAGGCACTAGTCTTGTTCGTTTGCCAGAGCATACGAAACTCGGTCATTTGGGGGTCTTTTGACGGCCGTATAGCACGTGAAGTTGGCCAATCTGCTTCCCTTTCCACCCCTGTTTGAAGACAAAAGTCGAGAATATTCCAGGGCTTCATAGCAATCTGATTGCATTTTGATGTATAAAAGAAAAGTGCAGTCATAAGGATACACAAGGCAGCAATCTGATTTCTACAACGTTCGTTGCAATTCAAGAGCTATTTTCTTTCACCGCGGAACAATCCAATGTTTTTAATTTACAAACTTAATGGGTTTAATCAATCCTGACAATGAATTCCGATGCGATACACATATGGGAGCAACAGTGAATGCAACCCCCCGCGCCTTGGGTTGTGGATTCCTAAATAATAAGATATACCATCTCGTATCAGAAGAAGGATCCTTTTAATGCGCTGACGAAAGCCTGCGCGACTAGCTTGTGGATAGCTTGCCCTGCGTGATATCCATCATACCAAAGACAAGTAGTACCATCGGTATTAGAGCATGTCGCGTCAGTTGATCCATATGTAGCAGGGTCATTTAACGCAGTTTTGAACGCAGCTTCCGTGTCTACAACCTGAGCTCTTATTCCGGTATTGGCTGCCTTGAATGTATCAAGGCGTGTGATCAGAGCATCATTGTAGGCTGTAATATTAGAAACAAGATTGACAAGTGATGCGTCACTCTGATCAACGAAATCAGGCGCGTAATTGAAAGGTGGGACAGTCAAGAGTGCGAAGTTGGTCACACCGATGTCAGTCAGGTTTTGCAACAACTGAAAGTACTTGTTCATTACCGAGTCGATGGGTGATGCGACACCATCCCACCACGGATTGCCCACATCATTGATACCGATCCAGACTGCGATGAGCAGGTTATCCGACTTCCACGGTGCGTAGGTTGGCTTGTTTGCCAGGTAGTCGTTGAAATAACCAACTTGATCTACCACATCCGGAGTAGAGCCCCTGACGATACTGGCTTCAACAGTCGCGCCGTAGACGGCAAAGTCGTATGTCAAAACCAGAGAGGTGTTGTAGTCTTTTGTCACCATACCAGCCCAGTTTAGGCCGCCAGTTGTCGTAGACCCACCATTTCCCATAGGCTCGCTGGAGGAAGGATATCCGTTTGTTATCCAAAACCCAGTAGATGAATAAGAATCCCCAAAAACGACCATGTACTTGGTACCATTGCTTGTTGCAGAATCGGTGGTCACAGTCGATGCAGCTGGTACGATGCTCGTCTCTGCGGCCGATGATATCGAAGAAACCTCTACAGCGGCGATTGCCGTGGAAGAACTGAGCGCCCTTGCTGAAGATGTTTTTATAGATGCAGGTGCGATGGTGGAGGAAGATGAGGGAGATGGCCGCGCCATGCAAATTGCGCCGCTGACCACGAACGAGAGAGAGAGGCTGGAGCCCGCTGCCAGAGCTAGTACTCGACTAAAGAACATCGTAAAATGAGATCCGAAAAAGTAGATAATAGAACGAACGTAAAGTTTAACCACCAGTGGCTGTGAGAAAATAAACAAAAGTCCTCGCCGTTTACAGGTAATTTGGGGGTTGCATCGGTTTTACACTTTCGACTAGAAATCAGAAAAGACTCATCTCAAGTGATTCCGCAAAAATTCTGAAACGAAGTACCAAGCTCCCTTGGCATTGCATTTCGGCAATAAATATTCCCCAAATCATTACACTAAAGAAGGAAGCATGTGTTTTGGATAGCGGTGGAACCCCCAGTGGAGTATTTCGGAGAATCCATTTTCCACGAATAGAAGCGCCGCTCATGCCTGGGATGTACGCGTTCAATACACTTAGCAACGTAGGATTTAATAGCTTTGACTCTATTATAAAGGGACGTTATGAAGAGGATCCGGCATGCGTATAGTAATTATTCTTATTAATCAAACAAAATGAAAATTATTTTGCACTAGGGTTTGATACGCATCCAAGGTTAATTTCAACGATGACCAGTGTAAAGGCAATATTTAGACCACAGTGGGTTCTCAATATGTTTATGGATACATTAATGTTCCATTCAGGTTCATGGTATTTGGTTAGGAAATGGGCCGGCATATCGAACAGTCTTGCCTTTAACCCAATTTGCTCTGCTCTCCTTGTTTCAAGTCCAAATTTGGTAGGTTGTGTGGAGCAACGCTAGAATGAAAGTATGAGGCTTGGCCCGACAGTGGGTCATTTGGTAAATCGGATTGATGGAACGTAACCAAATTGCTTCACGGACCACAAAAGTGACCCTAAGGTTTGGTTCTGTATAGATCAGATCCCTGTTGTCAATCATTCACCAGAAGGGAGTTCCCAACCGTCGCAATGAGAAGCCCGTTGCCGTGAGTGATCATCCTCGGACGAGAAATCTATAGGGTAGCCACACGGGTGAAGAGAAATATTATTAGCATTACCACACAAATTTATAGCTAAACGTAATTTAGTCCGAGAGTTATGACACTTTATTCTCCTAGTCCTTTGGCAGAAACAAGGCTGCGAACCACTAATACTTTGACTTTCTACTTTCGCGGGCTACTATCAACTGTTATTGGCAGATAACGAACAAAAGCTCTTAAAATTATGTCAGCGTCTGTTCATTAACCTGAGTTGCGACGCCATGCACCTAACAACCAGGCTTGAACTTGCACGGTTCAACAAAAGGTTCATCTGAAGTGCTTATCCAATTGCCCCATCACCTAACAAACAACAACTCCTTTGATTGCTTAGATTTAACAAGCCTGACCCAACAGTCGGGTTGAGGGTCACTTTGTTGCTGTGGCCGCTTATACCGTGCCGCACTAAAGATGGCTCGTCCTGTCGCGGCAATATGAATCAACATCTTGGTGACTACGCACCTTTTGGTTGGAAACAGACGATCCCCAACTCTAGAGCTGGAATTATTGCCCAAACGTTGCTGTATCATCGTTAGCTGGCCATTTCAGATTGGCAGGAGTATTCCTCAATTGACTAATATCTGGTAGAGTAAAAAGCCAGAGCCAGCCCTCGGATTTGGCAACAAAACCCCTCAATTTCTTTCTCAAATACAACCCTAGATAATGTGTTGGGTTCGGCGGTGTAATGGTCTCAACCGTAGCTGGTTTAAGAGGCGAGTCGATGTGATTTAACACAACAACGGCCGCTATGATTCAGTGGCTACGACGGCTAAGTCCTTGACAATATTTTGGGACTGGCCTGCTGGCCATGGTGACTGAGCCATGCTCCAGATAATTGTATAGGCACGGAGATTTACCTCGGCGATCTGCATCAGCGATCTGCTATCCGCCCCATCAATGTCAGTATTCATTACCATTCTTGTCGTTATGTCACGACACACGACACACTGAAGGTTAGAGTAGTAGCAGCTGTCAAAGGGTTTCTTCTTGGAATCGTGATCATTGTTCTATGTAACTAGACCAACCGAGGAGAACCCATTTCGGTGTTGTGGAGGCCAGGTGATGAATCTCGCTTCCTGCAGACTTTAAGCGAGGCACCGAGCTAGTACCTCAGGTCTCGATGGGCGTGATCCCCCGCGGCGGCTTCAAAATTATGATAATACCTCATTAAAATAACTTAGAAAATACCCATCAAGTTGGTCTATTAATGGGGGATCAATGGGGGTCCTGTTAAACGCCGGTGAGGGAGAATTTAAATACCATGTAAGTATTAATCTGGTACTGGGCCAGGCTCTTTATAAACTATTAAATTAAATTTTCAGCTAGTTTCTCATTATTCCCCAACAGGACATTGCAGATTATCAACTAAAACAATGCAGCCTCAACTGCCACAGCCACTATTACTCCGCTAATAACCCCTGCTACATTCCTAACGCCTGCAAGACCCATAGTTGAGGATGAAGTTGTCGTAG
Source organism: Calonectria honghensis (assembly GCA_013403855.1). Taxonomy (NCBI): domain Eukaryota; kingdom Fungi; phylum Ascomycota; class Sordariomycetes; order Hypocreales; family Nectriaceae; genus Calonectria; species Calonectria honghensis. The sequence continues at coordinate 888,656 of VTGB01000023.1, forward strand.
CTGATGCAGCACCTGTTTCGGTTCCCGTACCGCCATTCGACGCACTGCTACGAGCGGAAGACGGATCCTCGGAGTTAGTAGCGGTGGCTATCGGAGTATTCAAGGTCTCCGTGGTGCTGGTAGAGTCGGTAGCGGTGGTCTTTGCAGCCTTTGCAGTCGTACCAGTCGAGGACTTGGACGCGTCCTTGTCGGCGCCATACTCTGAAATATCCAATACATACGATGCATTGTCCTTGGTGTGTGACGCAAATACTTCATAACTGGCCCAACTGGGCTGTCCACTGACGCCGAGCGACACGCACGCCTCGCGGTAAGAGTTGCTTGCACAGATGCTCACACCGTCGCTGGTAACGCCGCCGCCAACTTCAGTACACGAGACAAACAGTTGCGTGACGAGGCGCGACATGTTGTCGAAGAAGTCATCCTCCAGCGACCCCGGTGACAGGCAGTTCCGGCAGCCGTCCATGGACATGTACCAACCGTCCGGGTTTTCAATACACACGCACCCCCTAGTGTCAGCGTTGGGGCCTTTGAGCTTCTGGCACTTCAGCATGGCCTGATAGATGGGCCAGCATCCGCAGTCGTCGAGCTTAGTGGGACTGTCTTCTGCCGATTTGGTCGAGGACCAGCCGTTAGGATCTGCCGATGAGAACCCGGCCAGGGCAAGAAGGGCCGCGAGAGACGATGAGGGGCGCATTGTGTGAGTTTTTGTTAGGTATCTTAAAGAAGGTGTGTTTGTAGCGAGTGTTGTGTTTAGAGGCAGATGGCGGTTGTGAGATGATGTGAGGAGTGGAAAGTCGAGGTGAGAATTTAAGGCTGAAAAGCTGCCTAGCTAGCTAATCTTAAGATGACAGGGGTTGTTCATAGCTTATTACTTTGCCCCGCAATATCCTTGTTTCGCCATGCTGGTTCGGTGTATTTAAGTGGAGAAGGCAGGGGACAGTAACTCAGGAAATAACACGGAAGGCTGGCCTAGGATTCTCGGCTCGTTATCCGCCATTTTGCCACCAACGCTCGGTTCACACGTACAATCAAGGCCGAACTTCCGGCTCTATGACCGCGCTGCAGTCACCTAACACCTGCTATAAAATGGCATTAAATTAAGGCTATGGAGGAGGCGTCCGTCCAGGGGGCAGGGATTAATAGAACAGTGGTTTAAAAGGTTCTAGGTGTAACGGTCTGGTCTAAACCTGCTGAAGCGGGGCCTAGAGAGCTTCAAAGTTATTGGTGCGTGTCGCAAAGAGAGAAGCAAGCAGTCGGACGTTGATGGGGCGATGAGGAAGGGATGGGCCACCCCATGTCGAAATAGGCTAATAAAAGGATGCAGCGTCATTTCGATGATGGAATAGTTTCCGTTTCGTGCCACGTGGCAACGTGTCTAGTTGAATATTCCTCTTCCTTGATCTGTTTGTCGGCAGAACCCATGGAAGGAAATCAAGCCATGATATTTAGCGACTGATACAGTGGTGTTTACAATATTCCATTGTTGACAAATCCAGTTCTACGGTTTGGAGCCGCATCCTGTCAACAATGAGATCCTCCATTAATGATAACAATCACACCCAGTTGATAGCTAGCTTCTTCACTGATAAATAGCACAATGATGCTTGCTCCATTCTTTGACTCGGCCCATCATCCAGAGGAGTGGCTTTGAGAGTAGACTCATGAAAGAGCTGATAACCAGCTCGTCGAGCTCGGGGGTACGCAAGGAGGCTTGGGCAAGCCACGTTCACCATAACACCCAGCCCCCCGCCGCCGCCCATGCCGGCGACCCTTGCCATCCTGTGAGGCTTTCCATGCTCCTTGACGATACCAGCGACCTAGACAGTAGCCCCGGAAGGCTAAGTAACGCCGACGATTAATATTCAATGGCGGTTGCGCTATTCGCTAGTGTTTCCCTGTAGCAGACCTTTGAGGTTTTCGAGGCCTTTAGTGTTGGCGTCTGATACGGCAACCGCTGCGCGCTGTGACCAGAGCAGCTCGACTGTGGCGAGGCCAAGGCTTGAAGTACCCCCTGCAATTGCAAAGAATTTCTCCACCAATACCATATTTTGCATTTACAATGCAGTGAAAAGTAACTGGGTGGTGTTAATTGTCACTTGAAAGTAAACTTCTTAAACAGCCTTGGCCTTTAAAGCTGACCCTGTTTCACAGATCTCAGTGGGTGTCAAACACTGGAGGCCCGGAAATCATCTCAACCCCGTCTAGGGGCTAGACCGCTTTTTTCGGGCAATTGGAGATCTGTTTTCTCCCGGACTTATCCAGACACGGATATTATTGGAACCTTGTAGCCTACCACGTTGCTCGTTTTCTCAGCACATATCTCGGCCTCTTGCCTTTCACAATGGCAAGCTGCTCTCCTTGAGATGCCTTTCAGAGTCGACCCTGAATTAGCCAGTATTCTTCAAAGCTTTTATGGCGGCTAACCTACTCCCCCTCCCGCAGCGCGAGAGGATATCAAAACCAGGCGTGCCATGCTGAGTGCTGGCATGGCTGCTCTGACTGGATCAGAATTCCCCGCCGATATCTCAATGAAAGACTAATACGCGAGCGCCCCGGGCGGCCAAAAGATCCTCCTTCGTTGGTACTCTACGGGACGCAAGTCCTCCAGCCCAGCGGTGATTAATTTGCAAGGTGTAGGCATGATCCTGGGCAGCATTGAAGCGTACAACAAGCCAAGGTGCCGTTCCTCTCAGTCTACTATCGACTGTCTCCAGAACATCCCCACCCCATCCCCTTCAACGATGTTTACACCGCTTTGTGTTGGGTCTTCTTCAACACAGAGGAACTCGGAGTGGACATCAGACTGAAAATGAGTATAAGAGATGGACTCTCGTCGCTACTGTAGATAGGAAATCAAGCGCTCATTTACTCTTGGCTGTCTATCCGCGCATGCAATATCGCATGAGATCCCATCTTGCTGTGAAGGAATTGGAATGCACTTTGCTGGTTCGGTGCGGACTCGCCGCAATGACAATATCTTCCGTGCGGCGCCCAAAATTCAACAAATTCAAGCTGAGGTACAGAGTGCAATGCACTGCGAGGTCAACAGCCTTTACCACTCTTTCGCCTTGAAGACCTCGCAATTAAATTAGCTGCTGGGCCTCGCTATATTTTGTGGAGTTTCCTTTCTCTCACCATAACAATGTCTAGTCATGAATTCTATCAGGGTCAAGAAGTAGCTGCCCAGAGCTTCTACGCCCACTCAGCAGAGGATGAAGCCATGAGGCTGGCCTCTGAAGGGGTTCCAAGGACAGAACTCATACAGTCGTTATGTTTAATATCCTTGAAACATATCAAAAGTACGTAACCGCCTGTAGCTAAAGAGAGTGAGCATCTAACGGTACAAATAAGCACATCACTTAGCTCGGGCCTGGATGACGATCGGAGCCGCTTCAAGACTAAATTCCCTACGGACCATTTTTGGTGACAATTCTTCTTCCACCACAACAGACGATGCGCCGTCTAGAGCCTTTTGGAGTGTCTTTTTACTCGAGAGGCTTTTGAACCCTCGCGCACCAGAGCCTTTACCGGCCGAGGTCCCAGAGTATCCTGAAGGTGCCTCATTGCCCCCATATCCTTCATCTGCCGACATAGCAATCACTGGGCCAGGACCTCGAAACGGAGAGATAGCAACAGGAGGTGGACCAATCAAAGATATAGGGATAAACGGGCATAGCCTTCGTATCATTTCCATATGGAGCCAGATAAGGTCTTATTTACATCGTCTACGGTTAGGGAAGATGGAAAAACCGTGGTTATCTGACTCAACGCATGCAAAACTATGTAGAGTTGATTGAGTTCGAGGCCCAACTCGATACACGATATTTCTTTGGAAACGCCGCATTACCTGAACGAACGATGGCCGAAGTCTCTCCAGACCGTGAGTACTGGGTCCCCTGGATAACTTCTCAACTCGTTTGGCATGCCGCACACGCTATCCTTAACCACCCATTTATTCACTTGTTTGTCTTGCGAGCACAAGACGGTGTTCCTCACTCGTGCCTGTTCCTTCAACAGAGAGTAGATTTAGCGCTGTATCATACAGGCTGGTTTTTTCGACTCATCCAAAGGAGCCAGGATTTGTTGGACATGTTGGACCCGTTAGTCGGGGATATCGTTGCTGCCACTGCGACGGTATCATGGCTATTTCAATTCTCCAATGACTCCAAGGTATCTCAAAGAGCACGGGATGATTCGAGCAGGTGTGACAAGTTTCTGAGCGATATAGCCCTCACTTGGCCACATATTTCGCAGAAGGTAATGATTGTTTTCATTCCGCATTTTTCTTTTTCCACAAATGTGCTAGATATTCAAGTTTGGCTTCATAATGGGCAGGGAGGTTGACAAGATTATCGAGGCTGACGCAGACATCCAGCTTGCAACACTGAGAAAACTGCAAATTCTGACGGAAAACACCCACCAGGAAATTACACACCAATACACGACAATCAACTTTAAGCCTACCTGATTCTGGGATCTTCTAGACCCCAGCATCTACGATTCCACAGACAATAGCCCGCAATATCGGAATTCAGGTTCAGGGGCCGACCAAAACCCCGAGGCAAAGATCTACTTGAAGAGCCATTTTGTACTACCTTTACAGGAAGACAAAAGCTTGGACAAGGAGAATCAATCACTTACCGATGAGTTAGATAATATGGAGTCGTTCTTTATAAACCCCGAAGAACTTCAACAATTTAATATCGAGGCATTGTCCAGTGACTTTCTGCAGAGCAGTTTCTGGGACTGAATGCACTAGTAAAGTCATATACTTCTGCTGACTGAAGTCGGGCGCATTTGTCTGGATCAAGTCCGCACATAGCAAGGATCTTTGTTAAAAAGGAAAGAGACATAAGTTAGTCTGGAAGTTTAGGTATATAATGGTGGATATTCTGTGCTGTTGAGTGTTTTACCTTAGGACAAAAGATTGGTCAATGACGAGAAATTGACCCGCTCCGTGGTCAGTAGTCGGTGTACATACTGAAACATTAGCACTACCATTCTTCCCTTTCGCATCTTAGAGAGATCAAGATCACATGACTTTTGAAACACTTGGTAAAAGCTTAGAGTATTTCTGACTGATTCTGATTGCTATTGCGGCGATCGTTATCGCTATGACACATAGCAGCCCTGTACGGACCGTAACAGGGATATTTCAAAAACAAAAACAAAAAAAAGGATCCAATTTACAATATCTCAATGTACGAAGGTGCAGGAACTACCCTAGAGAGGCACTTCGTTTTTCACTGTCGTACAGTCAATGAAAGCATAGCGCTACACTTGTAATGAAGGATAAATTGAGCCATGCCTGAATTAAAGCACAATGATAGATTCTACCTAGGGACGTCGTGGACAATATAGTTGCGCATCAGTCTGCTGGAAAAGTCATTCACCATGCCAATTACTAATTTCACGAGGTTGACCCCTAAGAAAAAAAAGTTGCAATAAAAAGCTCATACTGCAGTGCGTCGCAGCGTGCGGGTTTTCTATGGGGTCGGAACTCTTGATGGGTCCGGAAAATGACCAGGGCTATACTGCTCTTGAAGCGGCTGCTCAAGTTCATTCTCGCAACTCTTCAAATTCTTCACTGGCAATATTGAAGATGCTTCTTTTAAAGGAGGCGTCGCCCAACAGATCCGATGGTTCCGCCGGTCAGCTTTTGGCAAGTCTCATTACTGGCGGGCATTGTGAGTACTTGAAACTCGCCCTTAATGCTGGGGCTCGGCCTGAAGGCATTGCGCGAATCAACGTCGGTGATGGGACAAGTTTTTATGGAACTCCCTTGCAAGTCGCTGCATACTTTAATGACCTAAATGCTGTCAAGGAGTTGCTAAAGCATGGCGCCGCTATCAATACCCCAGCTCACCATGTGAGAGGCTATACTGCTCTACAAGCTGTATGCGCCATGAATGAGCGGCCTAACCAGCCTGACAATCAAGTGAAGCGATTCCAAAAACAAGTCGACCTTTTCGACTTGTTGGTGAGCCATGGTGCAGATGTAAACGCGCCTGCTGGTGAGAAATTTGGACGCACTGCTTTGCAGGCAGTGGCTTGCGTCGAAGAACCAAACTTCATGGTCATTCAGAAGCTTTTGGTGCAGCATGCAGATTTTAATGGTGCTCCAGCCAGAGTGGGAGGCGTCACAGCACTGCAGGGGGCAGCAATCAGAGGGAATCTACATCTTGCTAGGATGCTCCTCAATTTGGGGGCTGACCTCAATGCAGACGCGGCGCTGGAGCAGGGCCGAACTGCTGTTGAGGGAGCCGCTGAGTATGGAAGGATGGAGATGCTGAAATTGCTCCTTCACAACGGAGTCCACTCAGAGCCCCTCACAGGATTTTCAGCCGCGATTAAGCTTGCCAGTGAAAATGGGCATTGGCATATTATGGATTTCTTGAATGGGCTACATCTTGGTCTTTAATCCCAACATTGAACAAAAGTTCAACTAATCCCACTAACATATCGTCGAAAAGCCCCCAGTCCGACGTCCTTGTTGTACAAAATTCGGTGAGTTTCTATCAGTGTATAGACTGTCCTTTGAGCTGACACTCTCTCATCATCTTTTGAACCTTATAGAATCACAGTGGAGCACAGAATGATATGATTTCTATTGATTCAAGAAAGAAGGATCAAACTGAACTAGATACGAAGTTAGGAATTAGGTGGATTAAAATTTATTTGCACATGGGGGTCATGCCATGCACGGAACTCAAGACGATGAAGATTAAGTAAATATATTTTAGTAAGAATATTATCCGCCATCATTGTGCATTAAAGCTCCCGGGGGAACCCCTGGCTGGGCTCGTTGCTCATTAAAGTAGATAAAAAGATCTACAGAACTATAGGTCTTAGTTAGAATGATGCGCGTATTGATTTGTGTATTTTAGAAATAGAGCCCGAGATTTCATAGTCAAATATGATTCTACTTAGTATCAGTACTAATATTAGTTTAGTCAATCATCCCCGAAATTCCTAGACCCCCGCTGTAACTCCGATTCTATTGAACGACGCTTTTTACTTGCAGGTCACCCAAACAACAAGATTAAAAGTCAACAGACCCATTAGACCACTTTGATGCTGCCCGTAACTTTTGCCCAAATACATAAAAAGCAAAGGGGACAGGGATCAACAACGCAGCAAATCCTCCTGTTATGCTTGATCCAGGACCCACCCCTAGATTATTATACAGAGGGCCAACAACAAGAGGCAGAGCCCCCGCAAAACACGACCGCATAAAGGTATTCGCCCCGATCGCCGAAGCCGCATATGCCTGGAATGTATCGACGAGATAATTCAACGCTGCTTGGAAAATGGTAAAAAATCCCGTTCCCAGCATTATCAACCCAATACAGGGAGCGACCCAAGCGACGCCCGACTCAGCCGTCCAACCAATGAGAAATTGACTTGCACAAAACAAAAAAGATCCCATCATCATAGGCGGCAGACGCTTCTCCGGTACAGCCTTGTTTCCTGCAGCATAATAGTACTTGTTGTAGAGAAATTGGTTGTAGATGTTGATCGCACAGCCGATTGCTGCACCGATAATAATTGAGAGAAATGGCAAGGCGGCAATGATGGGGTCCCAGCCTCGCACTCTTTGAAAGATGATGGGAATTGCACCTAGTTGCATATACAAAATTCCATAGACAAAGCTGGCATATACCGTCATGAGAAGGCAAATTGGCGTGCAAAGGATTTGAATGGGCCGAATGAGAAATTTTCGCGCCAGTTGATCGAAGGTAATCTGCCATTCCTCAAACTGCGCGTGAATGGCCCAATTTCCAGTTTCGTGACGTAGTTGCTGAGCTTTATTGATCAGGAGCAGGGGTGGGTAACTTTCATCGATAAATATGGCGGCAACTAAAAGAATGGCTGACTGGATGATACCTGTAAGATATTCAGTCCATCGCCAGCCCAGCTTTTGTGCAAGGACTGTTGATACAACAGGACCTATAGCAGTTAGCCAATGGATGACAGTAGCACGGTATTAACGTTTCATACCTAGAGCAGGTCCGCAGACAATAGCCATTGAGTACCCAGCCAAGGCAACACCTCTCCATGTTGGCGAGTACAAATCACCCATAACACCTCCGGTATTTGTCATGGGTGCCGAAGCAAAAAAGCCTCCCCAAAACCGCGTCAACATTATCGTCTGCAAATCCTTTGCCGTGGCCGTAGCAAAGCTGAAGCAAATCGCAACAAACATCGGCGTCAGTACTGGTAGCCTTCTACCATAGACTTCGCTTAACGGAGCCCACAGCAAGGGCCCGATTCCAAAGCCAAAGAGATACAATGATGTCCCTAGCGTGGCCACTTGTGTTGAAACGTGAAATTCGTCAGCTATCTGGTCTGTGCCTGCTGAGTAGGATGACGAGGCCCACGTTGCCGACATGGTAATCAGCCCATAGAGAAATGTGGTGAGAATCTTTTTGTGCGTGGGCCAGTTTAATGGTCGGTATGGATCCTCAGGTCCATCAAAGTCGACCAGGCAGTTTTTGGATGTTGGGGTATTGGCCAATGGATGAGAGAATTCTGGGACTGGGCGTGATCGAATGTGCGAAATAATATTCTCAAGTCGTGATGCCGTAGGAGCAAGATGCGGTGTCAAGCATTCTTGATGTGTGCTTCGGCATCGCATTCTTGAAGTGTGTGATCTAATCTCACGCAAGCTCGGGCGGTGCCCATCGAGGAAATCATCGCGTTCGCTCTCAGAAGAGGATATTTGTGATAGACTCTCAACGTCTTCAAGGGTGGTACTATCATGGGATGCGACAGAGCGCAGTGATGGGGGCCGCGCCGGGTCTGTATGGACAGCCATGGCTGGTTCAAGGTACACTAATATCCAATTTGTAGCGTTTCCTATGCAAGTAATTGAAACATCTGGCTGTTTTCAAGAACATTATGGCAAGCCCATTTATCACAAAGTACCATGTTGTCAAAACACCGCTATCATGCTATCGAATGTGACGTCACTGTATCCTCGCGATGGCTAACTGATCACTTAGACGAAAGCTGCATTGGGGGCTGGGCATTAACCAACCAGCTGAAACTCAATGGTCCGGCTTTTCACCGTGTGGCTTGCTCAAGACCAAGGGTTGGGAGTGGTAAATGGGAAACGACCCTGCTGACATAGCGCCGAAATGGCTGACTAGACGGTGACAAACCGGATTACTCACCTGATTGTCCACCAATTAGGCCATCTTCTAGAAGGTTTCGTGGGGCCCTGTTGGCTGGTCGGCTTTAGCGCGGGTCTGCAATAACGGCATCGCGGCACAGGCATCGCGTTACCAGTATCGCAACGTCAGCAGAAGGGTCCAGCCTGCATGCAAATGTGGACCAAGAGATAGCCAAAGGCACGGCAAGGCATGGATCATGACAAGCCCTTAAACCAAGCTTTGAGCCAGTTCCCCATCGTGTCACATTTAGCTTGTGGGCATCGACGTCACATTGCAGCTTACGTTACTCGCCACAGAAGCTTCGTGTATTCCAGAACGATGCAGTAAATGCCTCGAAAAGGCGGCATGATCCAGCGGCGTATCCGTGTCAGAACTATTGGCACACTTAGAATTGTGGCGGATCGGCCCAGGACGATTTAATTAAAAGCATTCTCGCATTCTCGTAATTACAGCACACCCCAACGGTTCCCCATCCATTCTTGAAACCTTGCCTCAAGTAAAGCCCAACCGAATACAACATGGTCGCTCTCATGAAAACAGTTGGTATGATTCAAAAACTCACATCATCAATTAATCCAACTGACAGTTCCATAGATATCCGTGGCGGCAAAGGCGACAGCGATGCGCTATTCATCAATAACGAAACCCCAAGGCCACAGCCCACTGAAGGTCAGGCTCTTGTTCGCATCAAAGCATTCGGGATCAATAGAATGGACATTGTTCAGCGCGAGGGCGGTTATCCGTTGCCATCACAAGCGCCTGCAACCTTGGGGGTCGAATTCAGCGGCATAATTGAGTCTTTTGGACCAGGTGATCATACTGGTTTCGAAGAAGGTAATGAGGTCTTTGGCCTTGCCTATGGTGGCGCGTATGCCGAGTACATTGCAGTCAGCACGCGCATGCTCCTCCACAAGCCCACTTCAATGGACTGGGTTACAGCTGCCGGTATACCAGAAACCTGGATTACTGCCACGCAGGCATTGCATTTAGTCCTTGAATTTGTTAAAGGAAAGTCAATTTTATGGCACGCAGGTGCCTCTGGTGTATCCATTGCCGGCATACAGCTGTCGCGTGTCGCCGGCGCTAGCAGCATCTTTGCCACTGCTGGATCGGAAGAGAAATGCACATTCATTACGACAGAGCTTGGTGCGACAGCTGCATTCAACTATAAGACGCAGAACTGGAAGGATGAGGTCTTAAAACACACCGATGGCAAGGGAGTAGACTATATCGTTGACTTTGTCGGTGGAGATTATTTCCAGAAAAATATCTCTGTTGCCGCCCGCGATGGACGCATCGTCATCCTCGGCATTTTGGGCGGGAACAAGGTACCAGAGACAGACATTTCTCAAATATTGTACAAGCGCCTACGCATTGAAGGAAGCACGCTCAGAAGCCGCGACGAAGAGTATCAAGGCAAACTGCGCAACAAGCTGGAGGAATATCTCCCCAGCTTCGAGTCAGGCAAACTGAAAATCCACATTGACAAAGTCTACCCATGGACAGAGATTCGAGAAGCCCACAACCACATTGAGTCGTCAAAAAATTTGGGAAAGGTGATTTGCACGATTGATTAATTTTTAACTATTTACTTGTAATTATAGTTGCCTTTTGAGGCGTGCAATTGAATACGCCATCAGTTGACGTATCTAAGTTGTTTAATCCCCATACTGGCTACCCTCTTTTTCATCAAAATGTCACCACCTATGATTGTTTCTCCCACCTTTGGGATCGCCAGAATACCTGCTGCTTATAGATTCTATGCCAGCTTCACCAGTATTCCATTATAGCCCTTAGCTACCAGGATATCTATTACAATAGGAAAGTATTTATCATGGTCAGTTATGGTGCTATAGCTTACTACCTGTAGTAGGATTTTAGAGTTAAACCAGTTTATAAATATGGTTTTATTCTGAATAGCATTATCTAAAGCTAAAGCCGGTAAGCTGTCTCTATAAGCCCATCGGGCGAGAGGAGTAGGATCTACAAAGGGAAGATGACTATTGTGAATGGCTAAATAGTGTTAGTAAAAATGAAAAAAAGTTTTCAATAAAGAAAGAAAAGGATTCTTACCAGTATAGTCCTTATAAAAAGGGTCGCGGATAAGGTTAATCTGCTCCTTGCTAATGAATGTGGGGTAGGTAGTGTTTAGGAGTTGTGTAAGTATTAGCAACCTAGCTGCAGTAGGTCTTAACGTGTTCTATTTCGCATCAAGCACAATACTCTTAACCTTGCTATTAATAAAGTCAGCCAAGGTATTGTCATTGGAGGTGCCAGTGGCTTTTCTTATTATATCTAACTTTAGCCTTTTTTTTGGTACTCAAGTGGTTTACATGTCGATTTTTTAGCTTGATGTTTGCTCACCACAGAGCCCATCCCTCGCGATTTGCGGAGCCTCCCTCTATTCACCGGGATAGACCCTATCCAATAAGATAAAATGCATTTGGCAATTTGCCTGGCAAATGTGTGACAAATGGGATGAGTACTTAGAGGAGGTTCCGCACACTCTTAGAGGATACGCAAATGGTGTTTGGACAGACAAGGATTAACTTCGGTGGCTCGCGACCGTGGTCGCGCAAGCAGGAGTGGCCTTGGCACTTTTGAACACTGGGCTCGTGCAACAACCTCAGAAGACAGGTTAATGTTAACTAATTTGCCCGCCATGCTAAGTTCAATATAAATGATCAACCTCAAAAACAAGCCATGCTGGGAATTGGGGTTGGGAAAAAGCTCACAGGCCAAGCGACAAAATTTCTGGTGGAATGGGGGATAGTGCCAGAATTTTTCATGTCTTCCATGCTGGATTTAAGCTTGGAATCATCTGTCGTTGGCGCACCTGTGCTGTGCACGTCTCGGACAAATACCCGCACGGGTCTTCTGCCACTTTAACTGCATCCGTGCTTGATGGGGCCTTATTTTTGAAGGACCGAATGTTGCTTACGTTTTGGTTAATTGATCGTCGTGTCGATCACCTTCTGTACTAACCTTCGCTGTACTGATCTTCATTACTCTGGAGCAATCCCAGTATACGGGGGGGAAATTGTTACCGTGCGTGAATCTCTGTTACGCGAGACATATTGTGACATGTTGTGATTTTAATCGTTGCTTAAGCTCTTTGAAACGTTCATAGTGGTATGATAACTATCTCTGGAATCTTATTTACATGCGCATAATTTGTTTTATACATCTTGAGAATGAATGTTGATACATAATTGGAGTAAGGAAGTGGCATACATGAAGCGATGTCTTCAATTTGAACACTCAACCTCCCGAAGTAAAAAGGTCCTGGGTGTTTTATTGGATGCAAATGTCTGACAAGACTCATGTTCATTTTCGTTTGTCATTGAAGAATTTCTCGGCAGTCCTGCTGATGGATCGGTATTACCATTTGCATACCAATCGTTGGAAGTGGTGGTTAGGCAATAGCTGTAAGGTCGGTCGTGTGGTGCAACTCCCAAGGCACCTTGGGGAGCAGTGTAATTTGCTATAGATGGGCAGAAATCGAGTATTACTGAGTCCTTCGGACTGTCAATGCTGGCCACAGATTTAATGGAACCTCGGGTTGATGGTCTGCTGGCAGGCTTCCTTTGAGGAGGTGGCCGGAGCATGGTGGATAGTGGCGGCGATAGTGGCGGCATGTCTGATGTGATCTGGTCGGTACAGATGGGTCGTAACGATGGGCAGGATTTGTTTTTATGAAGGGTGTGATTGGGTTTGTGCGTACTTTCCACAACTGATTTGCGAGGAAAGTGAAATGACATGGGAGAGAAGTGTCGTTCATATTCCAAGGCAGGGAGTTCAATTGGTGATTTGTTTGCAGCTGGCGACATGCTTGTGGTTGGTGAAGTGGTTGAACTTATATTGTTCAATCTCACTAATGAAGAAGATAGCGGTGGTTTTCTTCTCGTTCTCGCTTTTGGACTTTTTGTGAGCGGTTCAGAATAGTTGCCTGCCAGCACCCCTTCATCGCCCGATTGGTGATCAACTGGCACGTGGTAATCAATTGTGGCTTGCGATGCAAGATGCGATCGGCGATGTGAGATCTTTCTCTCAGACGGACACGGCAGAGATGACTCCAGCAATCGAAGTTTATCTGGTGAAAGAATTGGTCCCGGCTCATGAAATGGTGCTTCAGGGTCGACCTGGTTGGATTTTATGGATGACGATCCGGGTGGTGATACGCTCGCAACTGATTTGGATCGAGTGGATGCTGACCTTTTGTTGTGACATCCGAATCCACTGTTGATATCGCTTTCCATCCTGAGTGGCGCCGTTGAGGGGCGAGCGGATTGGAGCCGGATTTCAATCGTATTAAATTGACACGTGAATTCCTTGTCCACTCTTATACGCAATTCATTTGGTCTTGATTTTGCGATAAACGTTAGTTCGCTCTGGTCACTAACAGAAATATCGACAGATGGAGATTGTTTGCAGGGCTCGTCATCATCAGGGCTTTTTGCAATGCAGCAAAGTGAAAGCCATGAACGCCAACGGCTTTTGATGCCGCGAGACTTGGCACTCGACATTATGTCAACTGAGAAGTGAAATAAAAGATGAAGCTCAGCTGCAGAGCAAGAAGAAGACCGGCCCAGTGAGCATGGAGTCGCTCGGCAAACGGAGTTGTCGGAGCCGCCTGCTTATGCTGCTGAAACCCTGTAAAAACATGCGCTATATCATTTGGGAACCAACAATCGTAAAAAGAAACCGTTAAAAAGACATTGGGGTTGGGGCGTGAGGCTTAGGATAAGTATGACGGACGTTGATCGTGGATAGTAAGATGGACAAGCAGGTCATTTAAAAACACAAGAGATCAGTGCCAGAGTCGAGAATTCAAGGCACAGATGCCGTGACTGTCAGCCACGGAACTAGGGCGCCATGGGGTCTTATGAGCGGCCGTGCGTCAAACATGGGGACAGCTAGATTGATACCCTAGCACATGGCAAGGACCAGGGCAGCAGTAGTTTGGAATTGAAACCCTCAGACAGAGTGTGGGTGCACTCAGTTAGCTCCCCTCGGTCGCACCCGTGTTGCTCAAATCCTCCTTCCTGGGAGCCATACTTGTGCAACCAATGTGATTATGACGAGAGGATGCCTTCCTCTTTCTCTTTTTATTTTTATTTTATCTTATCTTTGCTCAAACACTCCTAATCGCAAGTATTGGTTATAATTACAATGCCGTGAGCGACAAGCTGCGCGTGTCCGAGCTCGCTCTAGGAAGACGGTCTCGTACAGACACAAATTCAGCCGAAGCGCGCAAAGTTCAATTTGCCTTCTTATGTTTCTCTCTCCAGCAATATGCCGGTGCTTTGACCACGATTGGTCAAAGCTGACTTAAGATGGGGCTTGAGCGTCGACGATTGCAATTAAGAAAAACTGCTCGTTACGGTCCGTGGGAAAGTGGTGGGATTTGTTTCCTTTCTTTTCTTTGTTAGACGTCTTGAGCAAAATGATAATGGGAATGAAAATTATCATGAATTTTCCTCCTTGCCGCGTCCCGCTTGCTGGGATGTCAGGGTGTTCTATTGGAATAACTGAGATAGTGAGTCTGGTACTACGCTAGAAAGCGGGGAAATCGGGCTGCCTTGGCACGTGTAATTGGTTAGCCCCGACGGTCGCGCGAAATCTACTATTGATGATCAGTGAACTGCCCATGCCTTGTCAGGTTTAGGCTATATGTGGTAGGACGTACTAAAATGGATTGGCTGTTTCATGTCCCGAACAGGTTCCTGGATTTGTGATAGTAAATTATACGTCGTTTCCCCCTTCTTTCCTCCCTGTTATGAAACTCTCTGGTGCTATTCGGCCGTTTGCGATTCGTGATTCCCGATTAGCCGGATTACAGACTGTAACGGTCTGGTCCAAACTGTTATGACCCATGACAAGTCAAGGCGGTCACAACCGGCAGAACCCTCGCTTACATAAACAAGCTACCCTATACCCATATGCCCCACCAATTAGAAATAGTCAAACGGATCCCGTTTAACTTCTCCAACCATCGCAATCAAACAATATCAAACTAACCCCATTTAACATCTACAAATACAAAGCTATATAATTAGAAGTATATAAACAGATTAAGCCCAATCATAAGAAATAGTCTTAATTAGCTTTTAATATAATTTAATTACCTTAATTACTAATTAATTATTACTAAATATAATACTTATAAATATCTTTATATTACTTAATATATTACTATATACTTTAATCTTTTTACCAATATAAATTCTACCTTTTAATTAATTTATCCTTTGGGAAATTAGCTAGATTATTATATATTAAAAGCTCTTGTTCAGTAGACTACTTATATTAACCACTAAGCAATACATCACAATGGTACCTACTACCTCTTTCTTATCTGGTAGCTCCGCCAAGAAACTTACCTTAGGACAACCTAAGAATAGACCTAAGATTCCCCCTATGCCTTAAAATATTAACCTAGATAGAGATAAAGATATAGATTCTTCTAAGAAAGAAAAAGTTAAGAAAAATAATAATAATAATAATATAGATAAATAACTCAAAAAACTTTAATTAAAAAATAAAGTACTTAGTAGAAAATTAATATACCTTATAGAAAAAATAGATAATATAAAGATTTACTTTAAAGAATATAATAAAATTAATTAACTCTATAAAGCTATTAATATTCTAGGAAAAAGCTAAATTAAAATTATAAAAAACTATAAATAATATATTAAAAAACTTAAATAATTTTCTATTTATACTAAGAACCCTAGTAAAATTATTAAGCCTAAGAAATTATTTACTTAAAAAAATAATAATAATATCTTTTAAGAATAGCTAACCTAAATTAAGAATTATTATTTCTTATATTTAATTACCTTTACTAATAATAAATCCCTTAAAGTTTAATATACTATTAGATAATTAAAAGAAAAATCTATAAAAGTAATAGAAAAGCTATTTAAGGATTATATTATAAATCCCTAGGAAAAAACTATAAAATCTATAAAAAACCTTTTTTCTTTCTTTAAAGGATTTAAAAGTAAATTTATTTCCCTATATAGAATTATTAATAAAAAATAAATAGTACTTAGAGAACTTAAGAAACTTTACTAAAAGGGCTCTTATATTAATTTCCTTTTTGACTTTTATTATTATACTAATAAACTTTCTTAGACTAAAAAAACCTTTATTTATAAGTTTTACTAATAACTCAAAGAACCTATCTAAAATAAAATATATTAACTTTTAGAATCCCCTAAAACCTTTGCTATATATATTATTTATATAGTTAAGGTTAATAATAAATAATATAAAAGATAATAATAAAAGTAAGGTAATAGAAAGCTAAATATAACTAATAATTACTAAAAATATACTAAAAATAATACTATAAAAAATAGAAAATCTTATATCTTTATTTTCTATAGTATTTACTTAGGAGCTATAGATATTAAAGCTATATAAAAAGATAAATAAAAATTCTTTTATAATACCCTTTACTATTATAATAATCTAGCCAATTTCCTAAGGGATAAACCAATTAGAAGGTAGGGTTTATATTGGCAGAAGGATTAAAGCATATAGTAATATACTAAGCAATATAAAAATATTCATAAGTATTATATCTAGTAATAGTTAATTGATAATTAAGGTAACCAAATTATATTAAAAGCTAATTAAGACTATTCCTTATAGTTAGGCTTAATCCGTTTATATACTTTTAATTATATAGCTCTATATTTGCAGATATTAAATAGGATTAGTTTAATACTATTTGACTATAATAATTAAAAAAATTAAATAGAATCTATTTAACTCTTTCTTATTAGTAAAGCATATAAGTATAAGATAACTTATTTAGGTAAGCAAGGATTCTATTAATTATAATTACTTTAACTTATTATAGATTATAATATAATATCTTCTTTTTATTAATCTTATTCCTAAGGCTAGGATATTAGGCTATATTTCTATAAACTTTTACTATATACTTAATTTAATTCTTTAAATATATTTTTATATTAATAGAATATTAGATTATATTTCTAAAATATTATTATATCCTAAAGTAATAGAATCTTATTATTAAGATATTATAAAATTAATTAATAAATTTAGTTTTAAGATACCTTAGTATTTTATATATTTTTATACTAGAAATCTTTCTTATATTATAGTAAAAGAAAAAAGTAAATATAAATTTTATATATTAAAAAAGTATTTAGAATATAATTATAGTAATATTTCTATATAAGCTTATTTATAGTACTTTAGTTTTATTAATATCTTTTTAATTAACTTTTTTATATAATTAAGTATATATCTAATAAAAAAGACTATATTAAGAAAAAGAAGAAAAAAGCAAAGGTAGATTTATTAAATACTATATTATATTTATAGTATTTATATACTTAGGAATATTATTTATAGAAAAAGGCAAAAGAAATAATTACTTATAGTTATAAGGACTTAGATAAGCTTAAGAAAAAGGAATATAAAGAGTCTTTGGTATTATTAGAGATATAATTATTAGAGGATATAGGGATTATTAATTAGAGTACTATTAATTTCCCTTTTAATTCTTCCAAAGGAATACCTTTAGTATCTTTAAATAGTATATTAGGTTCTTAGTAGGTTCTTAGGTTATTTCCTTATAATTTCTTTATTTTATTTTAAAGTATTTATTTTCTTATTATTATAATATTTATTTTACTTTTTATTATTTTTTAATATTTTTAATTTATAGCTTATATTTTAATCTTATATTAACTTAAATTCTATTATTAGGTTCTAAAAGTAATATATAAAAGATAGGGTAAACTTAAATATTATTAGGTAAATTAAGCTTATAGTTATTTTCTGAGATTTTCTTTTTAATTAGATAAGGTTTAATTTATATAAAGTTAATTTTTTTATTTTATTATTTTATTAAAAGATTTTTTATTACTAGGTAGATTATATTTCCCTTTAAAAAGAATAGTCCCTTTAGCCTTTTAAGATTATAATATTATCTTATTGTATTTTATATAAATTTAAGTTCTATTTTTATTTCTTTATATAATTTCTATAAATTATTAGATTTAATTATAGCTTTAGCTTAGATTATGCCTTTTAAGAGGGCTTTATAAGTATTAAGGGTAAAACTAAAGTTAACTTTAGTAGGAATTATCTTAATACTTTTATTATATAATATATTATATATTAGCTATATAATTAATAGCTTTTTTACCTAATTTATTTATTTATAATTAATATAGTATTATAGGTATTACTTAATCTTTTAATTTTATTATTTTATTTATTTATTTATTTATAGGTAAAATACTATACTTAGCTTATAATTTAGTTCTATTAAGCTTATAAGGCTTTATTAAAATTTAAATATAAATAGCTATTTTTTATTAAATATAATTTCTATAGAAAGTCTATAGATTATAATAATATATTAAAAAAATAAATAAATAAATTTATTTTTATTAATTACTTTTTTATAAGAAATATAATATATTACTTTAATAAAGTAATTAATAATAATAAAAATACTATTATAATATTAGCTTATTATAGAATTTATAAATAAAAGGAGATTTATAATAAAGTCTATAGTAATTAATTTCTATAGTTAGAATATAACTAGGGCTAATTAAAGTAATTTATAGGATTTATACCTAGGTTTCTTTAAATATTAATAAAGATTATATTCTTTATATATTATCTTTACTTTTTTCTTTATTTTACTAAAAGAAAATATCTATTTAATATATTTAAGAATTTTATTAATTTCTTTATATTTATATAAAAAATATTTATAGATTTCTCTAAGAAGATCTATTTAATATTCCTTAGGTACTTAGAGTAAATTTATATATTCTTTCTTAGAAAGATTAAGATTATACTTCTCGATTTTCTATAATAGTAGATTTCCCTGTTCTACTTACTATAAGGGTATTTCTACTTTGCTAGTATACTATATTTTAGGGCATTCTTTTATTTAGATAATAGTAATAAGTTTCTTTATTTTAATTATTATTTTACTAATAGGTATTTATTTATAGGCTTTTTTAGGGGATAATTAAAATAATTATTTCTTAGTTTATAGCTTTTCTTTATAGTAATTAGGGCATTAGCTAATAGTATTAGCTTAACTATTCTTTATTCCTTAAATATAAATAATTTAATAATTAAATTTAAAAAAATATTTAATATATTAAAATTATTTTTTACTAAGCTTTTAGATTATTATAAAATAAAAGATATTTTTATAATTTATATTGGAATAATAGTTAATTGAAGGAATAACCTTATAGGAGGGCCAAAGGGGCCCACAGACTGTGGATAAGGTCTATAACGATCCCTTTATCCTAGTCACATAACCGCTACCTACAATAGCAATAATATAATCCCTCTATAAAGGGTTAGTTATAGGAAGAAGCTAGACATTAATAAATTTATTACCTAACCCCCTAGCAGCTACTATTAATCCTATTATAACCTTAGCTAAATTACTTTAAACCCCCTGGGATTTATCTATACTAATTAGTCTAAGTAAACAATATTTATATTATCCCATAGATTAGCAAGATATTAAACAAAGAGATATTTCGCTAAGTATTTATATTAGCAAATAGGCTATTTATGCTAACCAGGAACAATATTATACTTACTTTCTAACCAATGCTCAGTATATTAAGAGTATAATTTCTTTCCCTTGTATTTATTATACGGAAAGAACCCTAGGAATAATATTATACTTACTTTTTAATTAACGTTTAGTATATTAAGAGTATAACCTTATTCCCTTATATCTAGTATATAAAAAATAAATTAATAATCTCTTTCCTTACTATAACCATAGCAATTAACAAGAGAAATAATACTAATATTAAGGATAATAGCTCTAAATTAACTAATATTACTATTTCTATTTCTCCCGATAAATATAAGTAATACTAAAGAAAGGTAAAGTAACTCTAAGAGAATATTTTAATTCTTTTAAGCTAAGAAAGATAAATAGAACCTTATATATAAGGACTTTATTATATTAAAATCTTATATAAGATATATATATCTATAGAGGTAAATATAAAAATAATATACTTTATGGTATTATATTATAATAATAATATTAAGGGCCTATAGCTTTTTAATTTCTTTTAATAAGAATTTAATAAATATAAATTAGTATTTTAGAAGAAGGCAATAAAGATAATAATCTTTTAGGACTTCCTTTTTAGTTATAGTATTAAAATTAAGAAGAAGTAAAAAGTAATAATTATAAATAATATACATAAGGTTTTAGAATAGGAATAGTTTAAATATTAGACTAATAATAAGGTTTAAGAACTTAAAGGGAAAGATAAGGTATTTTAAGTTAATTGCTAAGAACTATAGTTTATAGCTAAAATTATTAGAAAATCCCTTTTAATACTAAGTAATAACTAATAGACCTTAATTATTTATAATATTATATCCTTAAGCCCTAAGAATACCCTATTACTTTAAATAAATAATATCCTATAATACTTAAGAGAATAATTAAATATCCTAATAATATAATAAATCTACTATATACTAATATCCTCTTAAAAATTTATTCTACCTTAAGAATAAAGATAATATAAAAGTATAATACTAAGTAAATTACCAAAGAGTAAATAGGCTTTTAATTATTAATAAAGGTAACTATAATACTCTAGTAATTAATTAAATAAGCCTTTTATAAGCAAGTAGGCTAATAATCTTAGCAAGGAATATAATAAAAAAGCAAAGTATAATAATATAAAGTATAAGATACTTAATATAAAGCTTTAAAGCTTTTATAATAAATATTATATTACTAAGATTAATAAGTTCTTATACTTATATATATTTAAAAATATACTTAAAGGGAATATACTAAAGCTATACCTAAGGAAAATATATATCTTAGGCAAATTATTATTATTTAATTAAATAATTAAGATAATAAAAAAATACTTTAAAAATAAATAAATACTTAATAAATATTATAAGGAATAATAAAATCTAAAGATCTCTTAATAATTATAATAGTACCTTAATAAAGACTACTAAGTAATCCTTAATAAGTTCTTTAAGCAACTTAAAACCCTCTAAGAGATATTATTAGATATTACAAAGAGTAATACTATAGCATATACATAATTCCTTGCTATATACTAAGGCATCAAAGATCTTACTAATCTTTGCCTAAATCTACTATTAATATATAATAAAGTATATTTATAAGTTTACTATATATTTACTTAGTTAAATAAACTAATAAAGTTAATAAAGAGTATTATAGTAACTAATACCTAGTAATTAATAACTAAATAGGTCTATAAAGGGCATAGAAGTAATTAATTAAGATAATTATAATTATTCTTTTATAGCAAAGATTAAAATAATAAATAAAGCTTTTAAAAGAAATTATAAAGGGATAATTAATATTATATATACTCTAAGAAGAGATATTATTTAATAAGGTATATTATAAAGGAAAAAAGAAAAGTATTTAAGGAATATAAAAAGAAAAGGAAAAATTCTTTCTTTAGTAAGACTATATATACTATATACCTAGTAAAACTTAATAAGTCTAATAATAAGAACAAAGAAAAAAAGGAATTAAGTAATAATAAAGAAAAAGAAAAATACCTAGTTAATACCTATATATATCTAATAAGTATAATTAATAGTATTAATATATAATTTATCTTAATTATACTCACAAATCAAGCTATCACCTACTTCTTTATATATAATAATCCTTTTTATTACCCTTATAAAAAACCAAAAGAAATAGTAATATAGTTTATACTTAATAACCACTATGGCCTAAATATATTCTAAGGAATTATTCTAAATACTAAAGTATTAAAGGTATTAACTAATAGCTATAAATAGTTTATTATACTCTAATACTTAAGTAATATAATAATAAAGCTAAATATAGTAAGAGCTAGAAAAATAATTATTATATTTAGAAGTAGAATCCTATATTAGTCTCTTAGTATAGCTAATATAATTATTTTATTTAGAGTTATTTTATTTTATATTATATTAGCCAATATACTATTCCTATTATTACTATAGAATATAGACTATATAAAGATTTTATTTAATAATCTTAAGAACTATCTTAAGAAAGGCAATATAAGAGTACCTATAGTACGGAAATAGGGATACCCCTAGTAGCTCCTTAGCAATAAAAAAATACTAATATAGTATAATCTTATGGATATTGAACTTTGCTGACTATATTACCAATTCGGTCATCTATTAGTAAACTAACTATATACCCTATTAATAAGAGCTAGTTATTCTATCAAAAGAAAAGCAATTAAGAAGCTAACTAGAATTTACTAAAAGTATTAACTTTATATAGAAATACCTTAAAGGTTTAAGTTTACTATCTATAATAACTATAAGTTTAATTTTAAAATTATTATAAATATTATATATATTAACAGAAAGCTAATCCTCTATATTATAGATAAAGTAATTATATTTAATACTATATAGTTCCTTACTAATATATTAGTATTAATTATCTAAAAGGCTATAAAGTAATACTAAATCAACATATATATTAGACTATCTAACTAAATAATTATTAACCTAGGAAAAAGCTTTATTAGCAAGAAATTCTATTAAAAAGTAAAAATAAAAGGTATAACTATATTAATAATGCCAATAGAGGCATATAACTCTATTAGCAAGGTAGAGAGATACTATATACCTATCTAATGCACCTATAAGATCATATGCCAAGAGGACCTTTTATTAAAGCTAAAAGAAGTACTATAGGCAATAGTAAAGGTAATAAATAATACTACTAGGCCTAACAGCCTTATGCCTATACTCCTAGTATTTAGTTTATATCCTTAGATAACTAAAGAGTCTAAACCTTTACCTAATATAATAAAATAAGCAAAGACTATCTAAAAAGCAATAGATAAAGTCTATAAGCTCCATACAAAAAAACAATTAAATAATACCCTTATCACCTACAATAGCCCTAATACCTTAGTAGTCCTAAACCTTTTACTATAATTATAAGTTTATATTTATCAAAAAGAAAAAGGCTAAACTAGCCTATATATACTTATTGCGATCAAGGGAAAAACATATATTATTAATAGAACCCAAGGACCATTAGAGTTCCAATCGACTATTATTAAGCCTTTCAATAAAGACCCTAACAACAAACCAGACCCTCTAGCCCCAGTAAACACAATGCCTAACAAAGATAAAATAGATAATAACAATAATATTATCTATAAGCCTCCGCCTTCTAAACTAATAGAAAAGAAAAAGAGGAAAAGACCTTAAAAGAACCCTATTATAGTACCTTTATACTAAGCACCTAAAAAGAGAGATAAAGGAAGATCCTAAAAGAACCCTATTATAATACCTCTATAATAAGCACCTAAAAAGAGAGACAAAGGACAATCTTGCAAAAATCCATTTCCCCTAAGTAATACTTACTTTATTAAATAGTTTATTAATAAAGTTAAGTATAGTAAAGTATTTATCTTAACCAAGGAGAAAGCTAACCTTAAACTAGCATTTAAACTTCAAAACAAGAGAATTATTACTACTCTAAGCAAGCTATTTAAAGTATTAACTATAAAGGAGATTAATAAATTAATTTAATATAATATATTTAAGTTTATTTTATTTAATAAGAAAATATATAGAAAAATAAGGATCTTTAAGTTATATATTATTAATAAAATCAAAGGTAAAACTACTAATATACTATATAAGAAGTTATAACTTATAATCTAAGGATATATTAATAAAGGCAAAAAAGCTATTTTTATATAATTATCTATAATCTAATAATATAATTAAAGATTAATTCTTATATTTATTTTCTTACTTATAAAGAAGGATATTTTCCTTTAGCTTTAAGATATTACTTAGGCATATACATAGTCTAAAATGAAATTAAATTATATTATTCTAGTATATCTACTAACTAGCATTTAATACTAATACCCTAAGAACATAATTATAAGAGTAATTATACCGCTTTATAGTATACTAAAAGCAGGAAACTATTAATAGGCTATATACTATAACTATTATTTAAAGAAGCTCTAAATAGTTATATTAATATTTGATTTATATCTATTAATATTATTAAAAGAAAATCTTAGATTTATAATTATTGGAATATAAATAGATAATATAATTAGATTATTAAATAATATATTTTTTTAATTTAAGGAATAAAAGCTTATAAAAGCTATATTTAAAGCTAAGCTATAAGAGAAATTAACTATTAAAGAACCCCTAATATTTAATAGTACTATTATAACTTTATTAAAGAATATAATATTAATATAATAAAAAGAACAAGGCAGAAAGATCAGCCTAATTAACATAAAAAACCTAATTATAATTAAGCAATAATACATGGAATAATGAGCCTAAGGAGCATATATTACCTCCATTTATTAACCTAAAGCATACTATGGCCTATTGGCCATAGTATAGTTCTAGGAACCAAATAAGACCTAAGTTAAGGCCCTAAATAAATACCTTTAATAGCAGATAGATTACCTTGATTATAGCCTAGTATTTACCCTGCTTAACCTATTAACCATAAGACTTTTTGTCTTTATTGATAGTACCTTTGCAAATAATGCTAATCTTTTATTATAACTTAGATTTATTGTGATTATTGTAAATAAGCAAATAGAAGACAGAATATTCACAATAAATAGGAATATAATCCATTATAGCTCTACCAAATGCCAAAAAATCACTTAAAGCATTTTAGCATTAGAGATCTATAGTATAGTTACTAATATAGATATTGCCTACATAATATCTATAACCCTTAACTAAATTACTAATTAACTTAAACTCCTTTATATCCCTATAATTATTTATATTAACTTATATTCTCTTTATAAATACCTTATAAAACTAAAAATAATAAAAGAAAAATAGCTAATAATTAATATTATAGCATTATAGCAATTATATAAATAGCAAGAACTATACAAAGTTAAATAGATTAATAGGGATAATAATTTAGCTAATATATTTATAAAAGGAACATTAAATCGGGTGCTTAAGCGATTTATTAATAATAATAGTTCTATGATTTATATTAAGGGCTAGATTATATAAAAATAAAGGAAAGAAAAAGGGAAGAGAGAAAGGGCAATAAATAAAGCGCAGTTAATGCTACTAAGCGCACTGCCATGCTATCATTCCTTCAAGAAAGAAGCTCTAGTGTTAGAACAACAGTCAATTAAAGGAATAACCTTACAAGAGGGCCAAAGGGGCCCACAGACTATAGATAAGGTCTATAACGATCCCTTCATCCTAGTCACATGACCGCTACCCACAACAGCAATAATATAATCCCTTTGTGAGGGGTTAGTTATAGGAAGAAGCTAGATATTAATGAATTTATTACTTAACCCCCTAGTAGCTACTATTAACCCTATTGTAACCTTGGCTGAATTACTTTAAACCCCCCGGGATTTACCTACAATTTATATATATTATAATTTTATATTTTCTTTTAAGTAAATAATAATAAAATTTCTTAAAAGTATTAATTATTATAAGAAATTCTTTATTATATATAGGGTAATTAAGTTTTATACTATTAAGTTTATATAAGTAAAATATAATTAGGTATAGTTAATTATTATTATTTTTTTATTTAATTTAGGCTCTTAGGATAAAGTCTAAGAAGTTTATTTTTAATTTAATTAGTTATTCTAGGTTAAATATAATAAGTATAGGTTCTAAGATAATTACTTTTTATATAGCTTTAAAGGTAATTTATACTTAATTTCCCTATATAAAGTCTTTTTCCTTTTTTGTAAATTCTAATAAGGAAATTATAATTTTACTAAAGTCCTAAATAAACTTATAATAATAATTTATAAATTTAAGAAAAGCTTATATCTTCTTAATATTTATTAATACTTTTTATTTCTTAATAGTAGTAATTTTCTTTGGGTCTATGTAAATTTTATTAGGTAAAATAATATATCCTAAAAATTTAACTTTTATAGTATAAAACTTACTTTTTTTAGGTTTAATAAGTAGTTTATTATCCTAGAGGGCTTTTAAGATCTTATAAATATATTTCTTATACTCTTTTTTATTCTTAAAGAAAATAAAAATATTATTTAGATAATAAATAATAAAAATATTAAAGTATTCTCAAAGTATATAGTTAATTATTTATTGGAATAATATAGGTATATTTATAAGTCTAAAAGATATAATAAGATATTTAAAAAATTTAAATTTTATTTAAAATATAGTTTTTTATTTATATTCTTTTTTAATATAAATAAGATTATAAGCTCCTTTAAAATCTAAGGCAATAAAAATATTTATACTATATAATTAATCCTTTATTTCTATAATTAGAGATAAAGGGATTTAATCCTTAATAGTATTCTTATTAAGTTATTAATAATTAACTATAAAATATAGCTTTTTATTCTTTTTTAGTATAAATATAATAGGATATTTAGCTTTAGAGTTTAAGATATAAATATATTCTTTCTTAAGTATATCTTTAATATATTTCTTTAGAATATCTAATTATACTTAATTAAGATTATAAATAAAATAAAACTAAATATTAATTCTTTTTTTAAGGATAATTTTATAGTCCTATTAACTAAACTTTAGTAATCTAATTTCTAATTCTTTAGCAAATAACTATTTATAGATCTAGTATTTAGATAGTATATTCTATAGTTTATCTTAGGCTATCTTTGCCTTTATTCTTTTAAGGTTAAAGTTTAGATATTAAAGCTATATATATATATAGGCAATTTTATATTACTATTATTATTTTTAATTATTTTTATATTTATGCTTTATTTCTATTAGTAGTAGTATTTTTATTATATTACTATATATACTCTTTATTTAGTTAAAGTTAAGAGTTTAAGATCTCTTATTATTAGAAATATTACTAGCTATATTATACTTAGAAAGTACTTATATTTAGCTAGTATATTAGTTAATATTAGGGTTATATTAGTATAGCTATAAATATCCTAAAATAATATTATATTCTTTAGTATTTATAATATTAAAGTTAATTTCTTAGTTTTTTCTATAAATAAAAACTTTAAGATAATTAAGCTCTTTATTTATTAGGCTATTATTATACTTAAATATAATATTTTTAAGATTATATATAGTATAAAGATCTAATTTTATTTTTTATAATAGCCTTAATCTATTAACTAACTTAGGGCTAATATAATTAAGCTATACTCTATTATTTACTATTATAGTATATTAAATCCTATTAATCTAGATTTTTAGTTCTAATTATTCTAGGGGCTTTCCTATGGAAGCTATATATAAAGTCTTTTATAGGAGTTCTTTTGGTAATTCCCTAAGCTTTTACTTAGGCTACTCTTAGGGCTTTAGTTTTCTAAGGGGTATTATTAGTTTTTTAGTAATAATAAGATTATTTAGTGCTAATCTTATGCTTTTTTGCTTTTATAAAAATTATATATAAAATCTAAGCAATTATACTATTCTTTATCTCTATAGTTTAATAAATCTACTAAAAGGAAAAAAATAATAATATTATTAAATTCTTTTACCTATTTTATAATAAGGTAATTATTATAATTAAATCTAAGGACATAGTATATTAAGATATTTAATATTTATATAAAAAAATATTTATTTTATTCTTTATATTTAAGATATTTTATATAAAAGTAATTAAAGTAATTAAACTATATAAGTTTATAGTAAGCTAAGTAGCTTTTTACTAATCTTAGGTTATTATATTTAAATATTATTACTTTTAGCTAAATAGAGTATATTTTATTTCTTGCTATAAAATAAATATTATTATTATATTTAATAGTATCTTATAATAGTTAGTTATATTTTTCTTTGTCTATAATTTAATAAACTCCTCTATTCTTATTATATTTTACTATATCTTACTACTTAAAGATCTCTTTACTATATTCTATATTATTATAGTTTATAGATAGGCTTATTTCTTTTGCTCTTTTTAAGTTATAAAATTATAAAAATAGTTTATTATCTTATTACTTGAAATAATAGATTTATAGATAATAATCCCTTTTTTCTTTAAGGGTTCTAGGGAGATTTTAGAGTTATTAATATATATTATACTATTATATTATAATTATAGTTTTATTATTATATTTCTAAGAGTTTCCTTTTAATACTAATTATTATATTAATTCTATAAATT
Source organism: Calonectria honghensis (assembly GCA_013403855.1). NCBI lineage: Eukaryota > Fungi > Ascomycota > Sordariomycetes > Hypocreales > Nectriaceae > Calonectria > Calonectria honghensis. The sequence goes on from VTGB01000023.1 coordinate 917,051, forward strand.
ATATTTTTTGGATTATTATTCCTAGTTTTTTACCTTTTAGTATATTATTAAAGTATACCTTTTTTAGAATATAATATTATTATATAATATATCTAGATTTTCTATAATTATAGCAAAAGATTTTATAAAAGAATTTTTATTTACCTTTTTATATAGCTCTAATATCTATAGCTTCTAAGTAAGTACTATAAAAAGTAAAGATATAGGGTTTTTTATTTCTTATAGTATTATTTTTAGTATACTCTTAATAGTTATTAGTTATAATTAACTTTTTATTATTTTATTTTTACTATTATCTTTTATATTACTTATTATTAACCTTAACTATATAGGTAATATATATAATAAAAGTAATAAGGGGTTCTAAAAGTTAATATATTTTATCTTAGATAGGTTTCTTAAGTTATTAATAGAATTTATAGATAAGGATTTCTTTGGTCTAAGAAAGTTTATTTATATAGTAATAGAAATCGGAAAGGAAGTTAGTATAAAAGCCCTTTTAATAGAGCTTTTTAAGTTCTCTAAGTACTATTTATTTTTTATTAATAATTTTATATAAGGTAATAAATTTATTCTTAAATCCTTTAAAGGAGAAAAAAAGAGTCTTAGTAGATTCTATAGTATTTTCCTAGGGGTTTATAATATAGTCCTTAAGTAGCTTTTCTATTGCTCTTATAGGTTTTCCTTTTAATTATTTAATAGTATATTAGACCTTAAGGGGTTTATTATTAGTAAAAGTGGTTGGGTATAATAAATAGTAATTCTTAATTTAGGTTAACTATTTTTAAAGGGTATTACTATTGCCTTTCTAAGTAAGTAGTTTCTTAGGCTTAATGATTTTACTAGGGTCTTTAATATAAACTAAGAATTATTTAAGTTTCTTAATATATTATTTATAGCTTTTTATAGTATTAATTTAGCTTTCTTTTAAAATATTAATAGTATTATAGAATTCTTTAATATTATTATATTTATTTATATAAATTTCTATTATATTAATCTTATTATTAAGAAAATTAAGGTTTTTAGTTAATATATTATTTTTAGCTTAAAGTTCCTTAATTTAATTATTTAAATTATTATTATTATTTTTCTTATTTTCTTTTCCTTTTTCTAAGAAGTTTATATCTTTATCTCTATTTAGGTTAATTAATTAGGGAATAGCTAGAATCCTAGGGCTAGGTATAGGTTTTCCTATGGCAAGGGGTTTAGCTAAGTTACTAGATAAGAAAGATATAGCTAGTATTATTATAATATATTGCTTAGTAGTTAATATAAATAGTCTATTAAATAAAAGCTTTTAATATATAATAATCTAGCTAATTTCCTAAGAAATAAACTAATTAAAAGATAGGATTTATATTAGTAAAAGGATTAGAGTATATAGTAATATACTAAATAATATAAAGATATTTATAAGTATTATATTTAGTAATAATTAATTAATAATTAAGATAATTAAATTATATTAAAAGCTAATTAAGATTATTTCTTATGGTTAAGCTTAATTTATTTATATACTTTTAATTATATAGCTTTATATTTATAGATATTAAATAGGGTTAGTTTGATACTATTTGACTGTAATAATCAGAGAAGTTAAATAGGATCTATTTGACTCTTTTTTATTAGCAGGGCATATAGGTATAGGGTAGCTTATTTAGGTAAGCAAGGGTTCTGCCGGTTATGACCGCCTTAACTTATTATAGATCATAATAACTATAACTATAGTAAACCTAGCTATATTATATAATAATACTATATTCTAAAAAAAGTATATTTTAATAATATATTAAAAGGTAAAAAACTAAGAGTAATAATCTAAAAACTATAATCTATAGAGTTAATATAGTAATTAGTACTAAAAGAAAATTCTTAGAAATATAATAGTAAAATTATAATTATAATATAATAATATAATATATACTAATAACTTTAAAATCTCTCTAGAACCCCTAAAGAAAAAAGGAATTATTATTTATAAATTTATTACCTTAAGTAATAAGATAATAAACTATTTCTATAACTTAATAACCTAAAAAGAGCCAAAAAAATAAGTCTATTTATAAACTATAATAATATAGAATATAGTAAAAAGATCTCTAAATAATAGGATATAGTAAAATATAATAAGAATAAAAGAGCTTATTAAATTATAAATAAAGAAAAATATAATTAATTATTATAAAATACTATTAAATATAATAATAATATTTACCTTATAATAAGAAATAAAATATACTCTATTTAGCTAAAAGTAATAATATTTAAATATAATAACTTAAAATTAGCAAAAGATTACTTAGCTTACTATAAGCTTATATAATTTAATTACTTTAATTATTTTTATATAAAATACCTTAAATATAAAAAATAAAATAAATATTTCCTTATATAAATATTAAATATCCTAATATACTATACTTATAAATTTAATTATAATAATTATTTTATTATAAAATAAATAAGAAAATTTAATAATATTATTATTTTCTTTCCCCTAGTAGATTTACTAGACTATAAAGATAAAAAATAGTATAATTACCTAGATTCTATATATAATCTTTATAAAAGTAAAAAAGCATAAGATTAGTATTAAATAATTATACTATTACCAAAAAACCAATAATACCCCTTAGAGAACTAAAGCCCTAAGAGCAGCCTAAGCAAAAGCTTATAGAGTTATTAAAAGAACTCTTATAAAAGGCTTTATATATAGCTTTAATAAAAAAGCCCTTAGGGTTAGGGTTAGGGTTTTGGTTAGGTATATTAACTGCCTAAAAGCTATAGTGCTAGGTTATTTTACCTTAGACTAACTCTAGGTTTTCTAATATTAGAATAAAAATAAAAGGAAAAAAGAAAATTAACTTAGAAAATAAAAGAGAAAAATTAAAAAAGGAGTAATAAGAATAGTAAAGAAAAGAATATAAAATTATAGTAAGACTTTAAAGAAAGATAGATAAAAGGAAAATAAAAAGATATTAGGGTAAAGAGAAATTATAGGAGAGTAGGAAGAGTAAAAGGAAAAATAGAAATCTAGAAAAATATTAGGGTTTTTGGTTAAAAAGGCTAGCTTTTAGCCCTTTTGGAATAAGAATAGGATTCTTAGTAGGGCTAATAGCTATAGAGCTAGCAGCTTGGGCTCTAAACTTACTCAGGGTTAGGCCAATAGCTATATCTAGCTAGCTAGCTGCTATATCCCCTATTTTCTTTTGGAGCTTATTATAGGTTTTTGCTATTTCTAGTTCCATAAAGCCACCAGCTGAGAAGATAAGAGGCTAAAAGAAAGGGCCTAGGGTTTGGTATTTCCTAGTTTTTTCTCTAGCTACAGTAGCTAGGATTTCTTAGGCTTCCTTTTCTTTGCTATTAATAGCTACAACTTGTAGGTCGTAGTAATAGCGGCTAGAGCCTTTAAGAATAGAAAAATCTGCTCTTAGGTCCTAGGTAGAATCAACAGAGGGCTCTATTTCAACCTCTAGGGTAGGGTTAGTTTCTAGGGCTTTTTTAAAAGCTAATTTGACTTGGTCATAGCATTGGATCCATTTCCTAGAAGCTACCTTGTAGATATCTTTATAG